>OW052222.1:84038340-84448666 GCA_932526605.1 Nephrotoma flavescens
CAATAAAAAGAAAAACCAACCCTTACCCTGTTGTTGGGATACGTTTTATCCGAGTCATGTTGTTTTTCCATTTTCTTTACAACGAGTACAATTTTAAGTCTTCTTTTAAAATGAAAAGACAGAGAAGATATAAGATTATAAAATTTTTATAAATTTAAATGAAGAAGAATGAAAAGCAAATCTTTATGGCAAAAAATTATAACAGAAAAACACCAAGTACACAAAATTTTCTTCGTCCCTTATTTTAAATGGAAAAATTCTATATTTTTGTATTTAGTTTTATATTAGATTGAGATTTTTCTTTTTATATTTCTATAAAGAGGGTATATGAAAAGAAAAAAATATTAAATAAAAGAATATTTAAGTAAAAGGCGTGGTTTTAAGAGTTTCAACCCCAACTTATTCTACTCGACTCGACAAGCTATATTATCTGTACTCGTATAGCTAGAGAAAATGAACAATAGTTGTGTATAGAAAATAACCATCTCAAACTAAACTAAAAATAAAACATAACTAGTTTAGTAAAATAATATATAACTTCGACTTTATAAAATATAAAAATCTTTCTTGTTTACTCGATACACAAAGTAAAGAAGAAAATTTTACATGCAGCACAATATGAACGAGAATTTTTGCTTATTTTTATGCTTTTAATATTTATTATCAAGAAGGAACAAAGACTAAAAGAACCAACTGGATAACAATAGATCAGACAGACACTGTATTATAATACATAATATGTAGAAAACAATTCTAGATATCACATCCTTAGGAAACTATAAAAAAGTCTCATTGTGCACAATAATTTGTATTTACTTATTTCTCTACAACTACTCTTTGGACAAACAAACAAAAAGTCTAAATAAGTTTATTCGTTTGTGTACACACATCCCTACATACAAAAATGGATAAAACCGAATTTCGGAAGATAAAATTATTATCATTTTTTGTAAATAATTTTTATTTTCATTTCCGATTACTTGCCGTTACTAGTCTGGGGACGCATGTACATAGTACATCCTACACATACGTATTATATATGTCTGCATTTCATACATGGTAAATGATTTTTTACAAGGGATAACCTGATGACCTTAATTTTATAAACATTTCTTTGCGGGGTTGTTTTACGTTAACCATTTTTTTCCAAATTTTCTGCCGTTTTTTCAGAATGCAGAAATAAATCAATCATTGAAAATATAACAATGCAGAATAAAATACTAATAAATGTTCTAATAAAACGCAAGTGGAAACATTCCTATTACGAAAGGCTTTGCGTAAATCACAACACTCGTCTCAATATTTTGATGTAACACTACCATTAACGTCAAACCGTAACAAATTTAACATGATATTCCCATACAATAGTTAACATTTGCGGTAAGCAAATCTATCCGCGATATTTTCCATCTAGGAACGGTAATGTAATCCACACAAAATCTCCTAATTTTATAATATCCTTATTTCAAAATCATCAAATCGTTTTTTTAATAAGTTGGTTGTTTTTGGAACGGCTGCCACACATGTACAAAATCTTTATTATATGATTCTATAGAATTGGACTAAGTATCGGTAAATTAGTAAAACTATCAGTAAAACGAAACATGTACATTGTACATTTTGCGAATAAATGTTTGTGAAAAACATTATATTTTATTCTTTCATTGTGAACGATGTTGCGTACACGACATCGGAAGTAAAAAGCATCATACTCGCTCCCGAAATCAAAACCAATCAAATTTCGTTAAATGCTTCATACCCCACGTACTAGTACCATACTCGAGTTGAAATATTTTCAACTTTGATGTTGGTTTAATAATTTTTGTGTGATTTATGGTATTTTTTCCGAACTAACTCCCGATGCCATGTACGCAGTCTGAATGTATCTGTCGTCACATCTAACAAAGAAAATGAGAAGTTGCTCGTTGATGGATATGGATACCTGGGCCTATATGATAGTTGTAAAAAAAATCTTGATAAAAAATTTATATGGAGCTTGTTAAGTTTTAAAAGATACGGTGCTTCCCTTTTGCCGAAGAAAGCATGCCCCTGTGCTGAGTGTTTCAGCAGGAGAATGACCCGTAGCACACGGCCAAGGTGGTAAAATACTGGTTTGCTGCAAATAAAATTAATGTAATGGAATAGCCAGCTCAATCTCGCGATCTAAACCCAGTAGAAAACCTGTGCGGTGAGTTAAAACGTGGTTTAAGTAAATTTCCGAGGCCAAAAAATAAAAATGAGCTTTGAGAAAACGTTCAAAATGCTTGGTGGATCATCCCAGTGGAAAGATGTCAATCACTGGTAGATTCTATGGGGCGGCGATGTAATGCGGTGTTTAAAAATAACGGGAAAAGCAACAAATATTAAATGTTTATGTAAAAATCAATTATTTCCGATGAATAATTATTTTTAAAAAAGATTGCTTAAATTTCCCTATTTATTTGCACAGATAGAGTAAAGGCGGTGATTCATGTACAGATTTTGCCTTTAAGGCAAAAAAATTTGCCTTATATAAAATTGAGAAATGTTCAATTTAAAATTTTTGCCTATAAGACGATTCAAGATGGCCGACTTTTATCCAATCAGCGCGCATAATTTTATGCCTTAAAGGCGAAATCTGTACATGTATCACCGCCTTAAATGAATTAAAATTGAAACGATCTGTGATCACAATAAAGTGGTATTGTAATAAATGTTTTGTTTTTAGAAAAGACTAACAATTAGAAAAAGCATGTTTCAATTTTTGATATTGATGATTTTGTAAAAAAAAATTATTTTTAAAAATATGATAAAATTATCCACACCCAGAGACAAAAGTCTATACACACACCTGCTGTTTCTAGTATATTTCGTAAACCTCATGCGATTTATGCTGTATAAGATAGCAGAAAATTTCCAGCAGAAAAAACGTGTTTTGCTATTCACCGCTAGAGGCATCATGATCACAAAAAATAAATTTTTTCTGCTGATATTTTTCGAAACCAGCAGAAAATTTTTGGAATCTTTATGAAAATTAATAATTATCAGCAGAAAGTTTTATGAAAAATCAAAGAATTTATGAAAAAGAAGAGAAAATTTTTGTTTAAACGTTTTGAAAGAACGTTAATTTTCTTTGAAAAACGATTTGCGTATGTATAGTGTAAGGACTCTCAAAATTTACAAAAATTACCATAATCATCATTATGTAAATACAGGGCAACATAAAAAAACGACATCGTTGATAGCACTCCTTACATTTTTGAAGTCATTTTAAAGTGAAATGTTTTCAGTTTTTTAACAAAAGTGTTAAAAAAACCTCCCTGTAACTACCCTGGGTGCATGTTTTTATGGTAGTCTAGATCATATTCTATATACATGAGCAACATAAGATTCACACCTGGCGTCAGTAGCCTTCCATACATTTTTGAAGTCATTTTAATGTGAAATGTTTTCAGTTTTTTAACAAAAGTGTTAGAAAAACCCCCCTGTAACTACCCTTGGTGTATGTTTTTATGGTAGCCTAGATCATAATCTATATACATGAGCAACATAAGATTCACACTTGCCGTCAGTAACCTTCCATACATTTTTGAAGCCATTTTATTGTAAAATGTTTTCAGTTTTTTAACAAAAGTGTTAGAAAAACCCCCCTGTAACTACCCTGGGTGTATGTTTTTATGGTAGCTTAGATCATAACCTATATGCGTGAGCAACATAAGGTTCACACCTGCCGTCAGTAACCTTCCATACATTTTTGAATTCATTTAGTTGTAAAATGTTTTCAAATTTTTAACAAAAGTGTTAGAAAAACCCCCCTGTAACTACCCCGGTTGTTTATTTTTATGGTAGCCTAGATCATATTCTATATACATGAGCAACATAAGATTCACACCTGGCGTCGGTAGCCTTCCATACATTTTTGATGTCATTTTAATGTGAAATGTTTTCAGTTTTTTAACAAAAGTGTTAGAAAAACCCCCCTGTAACTACCCTGGGTGTATGTTTTTATGGTAGCCTAGATCATAATCTATATGCATGAGCAACATAAGATTCACACTTGCCGTCAGTAAACTTTCATACATTTTTGAAGCCATTTTATTGTAAAAAGTTTTCAGATTTTTAACAAAAGTGTTAGAAAAACCTCCCTGTAACTACCCTGGGTGTATGTTTTTATGGTAGCCGAGATCATAACCTATATGCGTGAGCAACATATGGTTCACACCTGCCGTCAGTCCCTTATATTACTTTTGTTAAAAAACTGAAAACATTTCACATTAAAATGACTTCAAAAATGTATGGAAGGTTACTGACGGCAGGTGTGAATCTTATGTTGCTCATGTATATAGATTATGATCTAGGCTACCATAAAAACATACACCCACGGTAGTTACAGAGGGATTTTAAACGTTTTGAAAGAACGTTAATTTTCTTTGAAAAACGATTTGCGTATGTATAGTGTAAGGACTCTCAAAATTTACAAAAATTACCATAATCATCATTATGTAAATACAGGGCAACATAAAAAAAACGACATCGTTGATAGCACTCCTTACATTTTTGAAGTCATTTTAAAGTGAAATGTTTTCAGTTTTTTAACAAAAGTGTTAGAAAAACCTCCCTGTAACTACCCTGGGTGTATGTTTTTATGGTAGTCTAGATCATATTCTATATACATGAGCAACATAAGATTCACACTTGCCGTCAGTAACCTTCCATACATTTTTGAAGCCATTTTATTGTAAAATGTTTTCAGATTTTTAACAAAAGTGTTAGAAAAACCCCCCTGTAACTACCCTGGGTGTATGTTTTTATGGTAGCCTAGATCATAACCTATATGCGTGAGCAACATAAGGTTCACACCTGCCGTCAGTAACCTTCCATACATTTTTGAAGTCATTTTAATGTGAAATGTTTTCAGTTTTTTAACAAAAGTGTTAGAAAAACCCCCCTGTAACTACCCTGGGTGTATGTTTTTATGGTAGCCTAGATCATAATCTATATACATGAGCAACATAAGATTCACACTTGCCGTCAGTAACCTTCCATACATTTTTGAAGCCATTTTATTGTAAAATGTTTTCAGTTTTTTAACAAAAGTGTTAGAAAAACCCCCCTGTAACTACCCTGGGTGTATGTTTTTATGGTAGCCTAGATCATAACCTATATGCGTGAGCAACATAAGGTTCACACCTGCCGTCAGTAACCTTCCATACATTTTTGAATTCATTTTGTTGTAAAATGTTTTCAAATTTTTAACAAAAGTGTTAGAAAAACCCCCCTGTAACTACCCCGGGTGTTTGTTTTTATGGTAGCCTAGATCATATTCTATATACATGAGCAACATAAGATTCACACCTGGCGTCAGTAGCCTTCCATACATTTTTGAAGTCATTTTAATGTGAAATGTTTTCAGTTTTTTAACAAAAGTGTTAGAAAAACCCCCCTGTAACTACCCTGGGTGTATGTTTTTATGGTAGCCTAGATCATAATCTATATACATGAGCAACATAAGATTCACACTTGCCGTCAGTAAACTTTCATACATTTTTGAAGCCATTTTATTGTAAAAAGTTTTCAGATTTTTAACAAAAGTGTTAGAAAAACCTCCCTGTAACTACCCTGGGTGTATGTTTTTATGGTAGCCGAGATCATAACCTATATGCGTGAGCAACATATGGTTCACACCTGCCGTCAGTCCCTTATATTACTTTTGTTAAAAAACTGAAAACATTTCACATTAAAATGACTTCAAAAATGTATGGAAGGCTACTGACGCCAGGTGTGAATCTTATGTTGCTCATGTATATAGAATATGATCTAGGCTACCATAAAAACATACACCCAGGGTAGTTACAGGGAGGTTTTTCTAACACTTTTGTTAAAAAACTGAAAACATTTCACTTTAAAATGACTTCAAAAATGTAAGGAGTGCTATCAACGATGTCGTTTTTTTTATGTTGCCCTGTATTTGCATAATGATGATTATGGTAATTTTTGTATATTTTGAGAGTCCTTACACTATACATACGCAAATCGTTTTTCAAAGAAAATTAACGTTCTTTGCTTCAAAACGTTTAAACAAAAATTTTCTCTTCTTTTTCATAAATTCTTTGATTTTTCATAAAACTTTCTGCTGATAATTATTAATTTTCATAAAAATTCCAAAAATTTTCTGCTGGTTTCGAAAAATATCAGCAGAAAAAATTTCATTTTTGTGATAATGATGCCTCTAGCGGTGAATAGCAAAACACGTTTTTTCTGCTGGAAATTTTCTGCTATCTTATACAGCATATGCGATTTCCATTTTTTTTATTGAAAAATGTTTAATTTTTTATTTTTAAATTAATGTTATAAATCAAATTTCAATTTTATAGTCACATATTCTGAAATTAAAAATACATAAAAATTAATTGGTCAAAGCGCATCCTTAAGTGTTTCCTTTTTGGAGATCTTATATTTTCGTAATCTGCGTTCTACTTCATCCCAAATATATTCAGTTGGGTTCAAATCTGACAACTGGGGTTGTAAATGGAGCTGTTTGGGTACATCATACCTTTCGAGCCCTACCCTTTCAACAGATGTCTTTAAATTTTCTTTCAATATGGCCAAATACTGAAATCGATACATAGTTGGAGCAATGAATACTAAATTACTAACTCCAGTGGCGGCTATCGCCCCTAAACCACAACACTACCTCCAACATGTTTAGTGATATGTATTATATTTTTGTTTTGCAAAGCAGTGTTCGCTTTACGCCATATTTTCCACCTACCATCAGACCCGAATATGTTGAATTTACTTTCGTCTGTAAATAAAATACTATTCCGATAGATATACTACTTTTCCGAATGCGATTCCCTCATTAAGATGTATTCTAGCGAAGATAAACCTCAATTTACCTCGCGTGCGCGATTTCATATGTTTACGGGGAAAATTTTATGCGAAATTTTGTAATTAAGAGATTTTGTACTTAAGAGTTTTTGTAATTAGGAAATTTTGTAATAAAGATGTAGAAATCGGATATTTTGAATTGGGAGATTTCGTACCCTCCTGGTCCGTCTAAGTAAAAATATAAGTCCTCTTCATTTGTGTTTTCGATAGCCAGGACAATTTTATTGAAACCAGCCACTTGATTTCCATTTAGTCATGAAATTCGCCTTTCTGCTTCTGATCTTTCATTGTAAACTGGAATTATGAATAAATTTCCAGTTGGACTAAGAAAACCAACTGAATTGCAAGACAATCCATGTTGTTGCAGTGCCGCTTTGCTATAATCATGCAATAAATTTAAAGCTTCTGATTCGAAATGGTTGCGTAAATAAGGCATCCACATATCGATTTAATATTTATTCCACAAATGAAGTAAATTATTAGGATAACAATAACAAATAATAGCTGTGTTTTTTATTAGCGCCCGATAGCTGTATCTGGAGCAGCCAATTTTCTATGTCAAAACTTATATTTAGCGCGCTATTATTGCATATAATTAGTTTATTTAACTCTAAACTAAAATTTTTCATTCAACTTTTTAATTAAAAATCGATAAAAAATATCTTGGCTCACTTATTTATCGGAAGCCGCTATCGGGAGCACTATCAATTTCAGGGTGAAACTTTAAATTTCCCTTGTTTTGTACAACCTTTAAATCAAATAAAACTTCAAATTTTGACGTATGTCAATTTGTTTTTGTTTTGTATTGTTTAGAAAAATATACGAAATTCTTTTTAGTAAAAAATAATTTTGTGTTTTAAAAAAAATTTATAAAAAAAAAAATTAAATTTATAATATAATTTAATTTTTATTAAAATTAAAGTACGCTACGTGATCAAATTATTTAGCCGCATACGTACGATGTATTGTTGCGACGGGGTCAGACCGATAACCATCGATTTTTGGAAATTGTACAATTATCATATCTAGAAAGTCCATGATTACTTTTTACAGTTCGAAGGACGTGGCGGTTATGAATTTGGGCCAATCAGTGGAGCAAAAGACGAGCGTGGGAAAATTTTCCGGTGGAAGAAGAATTTTAATTACCTAATTTAATTTAAATTTATATCACTGTAAAATTTTAATCGTTAAAAATTTTTTAATTTTTGTACAGTTCTTGTGTTAGCGAATAGTCGTTCAATTTCATAACATGTATCTAAGGATTTAAAATACATAATAAAATCGTGAAAAATAAAAAAAACTTTAATAAATTATGTTTATAAATCAAAAATATTTTGTATATTGATAAGAAAATTTATTAAATTAAAAAACACGATTTCAACTGTTCATTAGTTTTTCTTGAACCGCGTCGTAATCGTACATTGTTTCGCGCATTGATGAACCCATTAGGCATGGTATACTTATTTGTTGTGGTAAGTAATCGTGGGACAGGATTGCGAATCGCGGTAACACACTATTTATTAGTTCATGTGAGCATCTTCGTGGAAAAATAGTAATTGCTCTCCGAAAAATTCATTGGCACATAGACGACATGGAACCTGATTAATTTCATCTTGTTCATCCAGAAAATATTCGGCTTAGGTTGAAGTTTGGGAACCTTCGTCTTTTATAAAATACTTATCGGAGCATGTGAGTTTTTCATTTGGTGGATCTTCATCTTCTTCAAGGCGCTCTTCGAGTTCGTCATCCGGTTCGGACGTTAAAAGTGGAGATTCAACATCTCGCGACTGTTTAGTTTGTGGTAAATCATATTCTTGATAGATAGGTTCTATTCAGGAGATGGACTGTCACATAAATTTGTTATCATTGGTTCTTCAGTGTGCTGTCTCTAAAGCAGGCTTTTTGAAGGCATTTTGCTCAAGGTGATATCATCCTCCGTCTGTGATTTATCTTAACTGGATCGAATAATCGCTTATCTCCTCCGGGCATAAATTGTTCAATATTTGAAACAAATATTGTTGGGATTCGTACAGTAACGGGCCGCAGTGTTTTTTTTTGGTCTCGAATTAAGTGGCGGATCTTGTCTGCCCATTTCTGAGCTCTAGAAAAGAATAGTACATTGGATTAAAATCCTCTACCTACCTACAGGATCGAAATAATTCAATGGTACTTACTAATCCCCATTCTTTGGAAATTCGAAATAATGGACCATACGGTTAAGTTGCGAATTATAGCATGAATAGCACAACATCGTCTCGACATTTTCACACCCATAAATCCATTATCACTATCGCTGTCATCTATATTTATGTTACTATCACCTGCGGTTGATTACAGCATTCTGAAATTAAAAAGATCGTTATAGAGCGATTCCTTACTTAGATGGTTCCAGCCAAATAGGTACTTATTCATGTCGCATGGCATATAACTAATATTGTATTCCGTAAATATTGTCCTAATTTTAACGGGCCGTCCAGCCTTTTGTAATTCATAAGATAAAATTTCTTTTTCAACGGGTGTTCTCATTGAGTATAAATTCATTTGGTGTATTATCCCAGCACGGATTATCGTAATCAAATAAAACTTCAGAGTTATTCGATTCCAGCGTATTTAGAAAAGCTCCATTCGAACTATTCGTATCGCTTAAATTCGATTTTATATCGGCAAATACGGGATCCAAGAAAGATACCGTATCTAGTTTACCATTTATCATTCCTTTACATTTTGTTACGGTTGAACTTTGTAGACGTCACTTTTTTGCTTTAACCTTAGCCCTTGCTTTTGGATCCCGCACATGATTACTACTCTCAGCAATTAAACTATCCATTTTGGACATTTAATGAAATTCACGATCAAATCTAACTCATTTACAACTGTGGGCAACGATGTTTTGAATATTAATGACGTTCGAGAGGCTTTCGTTGGAGTAACCATTATATTTATAAGTATCACAAAGGCAGAACACTCAAATTTTAAACTTATGTAAAAACTTATTCACTATATTTACAACAACTAAATATTAATGAACAACTAAATATTAATAAAACATTGTTAAATATATCTAAATTATTATTTATTTCGCAATTTGTTTGTTTTAAAATGTTTGCGATTTTTTTTTTCAAACAACATAAACACAAGAGTAGAAATGTCATTCGACTGCATGAAGTTTACAATTTAATTTTTTTGATTAGTAGCGACACCAGTGAATAATAGCTGCAGCAGTTTCAGTAGAAAATTTCCCTTCGGCGCCGGATAGTGCTCCAATATTAAAACACAGCTAATATATAATAATTGCCAATGCAGTTCTTTCGGCATTTGGAAGCTTACCTCATCGCTCTCAAACAACGATCCCACTCTTCATCTAAATCTAATAAACTATGATTCGCGGATGCTTCCTGGAAAGTATTACATTTACGTGCGAAGATATTCAAAACCTGTTGCACCAGAAATTTGAAGCAACAACAATCTGAAATAAAATCGTTCATCATCTTTTGCCTACTAGCGTTTTGTGCAACGGGTTTTTTATGGTCTGTAAGACTTTCATAAAGTTCTGTTCGCAACTGTTTTCCCAGCTGCAGATGTGGATTCTATCTGCAGATGTGAATCAATCATCTATTGCTGGGTTACTTTCTCTGCACTGATAAATTGATTAAAATGATCTCTAATGGCTTTTAGTGCTGTTTTATTCTGTAACAAAATTATGTTGCTTCTATTTAAATTTTTTTGAGCTGCAAGGTAAGCTTCACATTTCCAATTAGGTTGTTAACCGGGATCACCATAAGGAAATAAAATCGCATGTGCCATTGGATCTAAATTTTGGCTTAGGTTGATGATATTCACGAAATATTGCAGTGGATTTTATGGATTTATTGGATGACCTCTAATATCACGTTCGAATGGTGTTTCTCCATCGTTGTTAATTTAAACCATTGCGATTTTGTTGTATTTCCAGTAACTGAATTATATCGTCGGTGATCAGAACGACGGTTTTTTACGAAATACCATATTAATCACAGGAACGTCTTCACATGCTTGTTCAACTGCTTTAGCTTGGACTTTCCTAAGCATATGGTATGCATGAGCTAATCAAAATTTCACGATTTAATAGCTTATTTGCTGAATGTTTGACTCGCAAATTTGACGACATATTTGACCGTAAACTGTAAAACCGTGAGTTCCTCTGTAGAAACTTGGCTATTTTAGCTTCCATATGGAAACAAACGAAACGTAACTATTATAGGAACGGATGTTTTCGGATTATCCCGATTCGCCATCAATTCCTACAAAAACTTCGGATAAAATAGCTCATTATCGTTTGCATCCAACCTTCGAAAAATTGCTTGCTTCCTAACGAATAGTTTGGTTTTCATTTAGTAGATATATGCTGTGAGTCTCTGCATCCTTATCCTTATCTCATAATGCTTGATACTTTCTGCTGTTTCACCTTCTCTTTGAACCCTTTGAACTGCAGTATTTGCATTTCGTCGTCCTTGAGACTGCTCCGGTATTTTATTCGCTCGTCACGTCGTACTTGAGACTGTTCTCCTATTTTCGTCTCGCTTTAAAGTTTATAAGCTGCCGGATTTGCGAAGTTTGGCTGGATCTAGTCTGGTGCAGCGATTTCCTTTTAGCTCTTTAGATGTTTCTATTCGACTGGGTCTTTATCCATTTTCTTGGTTGACTTTTTATTGTGACTAACAAATATCGCTTATTTACAGGCCGTTGAAAAAACGAAACAAATAATTGAGTCGAATTATCGATCATTGAAATGTTTTGAATTAAAAAAAAATCTTATCTGACCTAACACCAATTTAGCACAAAATGCACAATAAAATATTTTTCTTGGCTGTAGTGTCTATAAGACTAACACTCGCGTTAGATAGAAATAAATTATAACATTTACCATACCGATGTTTTAAATGTTATAAACAATATTCACGGCATCGGGCATACTAAGTGATCACAGAATTTAGATACACTGGGCAAAATAAAAAACGCAACAGTAATTTTTTTAGAAAAAATACCCTATTTTCAAACGCTTGTATCTTGGTGAAATGTCGGTTTAATTTTTTTTTTTTTCAGAATGAGACTATTGAAACTGATGTACGACAAATCGCTGTTGTTGAGTTGAGTTTTAGCGAAAAACTGACAAAAATCGTAAACTTATCTTAAGTTTTATCTTGTAAACTAAGCACAATGTTATAACAAACTTCTCAATAAAAACACATTTCATGGTGTTAACAATAGTTCGATAAAACTACAATAACTCAACAGCGATTGGTCGTACATCAATTTCAATAGTCTCATTCTCAAGGTTTCTAAATTCTCTACAAAACGGCTTATTTGGATCCGTGAATGACACATCGGGATAGTTCGTTGGCAGTCTTAAAATTTGGGATTTTTTTGTCGTTAAAAATATTTTGGTTTGACTCAAAAAAAGTCATAAAAAAACTAAAATAATAAAAAACGGACATCAGCATCGGAAAGTAGCCTAAATTTGCTACATTTTGAAAGTAAAAACAAAAATATTTAAAAAGACGTTTCACCAAGATACAAGCGTTTGAAAATAGGGTATTTTTTCTAAAAAATTTATTTTTTCTAAAGGGTATTTTTTCTAAAATTGCGTTTTTTGTTTTGCGCAGTGTATTTGAACATAAAGCGTTACTTGAACAAACATGAGAAAAACGTGACAGATCCTAGTATTCAGTCGGACAAAAATGATAAAAATTATAATGATATTTTTTTCAGCTTGCGCCATAAAACGCACTCATTTATTACAAAAAACCAAGGATATTTTTAAATCTGGCTTTCAAAATTTGTATACATTTTATTTAATGAATTTTTGTTATGATTTTACATGGACAGTTTGCCAACTTAGAATTACTTGGTTATAATTGTTCGAAAATATGTGAAAATACTAACTATTGTGATAAACTCTTGAGAATTACATACTTGTTAAATTTTTGTTATGACAGCGTCAGCAATGTTTTGACGTACAAGCAAACTCTTAACTTTCAAACACAGAATTATTGG
Organism: Nephrotoma flavescens; assembly: GCA_932526605.1. Taxonomy (NCBI): domain Eukaryota; kingdom Metazoa; phylum Arthropoda; class Insecta; order Diptera; family Tipulidae; genus Nephrotoma; species Nephrotoma flavescens. Next base: position 84,051,244 of record OW052222.1, read on the forward strand.
GTGTATGTTCAGTTGGGGCCGGCGTTATCCGGAACACAAGTTCAGGCTTGAATGTTCATTCCAATCAATCAATCTCAATAAATAAATATAATGACGCGTGAAGTCATCGGTGATTTTGTTAGATTGAATTTGAAGAATATGGGCCCTGGAACAGAAGAACTGTTTCACGGAGTCAATCCTCAGAAATGTTAAAACATTACGCCCAAAAAAAATTCTCTGTTAACACTCGCATAACATATGCGAGTGCCTTCGGTGCGAGGAAACAAAGAATTTTATATGAAAATGGACGGGCAAGAAGTTGAAATGGCATTAAAAATTATGAAATATACAATTAAGCTTTGCTTAACCAAATAAAAACTAATTGAACAACAATAATTTTCCGTAAATGTGTATACGAATAATAAAAAACGAAAATTTAAATTTCCATAATTAATGTGATGAAAAGGAAACTTTCTCCAAATACATAATTACAATTCCAAATAAAATAACATTTACATTTTTTTTTGTTTCTTTTCCACAAGTTACAATTTTTTCCTCAACATCTACTCGTTCTGTTTTTCATCATTTATGTAAGTAGATATTTTATTGTTTTTTTATAAGTACATACTAAAATGAAATAAAAAAAAAAATAAACCCATAAATGAATAAAAAAAGAGGAAAAATTAAATTCAATTTTGCATATCCGTTTATGGTTTTTCGTTTTTGTGAAACACAAAAAATTGCATTCATTGAAATAAATTTGTGAAAAACACATACAAAAAGGAAACTGGGAAAGAAATTTAGTTTTCGTTAAAAGAAGATAATTTTTAAAATATAAAATTTCTAAAAATTATATGGCAAACCATTACCCTTACCTAAACATTTTCATTTTGCGTGTTATAGTTTTAGTTTTATAACTTATGAAATTTAAAATTACGAAGTTAGGTTTGATGTTGACCGAAAAGCTAGAAGAGCATTTGCTCACTTCAAACACACCACACCCCATCATGCTTTGAGCATGCTGTCTATTCTGCGCAACCGCCGTTTAAACTGCTGGGAAGACAGGATAGTATCGTTGCTTAATAAGTTTGGCACCTTGTTTGTATCGGGGTTTCCATTAGAAGCGCTTAATATTTAACAAGATCTCTACTGTGGCGATTCTATAAATCTATCATTAAAATTTTTATGACATTTATTGTCATTGCATTATACCACTTAAAATTTATTAGAAACATTTTTTATCTAGCCGAGCAACGTTACGTGCACTTCGTCGAAATAATACTCCTATAGAAAGCACAATTCGTCATCTGAAATCAAAGAAATGCACGTAGTTAAGACTTTTGTTTCAACAATAAGACGGTGTCATAGGTCATGCAGCTAATGAAACAACTAATTTGTGTATGAAAAAATTTCGTGAATCCATTATTTTAGAAAATGGACTAATCAATTGGTCCCAAGATCATGCGGCAACTACACTGAACTTTTTATGAAGTTATGTAAAATCAACGTGCTTGCTGACAAACCACAATAATTTAATGCATTGCAAGACAGCATTGAACGTTTTATCGCTGAAATACAGTTTGATGCCGGTGGAAGAGTCATCGACAATTGGGTTCAAAAAATCCATGCTACGAAACGGACCTGACTGCGGTTATATTCCATACTTAATGGTGTCAATCATACTTTTCGTATGAAACTCTTTTAAACTAAGTATAACTGTTGTGTCATTCAGTTCAAGTGTGAAGGGAAATGTTCAGCCCAAGTTTGGAGAATGAGGTAACAATTCAATAATTGGGTCGAAATTATTTTTGTTGTCACTTTGTGCCCGTTTGTGGTGGTTCTTATTGGGAAGATGACATATGTAAAATTAGGTCACTATGAATGAAATCACAATTGAATCGTCGTGAACAGCATCAGTGGTAGATATCAAAGTTTGCTTTTGTTCGTGTTCAAAATTCAATATCAAATCAAATTTTGTTTTGAGACACCATACCGAATGCCAAAAACCTTTGTGTTCACTTTATTTATTTAATAACCAATGCTATATTGAATTCGAAAATGAGCAAGTACGAGTGTCGTGCACAACAAAATGGTTATATTTACCGCTAGTGTATGTCGACGTTTACTTTTTACTTTACACTTCCTGTGAACATATGAATATTAGTTCACTGGGAACCAAATAACATTAACGGAAATGAATAATGTGGTAATAATGTTTAGGTGTGGTGGTATGTGTTTATTTTTTGTGGAAAAGCTATTTTCTTATATTTTATAGGCAACAAAAATGCTTATAGAGTTCGGCTCCGAACCTTTCCCGTCTTTTTATGTATAGTTTTGGCAAAAGTTATTTATATTGTTCTATGATTTATTTAAGATTTAGGTATCTACTGTTAATGGGCTTGAACTGTTGATTACTTTTAATTCTCGTGGCACTATTCTGGATTTCCCTGGGAATAGGAAATTTGGAAAAATATTTTCATAACGTTTCTGGTTTCTCAAACTGGACAAGTGGTGCAGTGTGTAAGGCTTCGGCACTTGGGCCGGGATGTACTGGGTTCGAATTCCATCAAAGGCTGGATGCAAATCGAATTTTCGCCATCGATTACGATCGCTGATGTTAATAAATACAACTAAGAACCTCTGTAGGAGTGCAAAATTCAGCACCAACCCATTGTCCACGTCAATGTAGAGGTTCACATGGAGCTTGAAATGTGCAGGTAGTGTACTGTAGTTGTGTGAGTAGGTGAATGGGTTAATGATGTGGCATGATTGAGTGGGATCACAATGGGCCAAAATTGGCCAGCGAAAGCCAGAATAGTGACGTAGTTGTTGTTTTTCTCTCTGAGGTGTTTGTGTCAATCATTAGCTGTGTTAGAAACAAAAAAATATAACAGTTCGTTAGATATTATAACTTTCATCGTCCAATGACTTTTTATCCAATCGACACACAAAATTGTGAACATTTGTCTTCAGAAGCTTCAGACTATCACTACATAATAGTTGTTGTTCATTAGCTGGCAAATTTTCTTTGAAAGTTATCCTGGAGCTACTGTTCGTATTGAACTAAACGAGGGTAAACTATTTGAGGTTCAGAATTTCGAATGTCAACCTAGAATTGTTGATACAAATTGAAGGGCCATCTCCTATTACTGCTAAGATTTGATAAAACTGGAGCTTTCTTTATTTATACCATCCAGGTTTATATCACTATATACAGTATCGAGCACCTTGTATTTTAAAAGTTGGACCTGAAATAGTTTCTCGAACAGACTATGGTTTTCCAGTTAACTTTAGTTTAATCTACACTTCAAACAAATTCAGAACTATTTTAAAATACTTATAATGCGTTATTTTCAGAATTTTAAGTTTATGAGTTTGATCGGTGCACTTGGAAATTTTTTATTCAGTGCACTTTTATTTAACTTTACTTTATTTACAAAGTTTTTTAAACGTGTTTTGGTCTGGCTTGTAAAATTTGATTTAAAATACTACTGGGTTTTGCTATAATCAAGATATTCTTCTTATATACTAATTGTATTTGCTTCTGAGAGTTTTAGGTTGTAAAGGTTCGGTGATACTCAGTGTGGACGGAACATAACTACTATCGATAGTGGGTGGTAATGTACTGCGATTTACGTGACCAGGAAACATGACCTTGTTGATGGATGGTGTGTTAAATTTAAATTCAGTTAGAATTATTTTTCTTGTAATTGGTAACTTAAATTTAAATTTTAACTTAAGATTTATATTTTTATTTATATTTTTTAAAAATTTAAGCACTTCCTAATTTCATTCGAGCATACATAGAAGAAAGTAAAATATTTAGAAATTGCATTTATTTCTGTTTTTTCTAAAAACATTGTCTTTAATATTAAAAAAGACACGTTAATATGTTTAATTTATGTTTTACATTGGGATGAGGCTACAAAGATTTTTGGAAGCTTGATTTGACGTCTTTTTATCCTCACCTCGATGAAAAAATATATCTAACCATCAACCAGCATAATCCAAAATTTTATTTAGTTTATAATTCAATAAGCTTTTGTTGTCTTCTATTTTATTTTATTTAAATTAAAAATGGCCGCCAAATTTTTAAATTTTCGTTAAATCAACAATATCACTCTTGTACTCTGAAACAGCCTAGGAAGAACCTATCGGTGTAATTACAATGGCAATGAAATTTTCTCACCGAAACCTAAAAGCATGTCAAATATCAACTTTCTACCTATTATCCTTCTTGAGTTGAAAGAAGCTACGGACATTTGTGCATTATTAATAAGATAAGTTGTCGTTTCGCTGTGTTGCTGTTCGTAGTATATATGCCGTGCATTTCGATTTGTTTCAGTTACAATAATATTTACTAACGTTTTTCGTACACGCTTCTGAAATGCTGGTAGATGAGGTTTTGTGATGTTCGGGACGTCAAACCATGTTGGTATAAGAAATAATCACGTGTTTTTGTTGCATTCGGACGATTTGCACTTCATTTTCTTGTAAGTTTTGTGTTTTTGGCATAATACTACTTGCACTATTTGTTCGTCGGCGGTAAGTTCACTATAACTTTATCAGTTGTATCTTCGACATCCTGATCGTCATCAATATTATCTAAGTTTGTGGTTATCTGCTCCATTTGTTCGTCTTCAACGCATTCCGAAAACGTAATATCTGTTATCGTTTGCAATTTCCTCTTCGTCCGATTTCTCTGGAGTTGGAACACTACCAAAAAGGTCAAGCAGCTCTTGACTCCTTGCCATAACAAACAAACTAGAATGACAATGTTTCGAAAACAAATTAAGTTATAACAAAATTATCCTGTATCTACATAGTTCGTTCGAAATTTACACAATAAATAAACAGAAATATTGCTGAAAATATCACAAAAATGAAGTAACGGGATCAATATAATAATGTAAATGTCTCTTACGGATGAAAAATTTAAGTGAGGAATTACACAAAAAACAATACAATCACATTCCACAGACTAATAAGCAAAAGAGCATACAATAATACAATACACAGAGAAAATGTGGGGTCCTTTTGGGTCCCAGTGCACAAAAAATGTGCTTGTTTAATTTAAATTTATGATAACTGTCATATATTTTATTAATATTGACGAGATTTTCCTTGAATTGAGTGTAAACCATTTTTAGTTTGACCTATTCCAATGGTTTGGACTATTTAAATAAAAAATGTGTGTTTTTCCGACTTTAAAAATGAATGGGTCATTTTGGACCCAATACACAAAGTAAAGGTTAACAATATTCTTACAATGTAGAATTTTTGAATGCACTCCCGTACTAAGTTAGTAAGGAGTGCGTTCACAATTTCTACTACTAACTAAGTACTACTAACTATTCAATTCAAGAATGAGACAATCATACTTGTGGTTTGTTATTTTTCATGGTAAGTAAGACAGGTGCATATCGACACCATCAGCTAATTTTCGGCAAAATTTATGTTGATGAATGTTTTGCGATTATGTTATCTATTTTCAATTATTATTGCCAGCTAATTACATGAATATGTGTTGTTATAAAATTGTGTTATATATGGTCTATTTTTTAATTCATCCTGGGCGAGCTGAGCTACCCAGCGTTCACCAAATTAAGAAGCCATATATAACAGCTGAAATAAAACCTCATTATTAGGAGTTAAAATTTCACTAATTAGAATCATATAAGATTTAATAAAAATAAAATAAATATAATATAATGATGTGTACAAGGTAATAGACCAATAGTGAATAATTGGCACAGTTCAAGAATCAACAATATACATACACAAATTAATACATAACAATTCAATCCCAACCCGAAATAAGTAAAACTATTAAGCTAATCATCTGCCAGATAACAGAAGAACGAATTAATAATGAGCAGCTATCACCATTGTTGAATCCTTAAAAACCAAATAACATAGTCGATAGGTCACTTTAACTATGAAATAGATGATTTAGAAAATATTAAGATAAAACAGTCATAGTTAGTCTTTGATAGTCAACATTTGTACATATTAATTGACAAGTTGTAAATCCTGTACCTATTGATCAGCCAGCACTAATAATTTATGCAACCTAAAACCAACTAATCAAAACCTTTACCAACCACTAATATTATCAGCACACACCAATTTCAACACTACCCCTAGACACGAATTCCCCAAAAACAAAAGGCAAGACCAAAATAAATAGGTATTAATTGCAACACATCTTATATTTATAACATCTTCAGATAATTATAGTTGCTTCGCTGAGAATGATAATTATTCTTAATAGAAGAAGAATACATTTCCTAATTCAGCTGATATACAAATTAGTAATTGGTAATAAATTAAATTAACCATCAGCTTAAAGTCAATAAAAATTAGAAATTAAATATTATATTAGCTCCGATTAATTCAAGCTGAACCTAGCCCTTAAGTTCGGTAAAATAACAGTCTTATGCCCAAGTAAATGCATGAAAATAAACCTACACTAACCTATAAGTCCTATAAGTGTATTTACATCTACGCAATTACATATGCTTACACCTCCGATTCTTATATCTAGATACTTTATTTCCAAATTTCCTTATCTATTTACACACATATATTTACTCTTATCCCCTTTCTTTCTTCTTTTTCTTTCTTTTACGTCTTTCTTCCTGATTTCATTCATGTTTTCTTTTCCATTTTTATAAAGACGTGACCGTGTACAACATCACCTATGCAAACCCAACGCCAGCTCTAACTAATCCGAAAACAGCATTCACGGTGGCACTTTCCGTTTTAACCAACGATGACACGATGAACATAGCCGATCAAAGAGAAATAATTCAACATAAATTTAATACATACATATATACCATCCAAATATAATACATATACTCGTACACACATGCACACAAACACACATACATTCATACATACTGATACACATACATACATGCATGCATATTCGCATAGATACATATATACATGGTGGTTAGACTGCACAAAATCGATCAAAATACAAATCAAACAGACATTTTTATATTTTAGAGTGTTTCAATTGATCTAAATGTCAAACTTTTATCCGCTTCAAGAGCCGACAAAATGTCTACATGAAAAACACCTGGCTGACGCAAAACAGTTGTTCGCAAACAGAAGCCTGCCGTGCACAAAACCTAGGGGCCTACTATTGCCCTCGAACGCCCCCGATAATTTTCGCCTATAATTCAAATACTTGCCCCTCGTATTTCGTTAGTTTCGGTACTACTGCTTACGATTATCAAAATAATTTTTGTACCAAAATTATTTAAGTGTTGTTAGAGTAACATTTTTTATTTCGAGTTTAAATGTTATATTTTCGTTGACGTTCACAGTATGCGAAAGCCATAGTACAAACAAATTGGTAGCGCGTAATAAAAATCGTGACGTTCAGCTACAAACCGACCGCAACTGGAAGGTATACTCCGAAATAATATCGGTTTTAGACACTTTCCATCTTCTCCACTACACGCTCACAACCACGTCCAACAACCAATCACACAACTGAGAAATTTATTATCATAAATAAACAATAAACCCCCCATGCGGCATCCAAACCAACCGAATCACACACTTAGGCTGTGTGCCAAACTGAAGGTAAAAGTCAATTTTTAGTAAATTTTTCGGTAAATTCAATTATTTTTCGAAAACGCTATGGCAAACTGATCGAAAATTCTGTCCTAAGACCGGTTTTTACCGTATTAAACTATTTACCTTAAGTTTGGCACACAGCCTTAGAGTTCAGAAATAAATAATAAATAATAAAAAATGATGCAATATTGATTTGTTAGATGTCATCCAAATTAGCAAAGAAACGAACCAATAACCAAATAGATATTTCGGCTTTAGGCAAAAACTCACCACTGTGGCGAATAACACTAATAAATTTAATAAAATATATATAATAAATTAAATAAATAATATAAATTAAATTCCAGTTAGCTAACAAGCCCTGCCGCCATCCTCAATTCGACCGAAAACAGACTCAGTGGTTTTATTTTTACCACTAAATGTTAAATCCATAATCCATAATATTAATACTGGAAATCCATAATATGCATACATTAATGTTTGCGGTAAATCCATAATATTAATGTTGTTGACATTGAACGAATTATACGTGATCCCATTTGTGAAGCACCATTCGTCAAGTGTGTATCAGCGTAACTCATCATAATTTTCTTAAATGACGTTATATATTTCCACTAACTTTCCAAGACGTATAAAATTAAAATTTGACAATAAAAAAAACAAAACAAAAATAAATCCTCTCACACTACACTATACACGGTTATATATATTACTCGATTGTTTGCTTTACGCTCTCAATAAATTTCCCATGCAAATAACTTACATGCATTAAAAAATAAATACTAATAATTCTTCAAAACTATAAACTGAGATCCAATGAAAATTTTCTTTTACTGCATTTAATAATAACAAACCAATAAATTCTTAATAATTTACACTTAAATATTGCAAAAAATATGGAGAAATTAATTAATTTCAATTCAATTTTTAAGATCGCAAGCAAAACACGTAACACCATTTTCGGTTCCAGAGGTGCACCACAGCACACTGCTCGCCCGGGTTGAATTAAAAAAATACCCCATAGTAGGGTTTCCTTTTCAACATGCAGTAAAATCAACACATCGAGCAAGAGCAAACCTTCCGATTATTGATGAAATACAGATTCATTCAGTGGCAATACAAATTCATTCGATGGTTTCGGGCTCTATTTCTCGAATAACGTAATGTTGTGCTTAAGGAGTTCAATTGTTTATGGATTGTCTGGATAATATCAATCTTTTACGGTACCTTACAAGAAGAACTCTAACGGTGTCAAATCCTAGCTGTACGGAGGCTAAGCGACTGATTACACAATTACCGATCATGGCGAGTTTATGTATGATTTACCGCAGCAGTATTAAAGAAGTTAAAATATTAAAATACAAAAAAAATCGCAAACCAGATTGTTTTCCAGTTTCAGTTATTGAGCTAAAAACGGAAACCTGAAAAATAACAAATTTACGAGCATTTTAAAATAAAACGGCTACCCGAGAAGCCATTTGTACTAAGTATTTCAAAAGGACTCAGAGTTGTTCATCGCTGCAAAATGAAAAAATGCTTTTTTCTCTGTCTCTTCTTATAATTGCCTGAGTGAAAAAAAGATTTTACGAAAATGAACAAACCGATACGTTTGTGTAAATAAAAATTAAACAGTTAAACCAAATTGCAAACCCAGCAAAATTTCTGTCTAACCATCAACATCAACTGACATTCGTTTTGAAAATAATTGGTACTAATGCTCATTTGTTGGCTTTTGAACCATCATTAATACACTTAAAATGAAAAATAAAAATCTTGTACTTTAAATGTTTTTCAAAACTTTAAATTTTGATATTATAAATTTTTACACAATTTTACAAAAAATAGAATGCTAACTGTATTTTAAAATATGTCAGTTTAACAGTCAGCAGATCGATACAAATTTGTGGGTTGAGTAGAAAAATTGACATTAAAAATAAAATCATCATCACATTTGAGCTGAAGAACTCTTGTCTGCAAAGATGTATAGTGATTCTTAAATGCTGATGTTAGGCGAAGTAGAAATACAGAGCGGCAAAACTAGACCATTGAGTTTGTAGGACATTTTCCCTATTCTCTGATGACATTAATTTATAATAGCATTATTATGAATACGTATTAGATTTTACCAAAACGGCTTATCCCCAAAGGAATCATGTACACGAAATAATATAGATAACATCAATCAAATTTTGTCTTAATTGTAATCATACACGTAGATCAATATTTTCCTAACTAACTATGTATACATACATGTATAGCAAAAACGTTCATATTACAAATACAAAAACTACACGTACTTATATAAAAAAAGGGTCCAACAGAAATTATGGTAAGGTAACCATAGAAGCAGCCTTGAACAAAATTCCATATATAGCATCACAAAACATCTCATTCAAACCTGCCACCGATATGAACAAAAACTTTAATTATACTAACAATTCTTATCTTATGTGGAGTAGCTTATAAAAATACTAATATGTATTCATAAAACAGTAACAGCACCAACAAAATATCTAACTTTCTTTCTAACAAAACAGAAAAAATAGCAAAAAGAAAAAAAAAAAATTAATAACTCTGACCAATAAAAAATCCTCATCATCTTTTTATATATTTTCTTTTTTCATATAATTTTATTATTTCTATTTTCTTTTTCTTTTGATAACACAATGGTCAGCTTAGAAAAAATTGTATATATTCCCCATAGAGTGTTATTTATACTGTATATACTTAGTTCATGTTCCCCATCTATTGTGTACATTACATGGTATATATCGAGATACATCCATATATTTTGTATATAGCCTGGTTATATACTCGTACATACATTTGTTTATAAAATTTATAATTTTTTCCTTGATATTATAAAAAAAAAACTTAAAGATATACACAAAATGGCAAAAGGAACTGATTATATATATCAACAATATTCATCTATTCATTTAGTTCGTATATATTCTGTATATACAGTTATGTATAATATAATTTTTTCCTTCTAGTTATATACAAAATATGTGGGACTTCTGGGTTTTCTTTTCTTTATTATAAATAGAAAAAAATACGAAAAAGATCCAGAGAAGGACGAGTGTAATTTGAAAGTTTCACAGAGCTTTTTTGTTTATTATTTTTATTACAATTTTTGTTTTAGAAAATTTGATTTATTTTTTTAATTCAAATTGTTAATGCTTTCTTTAATTAAAATTAAATGGGTTGTGTGATCTAATTTTTTATTGTTGTGGTATAAATTAATCAAAAACCCTTTATAAAAGCTTAAACTTTATATTTCTAAATCTTTAATCTACTTATGTTACATGCATATTTCTTTCCAACGAAAATGGCATTTTTCCCCAAATTCATCTCAATAGGTACTAAAAATTTAATTAAACTATCGACCTGTAATAATTTATAATTTCCATGATATTTTTATATTTTGAGACAATCGGAAATGAAATAAAAATTCTATTATAGAAAATAATTGTAAAAAATAACTATTTCGGTATTTTTAAATATGACAAATCTGTAAACCGTTGTCATTTTACTAAAAAAAAGTGTTAAGTAAGGTGTACTGATACCTAGGTACCAAAAACGTGTTACTTTAAATAAGCAAGATTTGGTTTTGATTTTAAAAACAGTTTTCATTAAAGCTAATAAAATGTTGTAGTCTTTAAAATATTAAATTACGTATGTTATTGATTATCCAATACATTATTTTCCAAAAATAATTCGTTGCAAAATTCTGACACACGGTTACATTACATAGCTCAGGAATTTAATACTGATAATCTGAGTCATTAGCCTGGTCAACAGCCAGAAATGCGGAACAAGGAAGAAGAGCAAAATCAACAAAATACCAATTGTATCTTCTGAACACAGCCAAACAATGGATAATGTTATGCTAATAAATACAGTATTAAAAAATTTTGGGCTTCTTCCTTTCCCTTAAAATGAAGGGTTAAACCCATATTAAAAAATGATTTAAAAAGTTGGAAAATAAAAACGGCAGTGAAGTTTCTTACAAAAAATTAAGAAGTACACAGAAAAAATTGAGTTGCTTAAATCAATAAACTGTATTTCTCGATTGAAATGCCATGCCAAATTCAAAATTTTAGCAGTTTTTACTTAAACCGAAATTTTTTTTATTAATTTTTATTGTATTTTCTCTAAATTTTATTTATAATACAATTATTAAATTTAGAATATTTTTTTTAAATCAAGCAGCTAGTATGTTTCAATATCACTCAAAAAGTAGTATATCAATAGCTTATAATATAAAAAAAACAATTGGTTCTAATTAATCAATATTTCATTCTTTTAATTGGAGATAGAGTTCACTTTTAATTTTAATCTTTTCTTCGCTTTTTAAAATCCTATTTTTGAGTCTTAACAAAGGATATTTTAAATATTAATAATAATTAATAATAAATGATACCATTCAAATATTCACATTATAAAATTTCAGGCTAAGTTCGTATTATTATACATTTTTGTTTTTCTTTTGGAATGATATTCCACAATAAAATATTGTCTCCGAATAAATACGGATTATATATTAAAAATTAATTCGTTTAGCATAATCCTTGCGATAATGATTTGATTAGCCCTATTTCGATATTAACCACAAGAAACGTAAACAAGAGTTAATATAGGATTATTTACTTAAATTCTCAATTCACTGTGACACAGTTTGTCACAGTGATCTTTCGAACATCACTTTTAAACATACATATATTAAATTTCATTCACGTAAGTTGAAAGGTGCTGAAATTATCAAGATGACTGACACAGACACGTAATTTTATTATTATCAAATGCGAAATTGTCAGTGTCCCATTCCACTGTTAAAATCGAGCCTATAAAAAATAAATGAATGAAGTGGAGAAAACAGATGACAATCTTTGGTATATGAACCCCATTTGTGCATGTTCACACCAAGATCCAGAATCGAGAGCTCGTTCAATTTGAACTTACTGTTTGGACACGGATGATCAAAAGTAATTATTTTATCGCAATTAGTACTTCAGACGAGTACGGTTCCGTGAACACTGAAATCACCAATAACGTTTCGGTTTACAATAAGGCTCTTAATTTTGAAAATTCTTTGTTCATTTTTTTTATTTCCAGTTTACTATATATGACAAAAACCAAAACAAAACCCAAACAAAACTTTAAACAAAATCAGAGCGAAGCTTCAGTGATTATACAGTACAAAGTTAAATTTGGTTAAATTACATTCAAAACCATACCATTCGCATCAATCGCCACGCAATAAATCAATTAGCTTGCGGTCATGTTTGAGATCTAAACAAAATTTTATGTATATAAAAAACAGTAAAATTTGCATACCTATGTGTACATACAAATATGTGTACATTGTAATATGCCAACTGCGCATAAGTGAAATCAGCAAACATTTCTAAAATGATTAAACATTTTGAAAAATGTCTAGAATCAAGATCTTCCATGATCTATTCCAGCAAGCTTGGATATTTTCACGGGTATATATCTATTTATAGTTCACGGGTATATAAATATTGGTGAACTGGCAAACGTAAATTAGAATCAGCTTGCTCAATTGTAGCAATCGTTTATTTAAAATAATTAAGCTTGCTAAAATACAGCAACGATTATCTTGATTCTAGATATCTTTCTTAATTTTTAACCATTTTAGAAATGTTTGCTGATTTCCCTCATGTGCAGTTGACATTTATACACAAAAAAGACTGGTAAGCGTGCTATTTTAGTTCAGTTGAAAGTGTAATGCGAAATCGTCAAAAACGTTCTCTAAAGCTTCTAAATTTTAATTAAAGCGTTCTCTAAATATGTTTATAAAAGGTCTAAGTGTGCAATAATAAGTGTTTTACAAGTAATTGCTGATTTACATTTTTAAAAAATAAAAACCAATCGGGTGGTCAATGACTATAGTGTTATTTTTAGTCGAAAGATTAATGTGTGATCGGAAAAACGTTTTGTAGTGTTCAGTGAGAATGAAAAATATTAAAATATAAAAAATTTGTGAATTTGTTATAAAAAAGAATGCTGTAATATACGTGCTGTATAAATTATAAAAATTGATGTAAAATTTTGATTTTAATATTAGTTACTCGTATCCAAATAATTTGGCGTTTCACCCATTAGTGTAGTTCTAATGCGTTTTTGGTAAGTAAAAGGAGAAGGAATTGGTGTTTATTTTAGATGAAGAGTTATTATGAATTTGTAAACTATTTTTAATTAACGAATGTATTTATTACGAATAAGGAAACAATTGTAATCATTTTCAAACTATTTAAAATAAAATAAACCCTTTTGTTTATGAAATTTGAAATATAAAAATTTTAAACTCGCACGCGCTGGTGAAATTATATAGTGTTACAAAATATTTTTCATTTTTTGGAGAAAAATAGTATATGTGCTATTGGATTAAAGTGACCTTGCTTCACTCGCAATGTTTGCATTTGCTCTTGACTATGCTGCGCTTCGTCTCGCATACTAGTAAATTGCTCATCAAAATATCAATTTTAAGTCTAATGACACTATTTTATACAATTTTCATCAACCTTAAAACAAAGTACTTTGTTCTCTCTATACTTACACACGACACATGTTTATTTTCAGATCGATATTGGTTTCGAGGTATTATACCTACAGTCTAGTTTTAACCTATTCGAAAAGTGGGAAAACACTTCAATAAATATACAAGCCGTTCTAATGGAGATAGGAGAAAACAAGGCCGTTATTAACCAGTTTCAATTGTTACCAGAGGAGGAAGGTAATCAAAATTTATAATAGTTTAAATTTTCATAAAACTAATATTATATATTTCCTCATTTTTCTTAAACACTACAGAAACTTCACTTTTTGTAAACAGCTACACTATGTGTTGAAACCGGGCACTGTACTTACAAACAAAACAAACAGAAAAGTTTGTAAACCACCAATGGCAAATTCCATAAATTCATTTGGAACTGAAACTTATTCAATTATAAAACCCAACAACGTGTTAAGTTTAAAACGTTCAGCATTATCTGGAATTTGGATTATCGCTGCAGCCAATAATTGCCATTTCCTCAGAATACAATAATACCAATAATAATACATATTGTAGTCTTCGACGGTATTTACTATAAACTTATAGTTTTAACACCATAAGATGTATGTTTTAAAATGTTTTATGTTTTAAATTTAAAATATTCTGTGGTGTCAACAAATCAAATTTTATACGTTAACGATTGTACAAAACTCGTTTAGAACATTACATAAAAGTTTTAATTACGGAACTTAAAAAATAGTTATAGTTTTATTGCAGATACATTTATATGTTCTATTCTCATCTTTTTAAATTTTTTTACAAATCTAACGTTTTCGTAATAAAATTATGATATGTTTTTAAATTTTACTTTCAGTTTTCCATTCATTATATTCAATCGAATTACCTACAGTGAATTAAATTTAATCAAAAAGCATCTCAAATCAAGAATAAAACAGAAATGAAAATATTTGAATAAATGCACAAATAAACATTTTCATAAATTTCATAAATATAAACATTTTCATAAATTGTCACTAATATCAAAAAAATTGTTTTAAAATTCTAGAACTCTTCTTTTGAAATAAATTATTCGTTTAAATAAATAAAGTTTTTAAATTTATAAAGTATTTTATAAATCATTCTATAAAATATGTTATTAAAATAAAAAAACTATTTATTAGTTTGTGAAAATCTCATTTAATTTCAAAAAAATACTTTTTAAATTCAAAAAAATTTATAACTTTTAGAAATTAAAAACTTCGTTTTTAAATTTTACAAACCAAAATTTTTCTCAGTGTATGTAGCATATTTTATATATACATAATAATAATATTTAATTTATACAGTATAAGTAAATAAAAAATGTAGATTGATTGAATTTTTAATAATAAATGATTTATGTATGTATTCTTATTTTATTACAAAATGTAATTGAGGTTTTATAAATAAAATTAAATTATTACCGAATCTTTGTTTATTAAAATTTTCCATTATTTCACTCTATAAGTAAGAAGGAATGGGTTACCCTTCTATTCGAGTAAATGTTAAAAAAGTTCACATTATACTGGAAGACAGCCATTGTACCAGGTCCAGAATATTATTGGGGGTACAAATTGAAAATGCGGGATTTTTTTCTATTTTTGAACGTTTATTCTGAAAAAATGGTAACAAATGAATTATTCAAAATATTGTCCATCGCTAGCCACAACTTTTTCCCATCTTTCTGGCAATTTACGGATACCGTCGCGAAAAAATTCGGCCGGCTTGGCTGCTATCCAGTCATCGACCCATTTTTGGGCTTCTTCGTAAGAATGGAAGCGCTCGTAAGAATGGAAGGTCATGTGTCATCTATCGGAAAAGGTGGTAATCGGAAGGAGCAATATCTGGGCTATACGGCGGGTGGGGTAAGACTTCCCATTTCAGCGTTTGTAGGTATGTTTTGACCTGCGCTGCAACATGTGGCCGAGCGTTGTCATGTTGCAAAATTACTTTGTCGTGTCTTTGCTCGTATTGTGGCCGTTTTTCTTTGAGTGCGCGGCTCAAACGCATCAATTGAGTTCGGTATAGTGCTCCTGTGATGGTTTCGTTCGATTTCAATAGCTCATAATACACCACACCCAGCTGGTCCCACCAAATACAGAGCATGAGCTTGGCCCCGTGAATATTTGGTTTGGCCGTCGATGATGATGCATGGCCGGGGTAACCATATGATTTTTTGCGCTTCGGGTTATCGTAATGGATCCACTTTTCATCACCAGTGACAATGCGATGCAAAAAACCCTTCCGTTTTTGCCGTTCGAGCAGCAGTTCGCATGCAAAAAAACGGCGCTCGACGTCTCTCGGCTTCAGCTCATACGGCACCCAATGTCCTTGCTTTTGGATCATTCCGAGGGCTTTTATACGATGGGAAATGGCTTGTTGTGTCACTCCCAATGAATCTGCGAGCTCTTGTTGAGTTTGACACGAGTCTTCATTGAGTATTGCCTCCAATTCAGCATTCTCAAACTTTTTCACTTGGCCCGGCCGCTCTTTGTCCTCAACGTCAAAATCACCACTTCTAAACCGCACAAACCATCTCTCGCACGTTGAACCCGATGGAACATGACTCGGATAAGCCTCGGAGACCAATCGATGTGCTTCAGCAGCACTTTTCTTCAAATTAAAGAAGTAAATTAAAACTTCCCGCAAATGCTGTTTTGTTGGCACGAAACTTGACATATTGAGAGCTCAAAAAAACTATGAATTTGACACTGCGACAAATTGACACATACTGAAAATTAAAGCTATAAGACGTAGCTTTGACATGAACATAGTCACAGTACTGCCTGATGCGTATAGCGTTAGTAACGCCATCTGTTATCAATCCCGAATTTTCAATTTGTACCCCCAATATATGTAATTCGCATTATTTTAATATTGTAAGTATTAAATATTTTATATGGCAATTGTTTGCTTAAGTTCATCAAATGTAAAATGAAAGTTTATGATCAAACTTTTCAATTTTAGTAAAAAATATAATTGATAGAAGCAAGCGGTTAATAAATTTAAACATTAGAAAGTTTCCTTTATAAATACATCCTCGTATTCAATTTAGCAAGCATTTAATAAAAAGCAATCTCCTGCTTACATTATACTATCAAGCCAGATTCTATAATTAAACGACAATACTATGAATTGTATCCTTCTTTCTTCTCAAAATCAGCAAGCAATCCAGATAAAATTGTCTTACCTAAAGCAAACACTTGCTTAGATTAAGTAATTTAAAAGCTTAATTTTATTGAATCGCAAAGAAATTTAGACATTCATACTATAAAGGAGAGCAAGCTGCTTTATTTATTTTAGAAATTTACTTTCAAAGTTTAGTAAAGTAATTTCTATATTTAATACAGTAGGGCTTTCTTGATTGAAAAAATAACTATCTTAGAAGAGGAAATTCTAATTTAATAGTATTATTCGAGCTATTTCTCAAATCAAACAATGGGCTTGATAGGTTGAATATCAAGGGGTAAAAATGATTAAATCATGCGATTTTTGCTTAGTATTAGCAATCTTTTTTTTCTGTGATACGTATATCATTCCGTATATTATTGGATTATTAAACTTCTTTTGGGTATTAGTATTACACTGTAAAAGCATGAAACATTAATGAGACAGATATATAAAATCAGAAAGTGATGAGAAGTGCTATCCCTTTCTAAACACTTATTCGTTTCCGATATTTTTCAAATTGGGAGCTTAAGACAAAATTTATTACGATTAATTTCTTCTAATGGCATGTATTCTTCTAACAACTAGTAACTTCCATTATCTTCAGATTACAGCTGTAATTTAAATTTTGACTATTAACAAAAAGGTACCAAGGATTGTTCTAAAATGTGACAAATAATAAAAAAAGCGATAGTATTTGCCATGTTCCTGCGGTCTCCCCAATTTTCAATTTTTTAAAAATGTAAAGAAAATAAATGTGTGTATGTAAAGAAAATAAAAAATTAGTATAGAGTGTTCCATCAAAAATTTCAGCATTATTTTTCCAAACCAAACGTTCGTTAAAAAAAGCTTTTGGAATAACATTGTAATATGGGCGTTATTGTGATTCTATTTCAACATTGTTGATGAACAAACTTCAAAAATTGTTTTTTCGTTACATGTTAAAAATTTGATTTTTGATCGCAACGAATTTGCAGGCAATATTGTTCCATCCTGTAGTATAAACAAAGCAGAGCTTCATAAAATAAAAATATTATATTATAAAGCTTTTCGCAATTACTAAATTAATCAAAAGATGTCAGTCACTAAGTATAAATTTAGAAAACAATAGCGAGAAAAAATTGAATATTTTAAAATCCAAATATTTGTTTAGAAAATTTAACAATTTATTATGTATACTGGTTCAATAGATTATAGAGATCTCCCGGAACTGAGAATAATGCAACAAGAACGAATTGGAATGAAGTATAAAAAATGGTAAAAATTGTGACATTATTTTCTATGACGGTGAATATTTCACGACAATTGTTTTTAACCTTATTATAAATAAAAATTATAATTGTTTTGAGTTTTATTAATTATGTTAAATTATTATTATTATATTAAAGATTTCGCGCTTCACTTAAAATGTTATTTTTGTAAATAGTTGTTTAATAATTTTATTCTTTTCTGTAATATTTCAGTAAATTTATTACAGAGACATCTGTAAACGGATTTTGAAATTACAGAAAGCTCGGTTTTGTAATCTCATAAAATTGAAGTTTTCTACGTTTTATTGTTTTCTGTAATAATATTTAATTAAGAAAATCAACAGAATACATACATTTTGATGGAAATTTTTTATTATATAAATAGAAATTATTGTTTCTATAAAATCTCGTTTCAGCTCACGCTTTCTCTTTAATTTTGTTATAAATGTGATCGTTAAGATTGCTATTAAACCTATCGTTCATCTCGAAAATTCTGAAGTGCATGGGAGAACTTACTAAAGTTAAATTTTTATGAACCTAAATTTTAAATAGGATGTATGATTAATCTGCGGCAGCAGCCTTTATTAACTTATTTTACTAACCTACACAACTAACCGGAATGCTCATGTTTATAAAAAAATTATGATAGATTTTCAAATATGTGTTTGTTAAATAGTTTATTAAAGATATGGAATTAAAATTTAGATGATTTGTTTAATATTTTATTCATAAATTTATGTTCAAAAATTTTCCCATTACCACGGTTTCTTATAGAAACTCAATAAAAGCTTCCCCGCTATTTAAAGATCTTATTTTAATATTACGGCTCATTAAAATTATAGATGGCTCTGTTATTACTCGTATTAAAAAAATATTTTAAGCGAGTGTAAAAAAGGAAATTTTGTTCATCGTTCATTATTAATTCAGATTTGCACTGCAATTATCTCTTAAGTGTATTTTTGAGGAAATATCAAATTTTGAGTGATTTTTTATTTCAGTTTTAAAAAAAGTAAGTCAAAATTAAATTAACAAAATAATGTATTTTAGTTGCTTGTAATTATACTATCTTTTAGTTTTAATCAATTTGGCACATTTACAAATATTCGTATACATAGTTAATCATGTATTTGTAGACTGTTTTACAAATTGTTGATATTTGTATGCAGTTTTGCCTCTTTTTTATTTAGAAATACATAAATATTTTAGGTACTGTCTCCTATATTTAACGCAATATGAGAAACTTTACAAAAAAATCTGTTAAATATAGGTTACAGAGGAAAAAGAAAATTGAGGAAGAAATTGTAACAAAGGTTTTGTTCCAAATTGAATTGGACAATTTACAAATTTCGGCCGATATTATGCAGAAACTTTGCTTGCATTTTAAATTATAATTTAATGCACAAAACCAATCAAAATTTAAAACCACACTGCGGGAATTATTGAGACGGCACGTATCTGGGGAGACTTCACTGAGATCCGAATGAGTTTCCGAAAAAAAGTCGAATCAATCGTGTCCTTAAATACCAACATCCAAAGTTTGAATAAGCTAGAGAGATATGATTTTGAGAGCATTATGGAACAGAAACTAGATTGTTACGGTTTACTGTTAAAATAGGCGAACTTGATCTTTAAAATATTCAAACGAAAATCTGATTCATGTTTTGAGTTAAAGTACGGTTCGAACACATGAATTATTTAATATTATATTAGTCTGATTGTTGGCTAGATTTTATGTATAACCATAGAAAAATATGTTTAACATAGATTTTTCATTTGTGTAAATCTTATTAAATTCCAATGTCTTTATTGTATTTGTGACTTTACATTGCGCACAATTAACATTGGAATTTAATTTTTATCTCTAGTTTTATACAAATGAGAAATCTATGGTAAACTTATTTTTCTATGGTATAACTGTGTAGTATGAAGATCTGTTTGTATATAAATGGACAAATAGAAGATTCGTCCATGGATTGACTTGCATACCTAAAGGTCGAGTAGAAAAGGGGTAATAATTGGTATAGGTAAATGATGCGTCGATATTTGGTTGAAACGATCGTTTACATACAATTTAGTAAAGCAATATTTAGCGAAAATGTACATATACTTTACCTGTATATAAAGGTTGTAAGTAGAATGGGTTGTAAATACATAGACCATCTATGTATGTAGTCGATTTTTATATATAAGTTTATATACATATAATATTCTTATGTACTCGCATAATGATTGATACTTCGTAGAATAGAAACTTATAATTTATTATCATTCTGTGAGGGCACCGCACGTACATTAAAAATAGTTAAGTAAGCTTATTATAAGTATTAATTGTTAAGGCCGTAAAATTGTGTGGTGGTTCAGTGCCGACTAGTTGCTTACCACCTTTTGTTATTTTTATAAATCGTTAAAAATTGGTGAGTGATAAATCGTTTGTGTAACCGTGTTTCAAAATTAAATTTAGTTTTTTTCAAATGATCGAATATATAGTGTCTTAAGAAAACTCGGTGTAACGAGTAGGGTACTATCTCGTTCGGGAATTTAATGCTCCCGAAGCTGGTACTCTCCATAGCGGATAAAAACTGATAAGTGATATAGTTTCGAAAATGTATTAAAACTATCTTTTGTTATAGAGCCTCAAATATTTTTAAGGAAAATTCCTTTTAAAAGAATTTAGAAAAGATATATATTCAACAAGCGGTATCATGGTGTAGTGAGCCATCTGTCAACTGTAAAAATTATGTTAATCCATCTTTATTGGTTATTATTATTACGTTTGGGTCAGTGTACCACCATTAGTGATTGAATTTTGTGAAAACGAAGAATTATTTTGAAAACCGAAAAACAAAAGATATCAAAAAATATGTATTTGAGTGTTTTATACGAGTATTGTGACTTACTCGTGAATATTACTTAAATATGTTAAGATGAAATAAGCATATAAAATTTAGAAAAAGAGCTATCAAAAAATATATAGGAAGTGATAACTTATTCCTTATTTTAGCCATCTCGCAATCGCTTAAGGAAGGATTCGTATAATTGTTTAGTTTTTAAATATATATATATTGTAAACTAGGTCCATTTGATCTAGGTATTTCCTATATTTTTTGATGGTGCACGCAAATAAATTTATATGCTGAAATTGATTAGCCTCGTAATCTATAATCACGCGTTTTTAAGTACATATTTCATTTAGGTTTCTAATAATTAAAGTCATAGTTCATCGTCGTCAAATTAGTTTATCTTATTTAAATTTTTTTTATTAATAAAAATCTTATATGTGTTTTTTAATAAATTTGAATCATTAAATCATAATGAAATATTTTTTTTTCCCCAATTTGTTGATGATGAGGGTGTGAAGGAATTCATGAAAAAAGGCGTTTCAGTTTTGAAACAAGAAAAATTAAGACTTCCTAGTATGAAACACGTATAAAAATTTGTGCGTTCTTGTGTTTTTGGTGGCATTGAACCCCTCATAATCCACGTAGAGCTACCGGATGTTAAAACGTGTTAGTCACCGAGAGGTCTGTTACAAGATGAAGCTATACAGGCTGAACAAACCGAAGAATCAGATGTTCCAACTCATTGCAGTTTTAAACCAATTGAATATAATGATTACGCTCCAATAGTGCCTCCACATATAATAACTTCAAAAATCTAATGGAAGTTTTATGTAATGCGTATGGTCATTAATAGGGCAACCAAAAATATGCTCTTAAAAATAGGTTTTCGGGGTGTATCCTCTATACGGTCGCAAATTATTAATTGCGAGGCGAAATATGATTACTAGATTTATTTTGCATTGCCAATAGACACATTTTTTTTAAATTCAAATCTGTTTTGCGATTGTAAAGTAGAAATACATGGACCTCGGAAAATGCGTAACAGTCTTTTCGTGTATTTCTACTTTACAATCGCAAAACAAATTTAAATTTAAAAAAATGTGTCAAGTGGCATGACAAAATAAATCTAGTAACTATATTTCACCTCGCAATTAACTAATTTGCGACCGTATAGAGCATACGCCCCGAAAACCTATTTTTAACGGCATATTTTTGGTTGCCGTAGTCATTAATGATCATTAATCGACACCAAAAATTCGTGTGGGATTTCAATCAAAACTTTACACTCGAAAACCATTTTTCATCCAAAACAGCATTGTTGTTTATAGTAAGTTACAACGCATGACCAAAAGTATAAATTTTTAATTGAAGAATGAAAAATGCTTCGTATTTTTGTAAGCGGTGATGATATTGATTTTCACTCCGGTGATAAATTATTTACTCAAATTAGAGGACAACGACGACAAGAGCTAAAAAGTGTGCTTTCCCATAATATACCGCACAATTTAGAGTTACAGTTGATTAAGAACTCGAACATAGATTTAGCATCCACAGCGAATACGCAACAGATGACACCAAACGAAGTGCTGCGCAAAATTCGATCGGAATATTTAAAAGACACGATATTATTTCAGATTGTGACATCTCGCATATGCTTTATAAAACATGTACTGAATCACAACAAAATAAATATACGTCTATTCTTTGTATGTTACGCGATTCTCAGTTTGGTTTAATTGCTAAGTACAACTAAGGTGGTTACGTAGTAAGAAAACCTACGCCCATTGGTCGAAATCGCTAAAACATCAACCAGTCACAACTTAAGAGCTTAAGTTGTGCTCTATTTGAACCACTTAGGGGAGCGGTATGGCCACCAAAATTTTAGAAGTCAGTTGTTTATTTGTGACGAGAACCCTATACAATTTTGGTGATTGTAGCGCTAACCGAAGTGGTGCAACCGGCCTGTAACTTAAGCTCTTAAGTCGTGACTGGTTGAGGCAAAGCCAGTTTCTTATGGATGTTCATTCGGTGATGATAGCTGCGTTTTTGTGAAAAACAATCGAGTAGAGTTCGCGATAGCTTTTTTCAAATTTATCCAAATTAAAATTAAAAATTTAATGATTTTTAAAATAAATAATTTAGATTTATTATTAATCTAAGTACAACAAAAAAAAATGCATCATAAAATTTATATAGTTTACTTGTAATATCGTTGTTCTGTATAGTTCTGAACAGTTCCGTGATTATACAGAACTGTATAGTACAGTTCAGAACAACGATATTACAAGTAAACTTTAGAAATTTTATGATGTATTTCTCTGTTATATTTACATTATTTTTAGATCTAAATTACTTAATTTAAAAAAAAAAATTAATTTTTAATTTTAAATTGGATAAATCTGAAAAAAGCTATGGCTATCGAAGAAAATATATTCAAATATTATCAATTAAATTTATTTAGTTATAGTCCTTCTAAATAACGCCATATTTAGGGAATTTAAATCGCCAAAGCTTTTTCGATCGTGGGATCCGTCCCAATTGTATTGGGCTAACTGCTGGTCACTAAAAACTCTTGCGGCATGTCTAACAGGTTTAAATATTGTTACATGCTTAATCTGTTAAAGAAAAACATAGACAAATACATATTTGTAAATGTGCATTATTATAAAAGGATAAACAGTAAATACGCAAAAAAGGCATACAAGTATAATGATGTACATATATTCTAAATTAATATATTATATTTTACACTCTAATTACTTAAACAATACTTAATATTCTTGTATTATACTACTTTAATTACTAATCTAATACTACTACTACTACTAGTCTTTTAAATTTAAATAAAACCAAACGTTATCAATTTTTTTACTGGACGATATTACAAGAAAACCATACAAGTTCTATGATGGAATTTTTGGTTATACATAGATTACTATTAAATTATTTAAAAAAAATTAAATTTTGAATTTTAAATTGGACAAATTTGAAAAAAGGTATCGCGAACTCGATTCGATTTTTTTCAGAAAAACGCAGCTGATACATGTTTCAAAAACGTATTGATCGAAATGTAATGTGGTCGACTGGTCATGGCCTTCTATAATAGGTCATGGCCTTCTATAACACAATGGCAGTTGCGAACTATTTGGATTATAATATTTTGCGAACTATTTGGATTATAATATTTTAATCAATAATATGTTACCGAGGTAAAGAGGCAATTATCTGTTGTGCTCATTTTATAATATAATTTCAAAACAAATTTAAAATAAATTGGATATTTAAAAGCTGGTCAAAAAAGTTGAAATTGATAAAATGTTCGATTGTTTTTGTTTAATATTTTGCAGTCCCTTTATTACCGAAAAAGTTACTGAGGCTTTCAAATTATTTAAGGCTACCACTACATCTTTGTATTCTCCAAACGCAAAGGATTTTGCAAATTTTGATTCAACGTCCATAGAGGCTAAATAACTACTAATGGATGAACCGCAAGAAGGTTATTCCAGTAGTCTCAAAAAAGTATTCCAATATATTCACAAAATCATCCTTGTACAAATTTCCAATAAATAACACTTCGAAGGAGAAAAACGAATTCTATTACATTGAATTTATAATATTTATTATAAAAAAATGTTTTTCAAGTGGTTGGTATTTGTCTAATGCTAATGTGGAAAATTGGTTCAACAAAAAATTGAAAGTAGGCCGATTTGTCAGTTGGCTGAACGAAAAACACCAGCATTTTAAATAGGGTAGAGTTTTCGAATATCCTACAATCCACTCCAAAAACGTGCAACATGAAAAGATGGCAGAAAAAAAGATACAGAAAGAATCATCACCAGATCCTCTCGAATTGAACTGTAACCCAAATATACACGAGGAAATGTGGCGTAAAAAATGCAAAAATATAGGTGTCCAAGACAGTGCTGCCGTTTTGAAATTTCTCAGAGGAGTACTTTTCACATTTACAGGGGAGTATTTTGAGCGAAAGGGAGAACGCCGGCAAATATTGATTAAGAAGTTATATAAATCACATAAAGGAGAAATTTGACTTTGATTTTTAGTAATTAATACAATACAAACAATTTTCATTGTTTTGCCATTAAAAAAAAAAAGAAAAAAATATTTATTGTTTATGTATGTTTATATTAAAGAATTTATTACAAAACAAAATTAAATTAAATAATAAATAAAAAACATCACATTCCTTATGTTTGTGTTATAACAAATTATTGTTAATAAACTACATTGAAATAATAATAAATTATTTTTTTTTTAATTCCAAGCAAATTTTGATTTGATTTTGTAATTGAAAACAAAACAAATTCATTCGTTTCGATTAAGTAAAATAACGAGTATCACATTCTATGTGATTACATGATCACAAGATTAATAAATATAATAGTTACAAACTAATATGGACGAGTATCTAAGTACATACATGTTATTCATATTTAGTAATACAATCAAAAAAATTAAAGAATCTTATATATTAATACGCTTAATTTTTAGTTTGTGCTCCTTTTTTAACCTATTTCCCGTGTGCGTATCTTAATGAAACATATATCAGGTGAAAGGTATTTTTTCAAATATGTGCAGAATGTATGTTTTATTAAGGAACGTGCACGGGAAATAGGTGTAAAAGTCAAGAAACGTTTTTCCTATACTGTACATTTTATATATTAATCACGACGCCAGAATGTCATGACAAAATATGTTTGTATTCAACCGTCATTACACCGTGACAATACAGAACAAAACAGAGAACATAAAATGATTTTATAAACATACAAACATTTTAGTGTTAAGAGGTGTGAGTGTAAAAATACAATTTTGTCATAGCACTCTATCGTCATGACAAAATTTTGCGAGTTAAGATCGACCTTAGTACTTACAAAAAATAAAATCTATGGAAATTTTGGAATAATCATTTCCGTCTGGTTAAGTGGGAAGTTTCGTCCCGATATGCGGATGATTTGTGTCCCAGTAATTTCATAACCGGATAATTTATTAAGTTCTTAATTTCATGCTTGAATTAGCTTGACGTGTATCTGCTTTTTGTGTGGTGATAAATCGATTAGTTTTGGTTATGTTGTTAATACGAGATTTGTTTTGGAAAACGTCAAAACTATTCATATACAAATGAAAATAACACACAAATACAGCGGTCCTTTTGTACATTTCTTATTAAATATTTAGATTAAAGTTGCGCGCCTCGGCAATTTTGTGCTTTTCCACACAATTTTCCCACAAAGTTTGAGATTTGAATATTTGGTTTGAGCGCGTAAGTGGTCATGTGATCCCGAGCGCGCGCTTCCCGTTTGAGATATGAATATTTGACTTGGCATGTAAGTTATACTGTGCATTTGAGCGCGTGCTTGCCGTTTAAGATTTAAAAATTAACCGCGTATATTAACTTACTTTATTTTTTATAAAAGTGCATCAAATTTACATCTTAAAAAATCTTTCACATTTCTTAACCAAAAATTCAATAAAATGTCACGTGACTGATTATTTAGTCACAGGTCAGCTAGTATTACATAATAACCTAAATTTAATTCAAAAATTTACCTTAAAATTAATTGCTCAGGTTTAAATTATTTTTTATATTTCAGTAATAAATTTTTGGAAGGAATCCATTTACTAGTGTCAGTACGTTTTAATATCTCCTTTGCCATAAGGATTGAATTAACCGAACATAGAGAATTCCTCTGTTTATTTTTTATCAACGCTACCTGCGAAAATACACTTTCCGCCGTTGCACTGCTGTGCGGTAAACTTATAATTGTTCCTATAAAATTTATTAAATTTGGAAACATCTTATCGCCCATTGCATTTTTTAATTAAAAATTTCAGCCCATAACTCTTCAAAATCTAAATTAAAGTTAACATATTCCTGATGTAAAAGTGTCCTCCATTCATCATCTAATTGTTCGATTAGCTCTTCTTCAATGAGGTTAGAAAATATTTTAATTAGCTGGGTGAGTGTAGGCACCTTCTGGTTTTGATTAAGTGTTTGTACAGCAACCAATACCTCATCCTCAAAATTAACTCGTTTCTTGATTTGTCTACAAAGTTCTTTATAATATTCCCGGCAATTATGTTTCAAGGTTTGTATTGTATTCTGCGATAACGTTCCTTGTTTGATTGATAAGTCAACTTTGGCCCCACTTTGGTTGTATTCTAGCAAGCATTCATCGTCTGAAAAGTTTATTAAATGTAATGAGCTATCGATAATAAAATTAGGTTTAATAAAATTCGACAGAATAGTTTTGTAATATGATTTGATTGTTGACAACAACAAATGAATTCTAGGCGCCTCCGACTATTATTCAATATTTATTTGGTTTGTAATATTTAAGATATACGACAAAAAATATAAATATGTTTTATTCTCCTCGTTCATTTCATTGGCAATATTTTGTACCAAATTTGAATCGTCTTCGAATTCGTAAGATAAAAAGTAGTGCTTTAATGGAACCCATTGTTCTAATATTCGTAACACTACCTTTTCAAAAGATAGCCACCTAGTTGAAGTACTTCTTAATATTTTATATTCATTAACATTAAAATATTCCTGAAATTGTTGATATTCGCTTTGCCGTTTTGGACTATTAGAAAAAAATATTTATTTTTATATTTTTTGCTAAAACTTCAATCTTTTGTGGAACCATTCGAGCTGCCGCCGAAGAACATAAATGTAGGGAATGACAAACACAACCTGTTCAATACAATTCTGAATTGCTTTGCCGTAGTAGGGCTTGTACGCCGCTCTTATTGCCCATCATGACCGCGATGCATTATCTGCAGCAAAGCCTATCAAATTTTGCATTGGTACGCTAACAGATTTGAAGTCATTTGAAATGTTTTCATATATACTTTTAGCATCATAGTTATCTAACTGAATGAGACCGAAAAAATTATCTGAAACCTTACCAATGAAATAGTCGAACGACTACACCAAACATTTTTAATTACTGACATCGTTTGTTTCATCGATAATTAACGAAAATTTTTGGTTACGTAAAATGACTGTAGGTTTTTTTAATAGGAAAGGTACATTATGTTCCAAGAGGAACATGATAAGTTTTAATTCTGCCGATTTAACTTGCGTTTGTTTTTTAGTAAATGATTCGATCGCGTTTCTTTTAAAAATTTCTGGTTGTGATTTTAACGTAGTAGTTGTTGTTTTGTGCATGTCGGAATTTTCATGCCTTTTCAAATGCCCGGTATTATTAGTTAAAATTTTATGACAAAATTTACAATAGGGTTTCTGCAACCTATTTACGTCTAGCTTTTTCTCAACCCAACCGTACTTCAACGTCCAAATTGCTCTAAATAGTTGTTTTAGAGCTTTCGATTTTTTAATTGATGGTCTATTATCTATGTCACTTACGTATTTCAAATTCCAATCACCTGCACCAACACTATCAAAGTGGGATTTAAACTTTGATCAACCGATGCTTTTGTTGTGATTTTTGATGTATCTATGAAACCATAGTACATAAATAATATCAGTTTAATCGTACAAAAGTTAAATTAATGCCCTAAATATTTATTTAATTCATGAGTACCATGTACCCTGTATGTGAATATATTACGCAAGTATAACTCATTATTGACTAAAATAAGTGACTTATAAACATAAAAAGCAAAAGGCCAAAATCAATATCACCATAATCGATCAACATCACAAAATGTATGTGTCAGTATCATAATTGATTTTGGCATTACTAGATCGGAGAGAAATGTTAATATCGTTAGCCGAGTATCCCACCGTAGTCATTAAGGGTAATATGCGTTATCTAAATTAATTCCAAATTTAGCTTACCTAATAAACAATCCTGTGCTTTACTTACTGTTTTAGCACATATTGGTCGGTGTGATGTCAGGGGATCGATTGAGTTCTTTTTAGTCGCTAGGGGCACTTCACTTACTTCACGTTCACTTATGCCCAAATTATCCGGGTTTTGTATACATTCCGGGTTTTTCCGAAATATTTTTGCATTTTGTGTTGCACGCAAATGTTGTAATTTTTGATATAACATGAAGTTTAAAGAAAGTTTAGAAGCATTAAATTACTATCTTTAAACTTGAATTACTTAAAATTGTACCAAATTTTGCTTACCTGATCTGGTATATCAGATTCTGATTCCTGTTGTCGAGATTTTTTGGTTGACGGTGACAGGGGGGGGGGGGGGTATCTTGGCACTAGAAATGGTGGTACGGCTAGATATTAATTTCGTCTTTTTTAAATTATTATTTCCGACCTTCTTATTTCGAATTAGAAATCTATTAAGTAAAAACAATAATTATATAGTAAAATACATGCAAAAACAATTATTATATATCTGTCGTACCGTTCCATTTTAAATTGCAATTTTTTTTGTCATAGACTAACTAACACAATAAAATACAACTAAAATGATATATAATGATCGTACATCCACACATTATTGTCATTCACATGTATAATTAAAATTATAATCACTTAACCATATAATTGTAACTTTAACAAAACTTTTACTTGATAATAATTACTAATTTATTCGGTGACAAATGAATTGACTGTTATGTTTATTGAAAAAATATGGCGTTGGTTCGCTTCGATGCTGCGCAGAGCATTCCGTTTCATTTCAATATATTTATAAATTCCCAACAAACCCATAATACCGAAAAACCCATAAAATCGTAAAACATGATACGAATTCAGCAATTTGCGGTATATGGTAATGGTATTTGTGTAAATGGTATAAACAAAAATTATGTATTAAATAAATAAATTCTAAATCTAATATAAATTTTAGAATAGTCGCACAGAGGACTACAAAATGAATTTGGGGAGTACGGGAGTACAGATGAGAAGAGAGGAGTACAAATGAACCGATCGTTCTCAATTCGGCAGCGCTGTCCCAAGACACATCGGGAATCAAGTTTTAAAGAGATATTTACGGAAGCAGGTATTCGCTCAAAAGCTCAAGGAACATGAACAATTTTTGGAACCAACAATATTTAAAATTTTTAAATTGCCCATATATTCCTTAAATTAATAAATACTTTCATTAAAAATAATAGCGAAATTTTTTAATGATTATTATTTTAAATTCCTAGGGCTGTTGGCTAATAAAAAAAATTTATTTTTTTAAAAAAACTACGCTTATATTTAAAGGCTCTAAAAAGTAGATAATAAAAGGCTTTGAAAAGTAGAAAATAAAATTTTTCTTACTTACTCCTATCAAGGTATATTTATAACAAGTAGAAATTTAAAATTGATATGACTAAAAATATAAGCGTGGGGCGCACCTTTACGGCATCAGTAATTTAAGACTACTAAACACATGAAGTAAAGTCTTTTAGTAACACTAATGGAACAGTCTATTCTGGTGTACCCTATAAGAATAGATTTTTTGCTGGAGCATTTTAGTATTAACGTAAAAATGATATATTGAGAGATAGTACATATATATATATACATTCAGAAGGAGCGCCCCACGCTTATATCTTTAGTCATATTAATTTTAAGTTTCTACCTGTTATAAATATACCTTGATAAGAGTAAGGAAGAAAAATTTTATTTTCTACTTTTCAAAGCCTTTTATTATCTACTTTTCAAAGCCTTTACTTATAAGCGTGGTTTTTTAAAAAGTTTTTTTTAAATATCAGTGAAATTCACTTAAAGCGACGTCGAGGGGACCGGAAAAAGTTCGTCGTTATAGCCGAATGTCGTTATATCCAGATGGGATGAAATTCTTGATAATAAACATATATGCATACATATTTATGCATGCAACCATGTTATTTTCTGCATTATTTGACAGGGCAGCGAAAAACACATTGAGAGCTACATATTTGTTTCATCCATTTCAAATATTTATTAAACAAAATATATTAAATTTCAATTAATACAATATTTATATTACATGCATTCATATGTATTTGTACTGTACATGTTAATTCAACAATGCTTATAATTAAAATTAAAAAACTCAAATCTAAAAAACTAATAAGGACACAAAGTGTTAGAAACTGAAACTTATGAACGTTTAAAAAAATCAACAATTGATGATTGTTTTGTCCTTTTTTCATTTAGGAGCATTTTCTTCTGCTGTTTATCAATTATTCCAATTGCATTTTTTAAATAGTCATCTGACAAATCACGTGTCCAATTTTTTTTATAGTTGATGTAGCCCGAATCGCATCGGCAATGTTTGGTGGTATAAATATTGGTTCCTCGTTTAGCGCTTCAACTATATCATTGTCAATCGTCATCACTACTGAAATCACCGAATATTATATCGTTAACAATGTCATCATCAGTTGGAAGTTCGACGGTTATAAGAGCGTCATCTACACATTCGAATAATGCCCATTCTTCGGGCTCGCTTCTGTAGTGCATCGTTATCTTGCACTAATCGTGTTATCGGTAGATCATCTTCGTCCAAATTTTCGGCATTAATGTTCCCAAATAGCTGTGCAAGAGGCAAATCATCTTCTGCATTAAATTCCGAATCAACAAGACCTGCATGTTTGAAACAATTTTTGATTGTATTAGCTGTTACATTATCCCAAGCTTCCGCTACCATAACGATCGCATCCAAAATGTTTAGGTTTAATGAAACCACACTTGTTTCATCAGCTAGCCTTACCATCTGCATCACAAGTTTTTTGCGATAATGGTGTTTGAGATTTTTTATTATTCCTTGGTCAATTGGTTGGAGGATCGAAGTTGTATTAAGTGGTAAAAATCCCAACCGTATTGCTTGTAGCTGAATCTTTGTATGTGATGGGCAATTGTCAAGCAGTAGAAGGATTCTCTTCTTCTGTTTTAATAATTCGGCATTTAATTTTCAAATAAACAGGTTCGTACAGGGACAGGCGGTGGGCCCTCGACTGAATTTTATTTCAACGATTTAGAGGAAAGAGTAATTGAAATAATTAACGTGCGGGAAACAGTTGAAGGGGAAGGTCTCAGTTTTTTGGGGTCCCAAATGAAGGTTCAATTAATCAGTCAACAAAGGAGAGCATTGATAATCACCAAGAACTAACAGATGCAATGCCGTCAATTGACACCCAACAACATTCCGGTACCAACATTCTGGCGTCAGATTCCACAAATAGCTTTCAAAACACCAATCAGCAACAGCCACTCAGGTCTAGCCGAAAAACTATGTCAAAGAAATTTCTTTTAGAGAAACAAATCGCAATCCAGGAAAAAGCGATGAGGAATATAAATTTAAAATTGGCTAAAATTTGCAAGCAGAATGGATAGAACAACAAATATTAAAAAAAATGTATTATTTAAAATGGCTGAAGTTTAAATACTTGAAAGAGCGAGAATGTCGAATTAATAATATGACAATTAATTTAAAAATTTACTAATATAACTAATGAACACATACACTTGTGATGAATTGTGATGAATTACTTTACATTTATTGAAATAATTAATTTAATTGAAATTTATTGTGATTACTTTGAAGTACCTATTAAAATGTATATAAGTCTTTTGTATTATTAATTTTAAGCAGGCTGAAATATAAAAAATACAATATAGCTTTTTTGTTTATCAAAATAAAAGTTTATTTGTCCTTTCAAATGAAAACCGAATTTTATTTAAATTTAATTCATATAAAAGCAATTTTAATTTGGTCTCGAATTCTGCGCGCCTCGTTTTGATGTGTTGTGTTTAATGCTGGTGTTGTGAAATTTGCATCTAAGAAATCATTTGTATCAGAAGATTCTTCCACATCTTCATCAGGTTCAATTGCATACATTAACTAACTACTACATACATTAACTATTTGGCAAACTTTTTTTGGAGTGTAGTGCAATTCATGTGCGGCTAAGAGGCATCGAAATCTTGCCTTGAGCAACCCGATACATCTCTCAACCGCATTCCTAGTTTGCGAGTGTGCCGTATTGAATCGCGACTCCGCGCTCATTTCACTGGCACCCCGATATGGCGTAATAATCCACGGTTCAAGTGGATACCCCGAGTCTCCTGAAAAAATTAAGTATGCGAGTGCTAATATGAGAATATGATTATAATAATGAATTTCCTTAATGTACCTAATAACCATGAATTCTTGTCGCTATTCCTTTTTTTCATTAAATACGCTCTCTCGGCTGACAAATTCCAAATAATAGAATCATGAGAAGAACCCGCATGTCTGGCGTTGACGGCAGTTATGCGTAATTTATGATCACAAATCTACAAGTAATATAGAGTTATGTAACAAACATTTACGTTTCATAATGGAGTTTACTTACAATCATAGCGTTGACTGCATGATATCCTTTTCGACTATAATACAAGTGTTCGTTGTATCTTGGTCTTATTATTTTAATTTGTGACTCGTCAACACAGCCAACGACTCCAGGAATTCCACTTTTCTCGTAAAACGTTTTTATTTCTGCCTTTTCATTTTCTGACATCTTGAGGCTTATCCATTTCTCACAAAGCGTATTTTCCATGATATCAAGTGTTTCTGATATTGCATTACTTGTAGTTTGTTGGGATATTCCGAGATATAAATCTTGTCCGACACTTTTCTGATAGCTGCCCTGAGCTAGAAAACGAAGTGTTGCAGCAAATTTTATAAGCGGTGGTATTCCAGCGAAGTTTGTTATTTTGTTCTTTGCTTCGATTTATGGAATACGTAATTAAATGCCTCTTTTGAAAGGCGAAATAACCTTTTAAATCTAAAATAAATATATTGTATTATTGTGTCTTATAATTTCAATTTGTGATCATGCAAATTTTACTTACTCTATATCATTTAACAAAAATATATTTGATTTGGTTCTAGCACGTCTTCGCTGAAAGTTGTATCCGCTCTCTTCATCGCTACTATCACCATTCAATATATATTGTGCAATCGAATCTATATTAATATTTTAAAAATTGTTTTAATTTATATGGAAAATAAATAATTTTTCTATACAATATAATATTAAAACACAAATGTCATCCGGTTGACATTACGATGTAAAAACTGTACTAAAACATAAATTTTGTGCTGGCTAAAACATAAATAATTTGTACTAAAATATTGCTACTGATCGAAAGCAAAAGTACGAATATTTTTCTCAATCGTTCAGAGCCAAGCGATAAAAAACGAAAACGTTAAGGCGAAAGACGAAAACAATAGTAAGGGCCCGGACTACAGACGAATTTCATTTAACTGAAAACTATTGATATAGTACGAGTATAATAAACTAAATTTTTATTAAAATAAAACAAACTAAAATTACAATTTATAAATATTTACATAAGAAAGAAAAACACATTTTATGTAATTTAATAATGTTCATAAATTTTAGTACATGTTTACTATTAAAGATTCAGTTATATGTATATTGCCGCAGCAATGAAACCGAGTTGCATATACGTATATAAAATGATGGCATAAGAGGTGCTCTCTGAAATAAAATTGGTCTCATCAAAAAACTACGAGATTTTCCCATTTGTTAGGTTAGGTTTCAGTGGTTTACACTTAGCCCATTGTGATACCACGCATTCATGCTACATCATTAACCCATTCACCTATTTACCTACTCACACAACTACAGCAACACCTGCACATTGCAAGCTCCATGTCAACCTGTACATTGACATGGACGGTGGGTCGGCACTGAATTCTGCACTCCATCAGAGGGTCTTAGTTGTGTTTATTAACATCACCGATTGTAATCGATCATGAAAATTCGGTTTGCATCTAGCCTCTGATGGGATTCGAACCCAGTACCTCCCGGTCCAAGTGCCGAAGCTTTAACCACTGCACCACTTGTCCGGTGAATCTTTAATAGTAAATACTAAAATATATTAACATTATTAAATTACATAAAATGTTTTTTTCTTACTTATGTAAATACATATTTATAAATTGTAATTTTAGTTTGTTTTATTTTAATAAAAATTTAGTTTATTATACTATACCAAAAGTTTTCAGTTACTACGTATATATTAAGAATTCAATCCGGATTGAACCCGGATCGAAATTTCAATATATACGGGATCGAGTCATCTTCGCGTTAACTCGATTCGATCCACCAAATTTGTAGAATCGAGTTAACTCAATCCTTATAAACGCCAATATATACGGAATCGAGTCGAAAAACAACAACAACAAACTATTATAAAAATATTAATAATAAAAGAACGCCATTTTTATTTCGTTTACGATTTATTTGCGTATATATATATATATATATATATATATATATATATATATATATATATATATATATATATCTTTTAAATATTTTTATTTTTGTTTTAATTTAAATAAATATAGAAATATGTATTAGAAATTTTTTTTTGACGTTTATCTCAACTCGGTTTCGATTCGATCCCAACATAATTCGCCAATATATACGCTAGAAAAGAAAATTCAGTTTCAATCCAAAGTTAACTCTAAGTTGATTCGATCCGGATTGAATCCCTAATATATACGTAGTAAGTTAAATGAAATTCGTCTGTTGTCATGTTTCCATTGTTAACATTGATTTTACCGACTATTCCTTTTTGTTAAATTTGCTTTTTGTTAATTTTGTCATTTTGTTAAAAACTTCACATTCGTCTTTTATAAGTATTCAATATGAAATTAAATTATTATATAAATATACTAATATAAAATATACTAATAGTAAGGATTCCGCTAGCTATGTGATGAAAATTCCCTTGTGGATTACTGGTGGGATTCGAAACCCTTCCGATCTAAATGCCTTAGGTTTAACCATTATTGGGTTCTCTTTATAATTGGCCACCTAATGTTTACATATCTCTTTGATATTTTTTGTCTCTGGTTTCACCAAAAGGAAATATCCATACCGCCGTGCGTTTTTCCGATGATCGACGGAAAAAAGCAACCACTAAACATCAGGCTACTTCAAAAGTCAAATTTTTAAACTAGATAGTAATAATTTCTAAACCTAAAGTGTAGGTCAAAATGCAGAGTTGATGGTTATTATGATGTAAATCTAATTTTTGGTTCTGTCCCAATTCATTTTCTTAATCAACACAAAGTCGTGTATTCACTATTAAATAGTTCTAAGAAGTAAAAATCTGAAATTATTATTATTAAAATTTCTTATCTCTAAATCGTATCAGAAAATTCTATAACTTTTTAATTCCATACATATCTACAGCAAAAAAGCACTTTACGCTAGCTGCAGGTTTGAAACATTTTACGAAATTTATTATGCAGCTAGAATAGAATTTTTTGTGTCATAACTAAACATGTGCAGTTCCAGCAAAAGCACAAATATTTACCAAGTTAATATACCGTATATGTTTAGATTACAAGACATAAAGATACTGAATAAACTTAATCGAAAATCCTTGTTGTCTTTAAACGTAGAGCAAAAAAAAGAGCAATAAAAATGTAGATAGATAAAAGTGAAGGTTTTGTTATGTCTTTTATTATCTAGGATTATACTTTAAGTATTTTGTGATGTACGGTCAACAGAATGAAAAGTTATTTAAAATCCAGACGTTTGAAACACAAAATTGTATTTGATATGTACGATGTACACATTGTTGAACGACCACTTTTTAGATATAATACTAAGATCAATTTTTTGAAAAAAAAAAAACATTATATTTTTAGGATAAGTAAAATCCAACGTTGGTAAAAATTTATATTTTATTTTATCATAATATTAAGGTTACACTTATGTTCAAAATAAAATATTATATCCAGTAAAGTGATTAAAAAATTCTAGAAAAAAACGTTATCTGCTTAAATTATGCAAATCTGATTTTTCCCATTTTTTTTAAAATTTTACTAGTTTGAAACCAAAAAAGATTATTTAAATTCCACAAATTTATCTTAATTAAATTAAGTCAAATCACTTTTTATTAAGTTATTATTTTTTTAAAATCAAGATCAATCAATCAAATCAAAATTTCAAACAGGAGTATTTACT
The DNA here is from genome assembly GCA_932526605.1 of Nephrotoma flavescens. Taxonomy (NCBI): domain Eukaryota; kingdom Metazoa; phylum Arthropoda; class Insecta; order Diptera; family Tipulidae; genus Nephrotoma; species Nephrotoma flavescens. The sequence continues at coordinate 84,088,566 of OW052222.1, forward strand.
CTACGAATATACTAATTCAATTACAGTTATTGATTCGCAGATCTCGGTTTAAAGAATAAGCAAAATTAGTAGACAAACAAGTTCGTCCGCTTTTTGGTGAGTTTTTTTTCAAAAAATAGATTACATGTTTGTGAATTATTTTATTTTGTGGTTAATTTATGTTTTAACTGTCAGAAGTTTTTGTAAAATATAATTTGCCGCAAGTTGAAACATTAAATTCGTTCTGTTAATGTGAAGTGAAATTTTCAAATGACCAAAGAATTGTTGCTCACCTCAAGCATATTTTCTGAGACAAGAAAGTCATAGTAGCGAGACGACAAGATTAAGTGGAAATCTGGCATAAACGGCTTTAAGTTGAGTACACCAAGAGACCATGCAATAGATCGTGGACACAAAATTATTTTGAGTTTTCTTGAGTTTCAGTCAGTGTGGTTTGTTCAACGAAATGGTTAGTCATTAAATATCACAGGCGAAACCTTTAGAGACGGTTGACTGTAATGAAAAGTACTGAAGGACAGCGATGACGAAAAAAATATTACTAAAAAAGGTATGGTTACATTGTTTGTTAAATTTTTTCATTATATTTTTAGATTTCGGAAAATTGTAATGGAAACAACGGCTTGATCGGTATGGACGAAAATGAATACGTACAAAACCAGAATCGATTAAATGACTTTTAAAGACAACACATTTCGACACGAAAATCCATTTAAACTCCGAAGAGCAGCTATTGGCTCACTAGCTGATTGTTAACGAATCCACCGAAAACGATGACCAGCGGATAACCTAAAAATAAGAAGGAAATACATACAAAAAATCATTTTCAATTAGTCATAAATTTTTAGTTAAACTTATCTAATTTATACAGTAGATGTAGATAATGTTTAAACAAGGACATCAAGCTAGAACTATAATAGTTTAATTTTATATAGTTCGATTTAACGTAAAACAGAATTATTATAGTTATTACTGCACATATAGAGAAGAGGTACCGCCCGATACTAGTAGACGCAAATGACATTAGATACCAAACAATCTTATGGCGGGACAATCCGAGGCAAGATGTCAAACGACACCGACTTAAAACGCTTACTTATGGTACCGCCTCCGCTCCATTTCTGGCCACGAGAGTGACGGTAAAAACCGTTGACCAAAACGAGGCAAAATGCCAAGATGCAACCATGATTTTAAAACAAGATTTTTATGTTGACGACTTAATAACCGGTTGCAGTACGGTAGCAGAAGCGACAATTTTACGAGAAAGTTTAACGAAAATGTTGGGAGATGCAGTTCATTCACTTACGAAAATGGACGTCCAATAGCTACACATGTCTGGATGGTATCCTGATTACAGACCGGCACCTTACTCCAAAGATGTTGAAGACCGATGACACTGTTAAAATATTGGGTCTGCAATGGCACCCAAAGGAAGACGCATTTTACTTTTCGGTCAACTTAGACGATGAGACACATGTTCGCGTGCCAAAACGAAAATTTTTATCGGAAGCCTCCAAGTTGTTTGACCCACTTGGATGGCTAGCTCCAGTTATAATCACCGTCAAGATCTTATTTCAAAGTCTATGGTTGGAAAAACTAACTTGGGACCAGCAACTACCGCCTCGAATCCACGGGTGTGAAGTATTCCAGACTTTCCATAGATGTTATGTATGTATGAGTATCACACTGTTAATTCAAATTCTAATAGGAAAAAAAAAGAATCATGTTGGAAATTTTAGTACAATCATATAAGTATGAGTCTTTGTTAGAAAATGACTCAAACCTCAATTTAAATAAAAAATATATAATATTTTCTAAAATAAAAATTTATCAACAAACTCTTACACGTATTATGTTGAAATTATCGAGATTTATATTAAAATATATTAGAACTTTAAAACGATTAGAATAAATAATAGAAAATAAAACTTATTATCAAAAAAAAACCCAAAGTCAAGAATTATAAGCACTAAATGGTTTATTTAGGAGGCTCTATGACCAACATCATGTACTATCAATTGAAATAACCGATAACGGCCATACAAATTTGAGTAAAAATGGTATCTGAACACCTTGAACATCAAAATTCGTAGCAGTAAACCCGAGGTCGACCATTCTTAGCACTAGGTGGTTTTGGTTAGGTGACTTAATGACCAACTTCATGTACTAGCCAGACCTGAATCACGATCTCTGGGAATGGCCGATAATGGCCATCCAAATTTGAGTAAAACTGATATCTTAATAACCTGAACATCAAAATTCGTAGCAGTAAACCCGAGGTCGACCATTATTTGTACTAGGTGGTTCTGGTTAGGTGACTCAATGACCAACTTCATGTACAGGCCAGACCTGAATCACGATCTCTGGGAATGGCCGATAATGGCCATTCAAATTTGAGTAAAAATGATATCTGAACACCTTGAACCTCAAAATTCGTAGCAGTAAACCCGAGGTCGACCATTATTTGCACTACGTGGTTTTGGTTAGGTGACTCAATGACCAACTTCATGTACTAGCCAGACCTGAATCACGATCTCTGGGAATGGCCGATAATGGCCATCCAAATTTGAGTAAAAATGATATCTGAACACCTTGAACCTCAAAAATCGTAGCAGTAAGCCCGAGGTCGACCATTATTTGCACTAGGAGGTTTTGGTTAGGTGACTCAATAACCAACTTCATGTACTGGCCAGACCTGAATCACGATCTCTGAGAATGGCCGATAATGGCCATTCAAATTTGAGTAAAAATGATATCTGAACACCTTGAACCTCAAAATTCGTAGCAGTAAACCCGAGGTCGACCATTATTTGCAGTAGGTGACTTTGGTTAGTTGACTTAATGACCAACTTCATGTACTAGCCAGACTTGAATCACGATCTCTGAGAATGGCCGATAATGGCCATCCAAATTTGAGTAAAAATGATATCTGATTACCTTGAACATCAAAATTCGTAGCAGTAAACCCGAGGTCGACCATTATTTGTACTAGGTGGTTTTGGTTAGGTGACTCAATGACCAACTTCATGTACTGGCCAGACCTGAATCACGATCTCTGGGAATGGCCGATAATGGCCATTCAAATTTGAGAAAAAAAGATATCTGAACACCTTGAACCTCCAAATTCGTAGCACTAAACCCGAGGTCGACCATTATTTGCACTAGGTGGTTTTGGTTAGGTGACTCAATGACCAACTTCATGTATTAGCCAAACTTGAATCACGATCTCTGAGAATGGCCGATAATGGCCATTCAAACTTGAGTAAAAATGATATCTGAATACCTTGAACATCAAAATTCGTAGCAGTAAACCCGAGGTCGACCGTTATTTGCACTAGATAGTTTTGGTTAGGTGACTCAACGACCAACTTCATGTGCTAGTCAGACCTGAATCACGATTTCTGAGAATGGCCGATAATGGGCATCCAAATTTGAGTAAAAATTATATCTGAACACCTTGAACATCAAAATTCGTAGCAGTAAACCCGAGGTCGACCATTATTTGCACTAGGTGGTTTTGGTTAGTTGACTCAATGACCAACTTCATGTACTAGTCAGACCTGAATCACGATCTCTGGTAATGGCCGATAATGGCCATCCAAATTTGAGTAAAAATGATATCTGAACATCTTGAACATCAAAATTCGTAGCAGTAAACCCGAGGTCGACCATTATTTGCACTAGGTGGTTTTGGTTAGGTGACTCAATGACCAACTTCATGTACTAGTCAGACCTGAATCACGATCCCTGGGAATGGTCGATAATGGCCATTCAAATTTGAGTTATATGATCTGTAGATCAGTGTTATTCAAAACATCTAGAAGATCAAAAGTCGTAGCAAAAAAACTGAATTTGTCATTTGATAAGAATAGCTGATTAAGCTTAGTTTTTACCTGTATTTACCTATGACAATGATAAAAATCTGGATATTTTGAAAAGGGGATAACCATTGTTTAACTCTATAAAAATATTAACTACAGATAAAATATTTTTATAATTGTTCTTATTTGATTTAGAACTAATTAATATATCACATACTCAAACCCTAATCGGCATTTTCAAGTTGAAGTACTTTTAAATTAAATTCGTTTAAGAAGATGTATTTAAAATACAAATATAGGTAGATATAGTAGAACGATCTGATGTTACTGAAATACAAACATACATACGAGTAGTTATATATTTACGCCTCATAAAGCATTAGAAAAATAAATTGATTATATGAGAAAAAGCCTCATGCCATTTTTCGCTTAACTGGCATCTGACGGAATATTTTTAGAACTAGAGCGAATTTCTCAAAAAACTAGTTTTAATATAATATAAACGTCATAGTTGACTGAAGTTCGACATTATATTATAAAAAATGTTTAATTAGTTTACAATTCATGTAATAAAATAATGCTGAAATAAAATAAAATAACATAAGGCTTTTTCTCATATAAACAAATTAACGATTAATAATCATTTCATCATTGCCGCTATATATGGCCACGATAAAATAAAAAAATTATTGAATTTGTGTTAGTGTCAGACATACTCGATTATACATTTCCATAGAAAAATATTCCTACTATACCAGGGCTGGGATGTTCTAACATCACCATGTTTCGATAATTTATCGAAGTTTATTTCTCGTTTCTGTAGAATAAAATTTACCTCCGTTTCAATTTTTATCTCATTTACCAGCCTGCTAGATTACAATATTGTGATGTTTTTACTGTGTTTCTATCACCAAATAATTTTTTTCGGTTGTAGAACGAAAATAAGTGAAATAGATATTGTTCAAATATAGTCTAGTAGGTCGTGATAGCAATAGAGACGAAATAATTGAAAAACGAAACAGAAGTCAAATTAATTCTAGAAGAAAGAGACGTATGCTTCGATAAAATATCGAAAAATGGTGATGTTAGAACATCCCAGCCCAGATTTTTTGTTAGGCACGTTTAATTTTGATTATGTTTCCTTATCCCATTTTCAACCAAAAAATAAAATTAACAAAAATTGCTCAGTTTAAGTTCAAACCACACAAATGTGTGAGTAAAAAAAATATTGTATGTAATGGCGTTTTTGATAAAAAATTTCACTTGATTTGAAGTACAACCAACACAATTGTGTCAAAGTTATAGTGTTTTTGAAAGATTTCACTTGATTTGAAGTACAACCATATATTAAAAATTATCTATATAGGACGTTCGTGTTCTTTTTTCTCTTATCTTATCGTAATTTGATTTTATGTCACGGTGTCACTTTTGTCGTTTTTTTTCAAACTTCGAAAAAATATTCGAAGTAAAATCAAATGTCAAAAAGTTTACGATTTTTTATACTTTCCACAGTAAAAATGTACAGAAGCATATCACAGTTGTTCTGAAGTTCTAAGTTCAACTCTTTCGCGGTTCGTTTATCCCGTTCTACCTTTTCGCCGTTTCAGCCAATCACTGCCTTAATGCTCTAAACAGTAGGATAATTTGTAAACGTGTAAACTATAATTTATCTTGCCTTTTTACAATATTCGTATTCTCTAATTGCACTTCAGGATAAAATTTAAAACAGTTAAGATAAATAAATATCAAAGCTTAACACACTTGTGATTTATGTAGATTCACATTTAGACTTTGAGGGCCCGTAACTACCGTTCCTATTTAAATTTCAACATTATTTTTATGGATACAAGTTGTTCTAAGCAGCATCTGTTTACAAACAATAGTTGAAGTTGTTATGGGTTGTGGTATAGCTAATTTTACAGGTGAAAATTTTATACAATAAATCATCTTAGCATTTTTAAATCGTATTCTTTAAACATTTTTTTAACCAAGATAAAACAACTGACGACAAGTGAACAAGATAACATTAAACGTTAAAACGAAATTTTAATTTATTTATATCCTTAATAACTCAAAAAATAAAATCACTAGAAAGGTAAATTCTTGCATATACATCAAAGCCACACATAGCCCCAAAAACCATATTGAAATATAGTCGGAGTCGGAAGTTATTCTAAATAAAAATTAAGATACGGTTAGATAAAGATATAAAACAAATCAAATGTTTGAAAGAATATTACAACAGTCAAATAGGTAAAGAAATATTTCGTATGGTAAAGTTGTGTACAATATAAATTTTATATACAATTCATCCGTTCAATTTTGATTAACCTTAAAACCGCGTTTGGTGCACTCAAGTGCCCCAATTGATTTTTGAAAGAAAATAAATTGTTTTTTGCAGTGGATTTGTATTGAAACAACATTACTATGAAAGTCACACATCGTTACTTTAGCGTTTCGGAAGTAATACATATTCTCTTGATTGTTGTAGTATTTGGTAAACACTTGTAAAGAAAATTTCTAGCATAACCGTGTTATGGGGCATACAGCGCCCCTAATTGTTTCCCATATATTTTGCACTATTTTCTCTGAAAACGAGACTAAACCAAAAAATAAATTGTTTTTTTTTATAAATAAATTGTTTTTTCCATCGTTTATAACGGAATTCGATATTCATATGTAAATACTTCTACGTTATTCACTATTTAGTTTTGTAGTTTGTTTTATACGATAGTTTACATCGTTTATTTCGTAAGTAAATCATACGAGTAGTGCCGTAAAATGGAAAACCAAAACAGTTTCAATGAGATTATAAAATTATTGAACCTGCAAATCAGAAGAGAACTTTCAGCAAAGGAGGAAGAACAACTAACCAATTTATGGGTCGTTACGGCCATTGGTTAATAACGGCCGAGAGAATATCGGCGACACTGCAGTAAGCGATAATGATTCTGATAGTAACGATGAAAATTTTGGCCAAGCAAATGCTGATTCGGATATGTATGTTACAGCAACGATAGGACATACCCTTATAGACCCACGAATACTGGATTTAGCCGAAGGTTTACAAGAGGCAGCGGGCAATGAGGAGGAAGTAGTGGTAGCGGATAATAATTTGACATCGGCTCAGTTTGAACCAATAAAAAGACATGTGGCACGAAACAAAAATAATCCTCATGTGTGGTGGGCATTACCGAGTGAATCTGAAGAGCAGCGTACTGCTGCAGCAGAACAGAAACGAAAGCAACACAGCCTTCCAATTGTAAAGCAAACGTTCGATTCAAAAGCTAATACATTTAAATGCTTACTAACACCAAATATTATTTCGAACGTGGTGTTTGAAACAAATCGCAAGACATGGCGGTTCTACCAATCATGTACCACTCCGAACTAGAAAGTGACATGACACAAACGAGGATGAGGTATATGCTTACATTGCTGTTCTTCTTTATGCCGGTTCTGAAAAAGCATCGATGGTACCAGCAAAAGACTTATTTCATAAAACAAATATGCCATTTTATCGTGCTGTAATGTCATTAGAACGATTTGAACAGCTAACTCGTTTCCTTAGATTTGATGACTCACGCACAAGACCCATGCGTCTGAGAGACGACAAATTAGCTGCATTCCGCTTCGTATGGAAATTGTTCTTAGATAACTTCCAGGGATTGTATAAACCATCTCTAGAACTAACTATTGATGAATAACTATTGATGAACAACTAGTTGCTACTAGAGGCCGCTGCTCCTTTCGCCAATATACCCCGAGTAAACCAGGCAAATATGGATTAAAAATTGTTTGACTGGTTGACGCGTGCACCAACTATCCATTATAACTGGTGAAATTTATGTTGGAACGCAACCGACTCAGAATCGAACTAGACACGTAGCAACTGACCTGGTCTTGCGATTGTCGGATAATTATTTGAATGGCGGATATAATATAACAATGGACAATTTTTACACCAGCATTCATCTAGCCGAGGAACTTGTTAAAAAAATACTACTCTAGTGGGAACAGTAAGATCAAAGAAACCAGAACTGTCACATGATTTTGCAAACGCAGATGTAGCAAAAAAGCGAGGCCTATTTATCTCAATATTTTGCTTTTCAGCCCCAACTTGCCTTGTTAGCTACAGAAGTAACACAAAAAAGAATGTATTACTGCTATCAATGGCGCATGTCTCACGAGTGATTGATGAAATCAAACGTAAACCTAAAATAATTCTGGACTATAACAAAAATAAAGGCGGCATTGATACATCGGATAAGATGGTGAACTCGTTCACGTCTAAGAGAAAAATAAATTGCTGACCGATGGTATTGTTTTTTAACGTAAACGACACAGCACCTTTAGCAGCATATCATTTATTTAGTTTGACAAATCCGTCGTGGCCTCAGGCTAGATCGAGTAGACGAAATATTTTCCTTAAGGCCTTGACGGTGGAATTTGCTGATTTGCCATGTCAAAAATCGTATCGAAGAAAGTAACCTAAAAGATTTCGCAATGGCAACCATAAAATTGTGTGGTTATACTGTTAGAACTATAAATATATCTTCACTAATTCAAGAAAATAATAAAACAACAAAACGGTGTGAAGATTGTAAAGTAAATCGCAAAGGCACAAAGGGAGATACAAAAACTACTGCAGTGTGCCATGTTTGCATCAACCCGACGTGTTCAAAACATTATATTCGGGTCTGCCAAAAATGCTTCCAGACAAATGCAGACGCAATAACCATCGACGAGGAAGTAGAAGAACTGTTCAGTGTAGTGCCATCAACGTCATCTGATTTACCTCCGACCAAACGCCAAATAACACATTCTCCAGTTTAAAAATTTTTGTAACTTTTTAAATTAGATCGTAATTATTATAATTTTTTTAATTTTTATTTTAAATAATTTATTTTGTATTCTTTAAATAATATAATTAATTGACACAAACACGGTCATATGTTTTTTGTATGTGCACGGATCTAAGGTTAATATTGTATATTCTAAATCGTTTAAAGGTTTTTCTTTATTCTAAGTACAAAAACACATTATTATGTAATTATTATTTACGATATGTTTTTGAAATCCAATCAAATCTGTGCTAAGCAGATCTCAATTTCACTGAATTTCATTGCTGAAGACAAAATGGCCTATTTAACTTTTTCTGCTAGCGTGAGTTAACGATATCTAAGTATAATAGTTGGATCTTGGAATCTTGAATATTTTCTGTAATCCCGGGATTATCTTACAAGAATTTCGAATAAATTATAAAAACTATGCGTTTTAACAGTTTGAGTCCCAAGTAGCGCGATCGCGCTGTTGAGATTTTATGTCGAGAAAAGCGAAAAACACTTACACTTAATAAACACATTTATTAAATACTTGTTTTTATTTCGTAAAAAAAAAAAAAAAAAAAATTGTCCGAAAAGGTTCAAAAATCACTCAGTCAATTTCGGCTTGTTAGACCATCATCAGCCAAAACCAGTAGATACTCCTGATGATGGCGTAACAAGCCGAAATCGATCGAGTGATTTTTTAAAGATTTGGACAATTTTTTTAATTAAAATATTCAAAAATTAATTTTTTTACCGAAAAGAGCCTACTTCAATCCGACCTCAATAACTTCTCCGCTTGGTGTGCAAAGATCAACCTTGAGTTGAACGTGGGCAAATGTCAAACAATCAAGTACTTTCTCAAACGTGCATATTTTATTTCAAGTGACTATTATATTAACAATGATGCCAATACCAGGGCCAGTTCTGTCCGTGATTTGGGTATCATTTGTGACAGCGAATTAAATTTCAGACGTCACATTGATCGTATTATCAATCAAATAAACTCTGCGCTCGGTTTCATCAAGCGTTGATCGAAAGAATATGACGATCCTTTTCTTACGAAGATTCTTTATTCAACATTCGTTCTTCTCCTTTAAAGATCTTCTCCTCATTTAAAGAGATTTGAAACAGTTCAACGTAGATTTCCTACGTTGTTGAGTTGTTAACTGGTTTGATATTTTGGTTATATTTTATTTTGTTTTATTTATTTTAATTTTGTTTAAATCTGTGTGTACTAAGCAGACTCAACTTCGTTGCTTAACTATCCACTTAGTTTGCCTTCTTATAATAAATTTGATGTTTATACTAATTATTTTGTTTACCGCTTTTTAACTTCTAAATTTTCTCGAATTTTACTGATTTAGCAGTTTGATATTATTGGTTACAATTCGCGAATCAGAGGGGTAAAAGTTTGTTCGGAATTATTGTTACGATAAGTATTAATATGGCTGTTTCAGCACATTTTTTGTTATTGAAAAATTGTAAGAAAATCGTGAACATATAAAGAAACATAATCAAAATTAAACGTGCCTAACAAAAAATCTCGTATAGTAGGAATACTTTTCTATGGAAATGTATAATCGAGTATGTCTGACACTAACACAAATTCAATATACACGCCCCTCAGCCTAGGGTACTCAGAGGGCTTCGGCTGTCTCTGTGTACACCTAGGTAACACCAAGGTAGCCGCGTCCACGTCGCGGGGGGTGGGTACTGCTTCGGCAGTAGCAAAGTGCTACCGGGGACCAAATGCCAGTGGTATAAACTGGCTAAAACAAACAATGAATACAACAAATACGGAATGTAATACCCCAGGTGGTACAGCAGCAGATATGCTGACAAATCCACACTCTTCGGAGGCAGGCCCAATAGATTCTGGGGTGGGCCAATCATTGTTTAACCCATTTGGACGAAGTTCCAAATTACCAAGATCACCAAAATCTTCAACTGAAAATATATTTCAGTACGAGAAGGAAAATGCTGAACTCCGTGAACAACTACGAGAAATAAAGGAATTTACAACTAAATTGAAAGAAGAATTTACAATTTTAAAGAAAGAGAACGAAGAACTCAAAAAAGCAGTTGAAACACGTGCAGAACTTGGTACGAAACCTAATCCTGCAATCGATGATGAAATCAATCCATTCCATACGGATGAAGAAGAATTGGAAAGAGAAACAAATTGGATGTTGAAGCGAAGTAAAAGACCAAGTAAGAAAAGGAAAGCTCAACACTCACCAGAAATGGCAGAAACTTTACCATCAACTTCAAAAGAGGTTTCTAGAAAACAGTTAATCATCAAGAAACAAATAGCTCTAGACCAACAACCATCTAAACCAAAAGAGAAATCACTTTCACCAATAAATGTCGATGAGGTAGAAAAATCATCCGAACGGCAACCAGCTCAACAAAAAGAAGCACAGACAAAGGTAAAAGCCCCACCACCGATTTTCATAGTAGGAGTAACGAACTACTCAGAAATCCAAAGTGTAATGAGTACTGTTACGGAACAAGAGTATAAAATTACTGCTCTGAACAATAATGTATGGAAGATTAACACTTCAAATCCAAACGCATACAGAAACTTGTCAATGAAGCTGAATACTCAAAAATATCAGTGGTACACGTACGAAAATAAAAACGAGCGTCCCATCAAGGTCATGGCAAGAGGGCTACATCCAACCTGTGAAATTAATTCAATAATGGAGGATCTAGAAAATAAAGGATTTAAAATCCTTGATGCCGTAAACATTATTAAAAAAGAGAGACGTAGCGGAGAGAACCGACTAGAAGCGGTTTCAAAAAGAGGGCTTCCCCTGTTCATGCTAACGTTTGATAAATCCGAGAATATAGAAAACATTTACAACATAACTGGCATACTCAACATGCGAGTAAAGATCGAAGCTGTTAAAAGAGGCAGTACAAGAATAGTACAATGTAAAAAATGCCAAGGCTTTAACCATACGCAACGATATTGCGCGCGCGATCCAAGATGTGTGAAATGTGCTGAAAAGCACCCAACACAAACTTGCAAACTATCAAAAGAAGAACCAGCAAAATGTATAAATTGTAATGGGCAGCATCCAGCCAGCTACCGAGGATGTGAGGTTGCCAAGCAGCTACAAAAAATGAGGGATCAGGCACGCAAACCCCCTCTAAATCATCCAAACAAGAATCGAGCAAGAAACGAATCATCTATGCGTAGGGAGAATTATACATATGCACAGGCCGCTTCAAATTCGAAAGAAAATGAGGCAAACGGTACCGAAAATTTCAAAAACACTGTCCAAGCAATTCTAAATAGCCTTGAGGAACAGAATAAACTAAATAAGTTAATTCTGAATCGACTTAACCTGCTGGAAATACCAAGTTCCAAAATAGTTAAAAATAAATAATGTCTGCAATACCTAGTTCAACTCATAATTGCGGAACAGAAACCAGACATCAAAACTACTCATTAAGAATAGCCATATGGAATGCAAACGGATTAACACAACACCTAGAAGAATTAGAACTCTTTCTAAATACAGAGAAAATTGATATATGCTTAATATCAGAAACACATTTTACCAGCAGCTCCTATGTATCAATCCGGAGATATACTTGTTACCATACCACACACCCTGCAGAACGAGCAAGAGGAGGGTCAGCTATATTTATTAGGGATAATATCAAACATCATGAAGAATTAAAAATAGAAAAAGAATCCATGCAAGTAACCACCGTGACGGTTAAATTTGGTCATCACAACACCTGTAATATATCTGCAATATATTGCCCCCCACGGTATAACCTAAAAAAAGAAGACTACATTAATCTGTTCCAGAAATTAGGAAGTAACTTCATTGTCGGAGGTGATTTTAATGCAAAAAATACCTTCTGGGGTTCAAGATTAACCTCTCCAAAAGGCAAGGAATTACTTGCAGCTGGCCAATACTCAAACTGTGAATTTTACTCAGGAGGAAAACCAACGTACTGGCCAACAGATCCTAACAAAATCCCAGACCTAATAGATTTCTACATCACTAAAGGCATATCGGAACGCTACATCTTCTTAGAAAATGATGAAAGTCTAATATCTGATCATTCTCCTGTTATTATGACGGTTAGTGAAAATGTAATAGAAAAAACAAATTCACCACAACTAACAAACAACAAAACAAATTGGGAATTGTTTAAGCAGTTAGTGGAGGAAAAAATAGAACTTCAAGTGCCAATCAAAAGTGAATATGAAATAGAAGAGGAACTAGACCGGCTCCTTGATGTCATACAATGGTCTGCTTGGGAATGCACCCCCAAATTATCATCCAGGAAAGAAAACGCCATTATTTACCCAATAGAAGTAAGAGAATTAGTGCAGGAAAAACGAAAAGCCCGAAAGAAATGGCAGAATACACGTGCGCCGCAAGATAAAACCACCTTAAACAACTTGTGCATCAAACTTAAGGTACTCATAAAAGCAGTGAAAAATGAAACAATTGGAAAATATCTCTGTTCTCTAGCCCCAACTAAAGATACCGACTATTCCCTCTGGAAAGCAACAAAAGGGTTAAAACGACCAAAAACGCAGATCCCCCCAATCAAAACAAACGATGGGAACTGGGCTAGAAGTGCGAAAGATAAAGCTGACCTGTTTGCTGAACATCTTGAAGAAACATTTCAACCTCTAGGTCGGCAGACCAGTTACGAAAACACTACTGATACGCCCAGAATATCTGATTTCGAAGATATCAGGCCTGTAACATTGAAAGAACTAAAAGCTGAAATTAAGAACATAAAAACAAAGAAAGCTCCTGGTTACGATCTGATAACAGGGCAAATAATAAATGAGCTGCCTGAAAAAGGGACCCGTAAATTACTGCACATAATCAATGCGATCATCAGGAAAAAACATGTGCCAATGCAGTGGAAAGTAGCAGAAGTAATAATGATTCCGAAACCGGGCAAGCCACCGAATGATAGAAAATCTTATCGGCCAATTTCACTTCTACCAACACTAGCGAAATTGTTTGAGAGGCTGTTGCTCAAAAGATTGAAAATAACCATAGAACAACGAAACCTTATCCCAGAATATCAGTTTGGTTTCAGAGAGAAACACTCAACTATTGAGCAGGTTCACAGGCTTACAGATGTCATTGAGAATACATTAGAAAGGAAAAAGGTTTGCTCTGGTATCTTCTTAGATGTGGCACAGGCCTTCGATAAGGTATGGCACAGAGGTTTACTCTTTAAACTACATAGAGATTTACCAAAACAATATTACATGATTTTAAAATCATATATAGAGAATCGCCACTTTCGGGTGAAATATGAAGATGAATACTCCGAGCTAAAAAAGATCTCGGCAGGAGTCCCTCAGGGTAGTGTTTTGGGACCAATTCTTTACCTACTCTACACCAGAGATTTACCTCATTTAAACGATGTTACCGTTGCAACATTTGCTGATGACACTGCAGTTCTCTCAGTAGGAGACACTATCGAGGAATCGACAACGAAACTTCAAGAAGCATGTGACAAAATCATAAAATGGACAAAAAAGTGGCGAATCGGGCTCAATGAATCGAAATCCACGCATGTGAATTTTACTAATCTAAAAGTCAGTTACAAACCTGTAATCATTAACGGTCAGCAGATTCCGTATGCAAATAAGGCTAAATATCTAGGGATGACCTTAGATACCAGGCTCAGATGGAAAGAGCACGTTAAAAAGAAAAAAGAAGAACTTAATATCAAATATCGAAAAATGTATTGGCTGCTCGGGAAAAACTCGGAATTGTCAACCGAAAATAAATTGCTATTATATCAACAGGTGCTAAAGCCTGTATGGACTTACGGAATACAGCTCTGGGGCTGTACAAAGAAAACCAACACTAAAATAATACAAACTTTTCAAAACAAAGTGCTACGTGGTATAGTTAACGCTCCGTGGTACATTAGGAATGATGACCTTCATCGGGATCTAAATATCCCGACGGTCCAAGAAGAAATAAAAAAACTTGCAGTAATACATGGACAACGTATTTATCAACACGTAAATGAAGAGCTTCGTGGTATGTTGGACACCTCCCATGCAGTAAGACGATTGCAGAGAACGAAACCAATTGATTTAATGGATTAAGGACACCAAAGCAAAGACTACTACTACAGTAAATAACCTATAAATGGAGCCGGCCAATGGGCGTCTTCTCATTCACAAGTGACTAAATTAAGAAAGAAAAATTACTAGATGAATTGTATTCAGTTGTAATAATTTAAATAAAAAAAAAAAAAAAAAAAAAAAATAAACAAATTCAATAATTTTTTTTATTTTATCGTTTCCATATATAGCGGCAATGATGAAATGATTATTAATCGTTAATTTGTTTATATGAGAAAAAGCCTTATGTTATTTTATTTTATTTCAGCATTATTTTATTACATGAATTGTAAACTAATTAAACATTTTTTATAATATAATGTCGAACTTCAGTCAACTATGACGTTTATATTATATTAAAACTAGTTTTTTGAGAAATTCGCTCTAGTTCTAAAAATATTCCGTCAGATGCCAGTTAAGCGAAAAATGGCATGAGGCTTTTTCTCATATAATCAATTTATTTTTCTAATGCTTTATGAGGCGTAAATATATAACTACTCGTATGTATGTTTGTATTTCAGTAACATCAGATCGTTCTACTATATCTACCTATATTTGTATTTTAAATACATCTCCTTAAACGAATTTAATTTAAAAGTACTTCAACTTGAAAATGCCGATTAGGGTTTGAGTATGTGATATATTAATTAGTTCTAAATCAAATAAGAACAATTATAAAAATATTTTATCGGTAGTTAATATTTTTATAGAGTTAAACAATGGTTATCCTCTTTTCCAAATATCCAGATTTTTATCATTGTCATAGGTAAATACAGGGGGGCTATTTGGGAATTCGATTCGATAACGAGAGTACAAGATTCATATTTGATTTGAATGTGATTCGAACGATTCTTATTTAAAATCCAATATGAATCTTGTACTCTCGTTATCGAATCGAATTCCCAAATAGCCCCCCAGGTAAAAACTAAGCTTAATAAGCTATTCTTATCAAATGACAAATTCAGTTTTTTTGCTACGACTTTTGATCTTCTAGATGTTTTGAATAACAATGATGTCAATAAAACTAAAATTTGAATGGCCATTATCGACCATTCCCAGGGATCGTGATTCAGGTCTGACTAGTACATGAAGTTGGTCATTGAGTCACCTAACCAAAACCACCTAGTACAAATAATGGTCGACCTCGGGTTTACTGCTACGAATTTTGATGTTCAAGGTGTTCAGATATCATTTTTACTCAAATTTGGATGGCCATTATCGGCCATTCCCAGAGATCGTGATTCAGGTCTGACTAGTACATGAAGTTGGTCATTGAGTCACCTAGCCAAAACCACCTAGTGCAAATAATGGTCGACCTCGGGCTTACTGCTACGAATTTTGATGTTCAGGTTATTCAGATATCAATTTTACTCAAATTTGGATGGCCATTATCGGCCATTCTCAGAGATCGTGATTCAGGTCTGGCTAGTACATGAAGTTGGTCATTGAGTCAACTAACCAAAACCACCTAGTGCAAATAATGAACGACCTCGGGTTTACTGCTACGAATTTTGATGTTCAAGGTGTTCAGATATCATTTTTACTCAAATTTGGATGGCCATTATCGGCCATTCCCAGAGATCGTGATTCAGGTCTGACTAGTACATGAAGTTGGTCATTGAGTCACCTAGCCAAAACCACCTAGTGCAAATAATGGTCGACCTCGGGCTTACTGCTACGAATTTTGATGTTCAGGTTATTCAGATATCAATTTTACTCAAATTTGGATGGCCATTATCGGCCATTCTCAGAGATCGTGATTCAGGTCTGGCTAGTACATGAAGTTGGTCATTGAGTCACCTAACCAAAACCACCTAGTGCAAATAATGAACGACCTCGGGTTTACTGCTACGAATTTTGATGTTCAAGGTGTTCAGATATCATTTTTACTCAAATTTGGATGGCCATTTTCGGCCATTCTCAGAGATCGTGATTCAGGTCTGACTAGTACATGAAGTTGGTCATTGAGTCACCTAACCAAAACCACCTAGTGCAAATAATGGTCGACCTCGGGCTTACTGCTACGAATTTTGATGTTCAGGTTATTCAGATATCAATTTTACTCAAATTTAGATGGCCACTATCGGCCATTCTCAGAGATCGTGATTTAAGTCTGGCTAATACATGAAGTTGGTCATTGAGTCAACTAACCAAAGTCACCTACTGCAAATAATGGTCGACCTCGGGTTTACTGCTACGAATTTTGAGGTTCAAGGTGTTCAGATATCATTTTTACTCAAATTTGGATGGCCATTTTCGGCCATTCTCAGAGATCGTGATTCAGGTCTGGCTAGTACATGAAGTTGGTCATTGAGTCACCTAACCAAAGCCACCTAGTGCAAATAATGGTCGACCTCGGGTTTACTGCTACGAATTTTGATGTTCAAGATGTTCAGATATCATTTTTACTCAAATTTTGATGGCCATTATCGGCCATTCTCAGAGATCGTGATTCAGGTCTGGCTAGTACATGAAGTTGGTCATTGAGTCAACTAACCAAAACCACCTAGTGCAAATAATGGTCGACCTCGGGCTTACTGCTACGAATTTTGATGTTCAAGGTGTTCAGATATCATTTTTACTCAAATTTGGATGGCCATTATCGGCCATTCCCAGAGATCGTGATTCAGGTCTGGCTAGTACATGAAGTTGGTCATTGAGTCAACTAACCAAAACCACCTAGTGCAAATAATGAACGACCTCGGGTTTACTGCTACGAATTTTGATGTTCAAGGTGTTCAGATATCATTTTTACTCAAATTTGGATGGCCATTTTCGGCCATTCTCAGAGATCGTGATTCAGGTCTGACTAGTACATGAAGTTGGTCATTGAGTCACCTAACCAAAACCACCTAGTGCAAATAATGGTCGACCTCGGGCTTACTGCTACGAATTTTGATGTTCAGGTTATTCAGATATCAATTTTACTCAAATTTGGATGGCCACTATCGGCCATTCTCAGAGATCTTGATTTAAGTCTGGCTAATACATGAAGTTGGTCATTGAGTCAACTAACCAAAGTCACCTACTGCAAATAATGGTCGACCTCGGGCTTACTGCTACGAATTTTGAGGTTCAAGGTGTTCAGATATCATTTTTACTCAAATTTGGATGGCCATTTTCGGCCATTCTCAGAGATCGTGATTCAGGTCTGGCTAGTACATGAAGTTGGTCATTGAGTCACCTAACCAAAGCCACCTAGTGCAAATAATGGTCGACCTCGGGCTTACTGCTACGAATTTTGATGTTCAAGATGTTCAGATATCATTTTTACTCAAATTTTGATGGCCATTATCGGCCATTCCCAGAGATCGTGATTCAGGTCTGACTAGTACATGAAATTGGTCATTGAGTCACCTAACCAAAACCACCTAGTGCAAATAATGGTCGACCTCGGGCTTACTGCTACGAATTTTGATGTTCAAGGTGTTCAGATATCATTTTTACTCAAATTTGGATGGCCATTATCGGCCATTCCCAGAGATCGTGATTCAGGTCTGGCCAGTACATGAAGTTGGTCATTGAGTCAACTAACCAAAACCACCTAGTGCAAATAATGGTCGACCTCGGGCTTACTGCTAGGAATTTTGATGTTCAAGGTGTTCAGATATCATTTTTACTCAAATTTGAATTGCCATTATCGGCCATTCCCAGAGATCGTGATTCAAGTCTGGCCAGTACATGAAGTTGGTCATTGAGTCAACTAACCAAAACCACCTAGTGCAAATAATGGCCGACCTGTGGTTTACTGCTACGATTTTTGATGTTCAAGGTATTCAGATATCATTTTTACTCAAATTTGGATGGCCATTATCGGCCATTCTCAGAGATCGTGATTCAGGTCTGACTAGTACATGAAGTTGGTCATTGAGTCAACTAACCAGAACCACCTAGTGCAAATAATGGTCGACCTCGGGTTTACTGCTACTAATTTTGATGTTCAAGGTGTTCAGATATCATTCTTACTCAAATTTGGATGGCCATTATCGGCTATTCACACAGATCGTGATTCAGGTCTGGCCAGTACATAAAGTTGGTCATTGATTCACCCAACCAAAATCACCTAGTGCTAAGAATGCTCGACCTCGGCTTTACTGCTACGAATTTTGATGTTCAAGGTGTTCAGATATCAGTTTTCGTCAAATTTGGATGGCCATTATCGGCCATTCCCAGAGATCGTGATTCAGGTCTGGCTAGTACATGAAGTTGGTCAATGAGTCATCTAACCAAAACCACCTAATGCAAATAATGATCGACCTCGGGTTTACTGCTACGAATTTTGATGTTCAAGGCGTTCTTGTTTTAATAATGTTTTAATAACGCATCTTGTTTTAATAATGCACGCTTCTAGTTGATTGGTACCATTTTTTATTAAGTTTTACTGCGTAAAAAGGACCTTCTTATTTGCTTATAAATGTAAAAAAAATTTTAAGTTGATTCGGTAGTTTCTTAATCTCTGGAAAAATCTCTGGAATTTTCTTATTAGAATTCAATGAGAAATTTATAATTGGTTTGAGTTCAGTATATTTGGTTTGCGTTGGTTGATTTGGTTGGTTTATGTTACAGTAATATTTTTTTCTCCGTAATTTATCAATTAAAATTTTAATTTTTACTTTATTTATAAGATACTATATTTTTCTGCCATTTTAATTAAGACAATTTGATATACGTCTTATAAATATACTGATAAAATTTGCTCGATTTCATTAAACTTATCTTGATGTGCTTATTTTTTAAATATCGTCAATTCAATGAATATACATCTGTCTCTTGTTTCTATCTCACTTTTATTTTATTTCAATGATTTGAATTAAAATTATGTATAAATTTTGTAATTTATATAAAAATTTGTTCTATGCTTTCTAAACTATTTAAAATAATGTAAAATCAAACATAATATTTTACTTTTCATTAAGAACTTCGCAAATTAAAAATCATAACAGTGTACTCCACACAACTACATAGAAAGGCTTTAAAATTCCAATTGGAATTGGCAGAATTCCAATTAGATGTGTATACGTATACGAATTTAATCTATGGAAAAACCTATGGAATATTTCACGGGCCCCTCGAATCCTTGAAGAGTGGTGCAAAATACGAAGAGGATTAAAGGACATCGAAAACAGCAAAATTCCTCGTTGGTTTAAGACAGTACAAAAACCAATTAAACTACACTCGTTCTGTGATGCTTCTCAGAAAGCCTTAGCAGCTACCATTAGTTGCAGAACTGGAGATGACAACGGGGTCGTTCATGTTAGTTTGATAACCGCCAAGACCAAAGTGGCTCCTTTAAAACAACACAATACCGAAATTGGAATTATGTGCTGCGGCCATGTCAACAAAATTATTGTTGTTGGTTAAAGAGACGTTGGCATTGAAGGTGGATAAATGTTTTGCATGGACCGATTCTTCTATTGTGCTTGATTGGCTGTCACACTACCCTATAAAATTGGAGACGCATGAGGCAAACCGAACGTCAGATATCTTATCGACAATTAGGCGATTATGCTGGTATCACGTCCCTTTTTTATATAATATAGCGGATAATCCAACGGCATTTGGTCTGACTGACCATTGGCCAGTTGAAAAGGCAATAACATACCATATTTCAAGGGAGTTACCATGCGCTCGGCCAAAATACATAGTGGCGCACATCAGTCGAGAAGATGAACATCTTTACCATCAAGTACTAAACCAGTACTCTAGCTTTTACAAATGTTAAATTATCGCAGGGGAACCCCATATTAAAAATCGCTATGCTGGGCCGACGTTGTTGTCAACATTAATCAGATTGAAATATTTGATTGGGTGGTTGGGGACTGCATTAAGAAGATTTTCGTCACGTCGGGGCACCAATATTTACAGCGACAACGGTAGCGATTTCATGTACCTTGCACCGCAATTTATTAATTGGCATTTTAACGCACCTACAGCACCGAACACCGGGTGTCATTATGAAAGCGCGGTAAAATCAATGAAATTCCATTTACGAAGGGTGATTGGAAATACCACGTTGACGCACGAGAAATTCAACACCCCGATTTTGGAGATCGAAGCCATCATGAACTCACGACCGCTATGTATGGTGTCGCCCGGCCAATTAGACCCGTTGACATCCGCACAGTTTTTGATTGGCTGTTCAATGAAGAGAATACCGAAGGAAAATCTAGCTGAGAGGAAACAGTCAGTATTGACGCGCTGGCAGCTTCTACAACAGTTGGTACAATATATTTGGCGTTGATGACACTTAAAATATTTACCGTCATTACAGCGGCGAATAAAATGTTGCTATAAAAACAAAATATAAAACTTGGTGAAATTGTAGTTGTCAAGGAAGTAAATAATGCACCAGCGCAATGGGCTTTAGGCGAAATACAACAAATTCATCCAGGTAAAGACGGTTTAGTTCGTATTGTTACGATTAAACCCCAATCAGCCATCATAAAGCGACCAGTCCAGAAGATATGCAGATTTCCGATTGAATAAACTAGGGCGGAAATGTTAACGAATCCACCGAAGACGATGACTACCGGATAACCTAAAAATAAAAAGAAAATACGTACAAAGAATCATTTCTAATTAGTCATAAATAGTTATAAATAATTAGTTATACTAATTTATACAGTAGATGTAGGTAATGTTTAAAGGAGGACATCAAGCTAGAACTTGATGACTAAATTTTTATAGTTCGATTTGACGTAAAACAAAATTACGCATAGATGTTATAAACGGCATTATTGTGTAGTGCACTATTGTTATTATTTTTCTATTTTTGTTGTACCATATTATCACATTGGTCCTGCTTATGTGGAGTTTGTTTGTTGGTGTGTGTTGCCTGCTTGCAATATACACTGAACATTTTTAGTACATCCTTTTGGTTTTTGTGGGTTTTATAGCCGGAAAACATTAACCCAATTAGTTATTTGTATTTTGTTTGCATGTGGAAAATATATAATAATTTTACTCTTGACATTTTTACCGAAGCCGTGTATAAACAGCTGATATCGGAGTAGTACGTGCACATAGAAAAAAAAATATGATAATTCTTGATTGCATTTACCATAATATCATCATTTTATGTTAAATACAATTTTTTAAATGATTGATTTTATCATACTATGATTGATTTTATCATACTATGATATTCTTGATCATTTTTCTTGATCTTCTTCATCATAATAATGATGATCACTGAAAAAACTTTTTTCTGAGTGATTATCATTGTTATGATGAAGAAAATCTGAAGAATGATCAAGAATATCATAGTATGATAAAATCGATCATAGTATGATAAAATACGCCATTTAAATAATTGTATTCAACATACAATGATGATATTATGGATACTGTTAAAGTTAGCCGAAAGTTTCCAGCCGAAAGATAATGCAGATAGTGTCTTGAATACAGCAAAAATCAGTTATGAACTCGAATTTAGGAGAATTTAGGATCGGGTTACATCATTCGGGTGAAGGAGAAATTATTTCAGTTTATAGGAATTTAAAAATCGATACGAGCGAGCGTATAAAGAGAGTTTAAAATTAGTCAAGACACTATCTGCATTATCTTTCGGCTGGAAACTATCGGCTAACTTTAATAGGGTATATTATGGTAAATGCAATCACGAATTTATCATATTTTTTTCTGAGTGTGGTACTTCTACTAATAATGAATATATAAAGCTGCTAAAAAAACTCAGAAATAGTGAAACTCAACTTAGAATTTCATCACTCTACCCATATCCCCCTTCCAAATTAAAGAAATCAAGTAATCTAGTGATATAATGCCATAGACAGACTACTGGTTTCATAACTATAATTTCGAGATCATGATTTTTTAAATGAGAACTCAAGACACACTACAGTTTCATTTGTCTTCTCGTTTAGTATTAAACAGCAATGGAGTAGGCATTGACAAAAATGTCAAGATTGACATATAATTGACTTTTAAATTGTCAGAAATGACTTTTCTAATGACAGAACAGAAAAAAACTTGTTGCCGCCAACCAAATATCTCAATAACAAATAGAAAACTCAAAGGAAACTAGATTTGCTTGGTAAACTATTTAGTGTCCCGAATCTCCATTTTTGATGCATTTGGCGTTGTGAGTACTAAAATGCATCGAAATGAGAAAACATCTAATTTCGAAACTGACTTCAAATTTAGTTTGAAACTATGGTTAAGCATGACACACTAGTACGAAACCATGAATTCGAGTTAATCATAATTACGAAACTAACAGTGTGTCTATGACATAAGTTTCTTTTATTCGAACCAAAACCGTGATAATGTCGAAAGTTTTTTTTAATAATTAGAATCAATACTTTTCAGTGTTCAACTTATATCTTATTGAGGCATTTGAATATCCAATATCAACCACAATTTAAAAACACGATTCAACCTGAAAGCTATACAAGTCTATGCAGAATATTGGAAAGTGCCGTATCACCGCACTGGTAAAATAACTTGTAAATGCAATATCGATATATTATGTATACCAATTTTGTCCCAAAATGTGTGAAACGAAATGAGTGTAGCTGGAAAGATATAGTAGTAGTATTTGTGTTACTAGTGACGCGCGTATGTTTGTTTTACTTTACTACACATACAAGTCACTTGTCACTGTTTTTGTTTATTCTATTATCCATTGGAAACGCCACATTCTTGTGTTGTTTACAAGACAGTGTTACTTTTTAAATAATTGATGTCGATTTATTTTATGTCCATTTTTTTATATTTACTAAATTAATATTTTATTTTTAAAATTTATGATAAAAGTATTAAATATAAAATATAACTACATGTTAAATTAAAGACACTGCACAGCTCGAGAGCAGACGTAATGTTTTGTGAAAAGTACTTAATAAACACATTTTATTAAACACTTGTTTTTTATTTTTATTTTTATGTTTAATAAAATGTGTTTATTAAGTATTAGTGTGTTTCGCCAAGTGCCTACGGCAAATAGCGTAAAAAGTGTTGTGAAAAGGAAATAAATACCATAACCATTAAACCGATTCGCCCGGATCGCGTTATTTTGATACTGGTCATCATAAAAACGACACAAATACCAACAAAAGAAAAATACAAACATAAGGACATAATTGTGTAGTATACACTGTGTCAAAACCAACAACAATATAAAGCCATGCTAATGCAACAAATACAGAAGAAAACTACACTATAGATAGTTGTATTAGAATATATGTGTACATCGGATATGCGCACTAGTTTAATAAGTAGTGGTGCGACAGAACAAATTAACATGGGATTGTTTGTGTAACCAACACCATCTTCTGTAATTTGTTGTAAATTGGTATCTGCGTTTCAGACTTTGTTCAAGGCTTTTAATTGTTGTTGGTTTTGACTGTGTACGTATTCGAAAATTTTTTCTTCACTCATTTTAAATGAGTAACTCACGGGACAAAATCGATATACAAGTATTTTATTTCAAAATTAAGTTATTCCCTATTGGATTGGGGCCATCTTGAATTGTCTGAGATTCGATAAATCCAAAAATTTATGAAAATTTTAATGAGTAAAACAATTCTATTTGACATAATTTTATATTTAAATTTGACAAAAACTTTACTAATTTTTCACTAGAGTAGAAAGTAATTTATCAAACACAAAACAAAATAATGATTCAACAAATTAGTTTTTCTTAAAATTATTTTGTAAATTTTCTCTCCCAAAAAAGTACTTGTTCATGGATGAAAAAGTGTGATCAATTTTATTCAGGTATAACACCCTGAAACTCTATAGATTAATAAAGAATAATGCCATTTTTTTCGCTTTGTGTCTCACATTACATAAAAAGTTATTGATTCTATTACAATTTACAGTAAAACTTTTTTAAGTTAAAAGTAATTAGAACAAATAAGATAAGGATGAAATGCTTCTATAGGTTTCAGTGAAACTGTTTAGGTAACAGAAAAAATTGTATATTTTTTATGTTCTATCATACAGATAAATAAGTCCATTTTCCAGAATGTAACCATTACAAATAAATAGGATAAATAGAAAATTATCTATATAATCTATATGTAAAATAGAAAAAGAAATATTTTTGGTATACATATACATAGTTCGTTTAATTCTTACTGAACCTTTTTGGGCCAAAATTTTTCTTTTATTTTTTTTTGTGTACTGTTGTCCTTTATGTTACATTTTTTGTGCTCCACTTGAACATTTGGTTTGAATAATTAATATTTTTGTCAACAAAATTTAATAGTTTATTAATAATATATGAATTATATAAATAGTTAGTTTAAAAATGAATCTAAGGTACAAAATATAACATTAAATTAATGAATTTCCTTTAAAAGGCAACTCCCACACCCCCACATCAAATTTATATACATATATCATTTTTTAATATCCCTTCCAGATTTTGTTATTCTATGATAATGACGATAAGATTTTCTTTCTTGTTGTTATAAAACAAATTATAATTTATATCTAATCCTCGTCATAATTGTCATCAAATCAAATTTCTTTTTTTTTGCCATATCCAAAAAATTATATTTTTTGTTAGAGTTTTGGCTCATCTGCCATAATAACCCATAACCCATAATGTTATAAAATCCATTCTTATTTAGATAAAAAGATAGAATTACAGATACTGAGATAACATAAAAAAATGTATATGTATCCAAAAGTTTATATTCAATGAAAAGAAATTCAAACACGATTTATCAAAACAGCACACAAAAAAAAAGAAAATTTCAAAATTAGAAAAGTTAAAATTTTCCAATTTTTTTTTAAATTAAAAAATGATAAATGAGATTTTTTGTAACGTACAAATTTTCTTATTATATTTTAATATTTTAACAAAATCATCGCAAACCATCATGATAAAAATATGTCTGATATACATACATAAATGTTCATATTATGTATTATGGACACATAAGAATCTGTATGTATCACCACCATATCCATATACGGATTATACGAAACATTTACTAGAATATTTATTTTATGTAGAAGAAATTGACATCATCATAATTGGTTTATAAACAATTTTTTTTTTATCATCGTCATGGAATATTAATTAATTTTCTTCATTTTGATGCATGTAAAAAATGGTTTTTCTTTAGATTTTTCTGATCCATAGACATACATGTGTAATACGTGTGGTAGGTACATAATTTATTTTTTCTCATAGATTTTCATAATGTATGTTTATAACAAAATGATTTTTAACATAAAAAAAGTTATGTAATAATTCTATGTCATTAAAAATAATAAATTGAATATGAAAAAATAAAAAATTGAAAATCTTTTTACCTTCAGAATAAATAACATTTTTATATTGAATTAAGAATATTTGATGGATTTGAAAGGAAATATTGAAAGCTGTAAGCCATAAGCTTTCAAGATTTCCTTTCAAATTCATCAAATATTCTTAATTCAATATAAAAATGTTCTTTATTCTGAAGGTAAAAAGATTTTCAATTTTTTATTTTTTAAATAATTTTGGGTACATATGGTCTCTTTTATAATTCAATCCGGCGCGGTTACAGTATTAAATTATTTTTGGAGTGCATCTGAGATCAGTCTTGATTGAACTTTCTATACCAAGAAAAATGTAGGGGAGTTCGCGTTGCTCTAATGATCTGTATTCGACCTAGCATATGAAGATGCTTTCAATTGACGATGAAGACGCTCTACCATGCCGTTTGCTTGTGGATGCCCAACAATTTTGAGAATTCTTTGATAAGACTGCTTTCCAACAGACTGCCTTAATCAGTTGTGTTTCTAGTGGTACATCAAACCTTGAAATGTACTCGTCAACATGTCATACAGTGACACTGCTCCTGGTCAACTGGTGAATCTATCTGCAATGGTTAGAATGTGTGAGTAACCACTAGATGGAGGTAATCTACCAACAAGGTCTATGTGCACATGTTCAAATCAACCAAAGGGAATGTTAAAATGTCCATATTCTGAGCGCGTATGCCTATTGGCCTTCGACAGGGTATGCATGTTTTAGACCCGTACCCCGTATCGACGTTCATGCTCGACGAGAAATACTTTGATGCAATTTCACATTTCCTGAATGGTCGCAAAACAATGACAGTTCAGAGCCAGCATCAGGTATTAATTCTATTTTCCTTTTCTTGTTGCTTGAGTGCTGTATGATAAATAGTACCTATTTGATCATCTTCCGGGCGTGATAATGTATCGGCTACGACATTACTGTTCCCTTTGACTACATTATGTTAGAGAACAATTGGAGTATATAATCTAGCTGACGATGCGATCACGGTAATCAGCGGTTTGTGATCTTTATTCAAATAAATGTTATACATTCAACAACGAAAATGCTTGATGGTAGGGTAAATGGCTAAAAGTTCCCTATCGGACGCAGAATATATTTATTTGGCAGAAAGCCGTTTGGAAAAGAACCCAGCGGTTGTCAACTTCTATTTTGAAATTGTTCCAATACGACGCCCAAAGCTAGCCTAGTTTGCTGAGGTGACCGTGAATAGGAGCAAGATATTCGACTAAATGAGGGATGAAGCGATGGTAGTAATTAACCACGCCCACAAAACGTTGCACCTGCCTATTAGAACTTGATTGAGGAAAAAACTTAATCGCCATGATTCATCTGCAGATGGTTGTATGTCATCTTTGGTGATATCATGGATAAGGAAACTGTAACGAACGGGTTCGTCAAAATACTGATTTTACTAATTATTCAATTCAAACGAATACCTCTCACGGATACATCGAAGTTGCATTTATAATAATCTATATAATGTGCTACATTATCTCAACGCAATAATAATCAATTTCGCGTACTTCGTATTATGAGCAGCGTAATCATACCTTGTATCTGTGTGTAAGTACGATTAATGACGTGCCCATCTCTACAAAATGAAATATGCTGTATGCATGCAGTTCCATTTTGATCATTGTTATTGTAATGTCAATACTAGTACTAGATGTATCTTAATTTTGAGGTATGCAGATCAGATAGTGAAACTGCTCATTAAATTTAATTGCTTTAAAAGTTCTTCATTGCGATCGCTAACAAACATTTTTACAATTAGCAATTAAATTAATCTACCACCACCATTTAGATTAAAACATCCGCCAATAAAATGTAAGTTAGTGAGTGACATAGATGTTATAATATAGGAAAACAATTTTTTTGGTCACCCTGTGCGTTCTCGAGTGAGTCAGTCAGTGACATAGAAGTATATATTATAACTTTCCAATTTTTCTGTTTTTAAATTTTACAATTTACAAATTTTCCAATTTTCCAATTTACCAACTTTCCAAATTTCCTATTTTCTCATTTTCCAATTTTTCAATTTTCCAATTTACGAGTTTTCCAATTTACCAATTTTCCAATTTTCCAATTTTCATATTTTAATATTTTCATATTTTCATATCTTAGTATTTTCATATTTTCATATTTTCATATTTTCATATTTTCATATTTTCATATTTTCATATTTTCATATTTTCATATTTTCATATTTTCATATTTTCATATTTTCATATTTTCATATTTTCATATTTTCATATTTTCATATTTTCATATTTTCATATTTTCATATTTTCATATTTTCATATTTTCATATTTTCATATTTTCATATTTTCATATTTTCATATTTTCATATTTCCATATTTTCATATTTTCATATTTTCATATTTTCATATTTTCGTATTTTCGTATTTTCATATTTTCATATTTTCATATTTTCATATTTTCATATTTTCATATTTTCATATTTTCATATTTTCATATTTCATATTTTCATATTTTCATATTTTCATATGCTCATATTTTCATATAATCCTTTTTTCCAATTTTCCATTTACCTGTTTTCTAATTTTCTGATTTTCCAATTTTAAAATTTTCCAATTTACAAATTTTCAAATTTTGCAAATTTCGAAATTTCCAATTTTTCCAATTTTCCATTTACCAATTTTCCTATTTTTTTATTTTCCAATTTTTTCAACCAATTATTAAAATAAAATGGTATCAACTAATGTTCCACCTAGGGATTTATGAATTGTCATGGCACATCCTGATACTAAAGGAAAATGATTTCGTTTTCGTTTATTGTTGTTGTTGTGAATTGTTATTGTTTCGTTCGCCTCGTTATTACATTTTTCGTAACGCATTTGCCAGCTTAGGCCCCAAGCCAAGCGTGCCTAAAGAAGTTTTACTTCAAAAACGACAGGAACAACATAACACAAACCACAAACGCTGGGCCGACATGTTATAACTATCACTTTATTCGCTTCGATGCATTTTCGATGGAATAACGGTATTTTAGAAGTAATATTTTTACAAAAAAAATATTTTTACTTCTAAAATACCGTTATTCCATCGAAAATGCATCGAAGCGAAAAAAGTGATAGTTACATGTCGGCACTGGTGTATGTATCTATCACAAGGTAGTAGTTTAAGCCCTACACTTTTCAATATTTACGCCAATAGAATTCACTCACTTAATAACGCTAATATGAAAATATTCCAACGCAGATCATATATTTAGAGCGATCAATTTTTATTTCAAATTGATGCACCTTATTCCATTCTATTCGTATGGGTGTCGACCGAAAACTCAGTTTTGTTTCCCCTAAAAATTAATTTATCTCTCTTTCAATTCGAGTTGAGGATATAATATGTAACTGTTAACCAGAAAATAATATTTTTTAACCAGAAAATAATATTTTTTTAATGTATTTTGTTGTATGTACCAAATGTATATTGTCATTCAGATACAACTACACATTTTTTAATTTTGTCTACTTAGCTTTATATGTTATCCATATATTTGCATCTCCATCTGACAAACATTTATTAAACAAGCATCGTCATACGTATGCATTGAATATTTTGCAAATCAACGTACACCTATTACCTTTAGTTGAAATCTAGAGACTGATAGAAATGAAATAACAATTTTCGAAATGAAATTGACGAACAAGAGATTAGGTGAGGGTAAAAGTGCAGTGCATAGTAGAAACCGAAGTAAATTAATTTGTTTCCTCGCTTCGACGTGTGCAAATGTTTCAATCTATTCCATTCTGCTATCAACGTTTGTATTGCTGGGCATAAATGCAAAAAAAATTCGTTACATGAACAGTTAAACGATAAAGTAGAACTACACACATTATTTTATAAGCTTTGTTCAATTTTAACTATTTTAGCAAAACTAATTGGTGCGGGTAGTATTTATATTACACTTATAATGAATGTTGATAATAACAAGGACCAAAAGGATACAATAACAGTCTCGACTACATATTTTACGAATAAAAAGTACTAGTAAGCTGTAAATAAAACAACTCAAAAGTTCTAAAGGTTCAGCCCTTCCCGTGAGAAGAATCTGTAACGGATAGATGGATGGATAGAAATATCTGACCACCGAAAATTGAAACACAAACAAATAAATTTGTTCGTTTTGCGTTGCTGGTATTCGTTGAGACGATATTTTGTTTGCGTTTTTGGAACACTCGTCGCATTCTTCTCGTTCACTTCTTGTTTGTTCATTTTTGTAAACATGATGTTTAGCAACGTTTATGTTGTTTAATTACGTTTGATTGCGAGATGTTACATACAAGGATAGAAATCATTATCCAAAAATAAAAACGTAATTAAGAATAGATGGTACTATCAAAAAAACAAATTTAATGATACAGAGTTACAAAGTTATTTTTTACCGTCAAGAGAATAAAAAGGTAATGACTAAAAATATGAGAAAATTTCTATGCTGCCACCTAGGTGAACCGTCGATCATTCCAGCTATTACGTCATCATTCCAACTATTAACCCCGTAATCAAGATTGCTTTGATATAATACACAAATAAATTAATGTATATTTGAATTGGTCCTCTGCTGTCGACGCTTGCATAAATTTATTTTTTTATTTAAATGCTTCATTTTATTTTTTATATTTAATAGAAGAAACAGAATGACTTGAATTAAGCGAATATGACACAAACATTTCAAATTTTGAAGACCATTAGCGTATTGGATTGGTCATTTACAACAACAGTCGCATTAAAACTTAACCCAAATGGATTCATCTAAATCTAGAAAATTCAATCCAATTCTTAGTACAAAAGGTTTGTGCTAATATATTAAAACTGATATTTCAAACTACAAAATCGACATAAATATTATTGTTTTTAAAACCAAACTAAAATATTAATAAAATCACGAAATTTGCAAATATACATAGGAACAAACCTTTTTACTTTTATGGATTAGGATTTAGTTTTGGATTTACAATTTTCCAAATCAACAGCGATTTTAGTATTTAGGTTTTGGTGTCATTGTTGGTGAGTTAAAAGGTTTTTTCGTATGGATATTTTCATATTTCATGATTTTATTTATATTTTAATTTTGTTTTAGAAACAGAATAAAATTTTTATCGATTATGTAGCTTAAAATATCACTTTTAATATTTTGGTACAATGCTTTAGTATTAAAAATTGGATTAGATTTTTGTAAGTCTAATTTTTTTTGGAATTCGGATTCACATATACTGCAATTGTTGTTGTAAATTGGCCAATGCAATACAGGTAATAGCTTAGGCTGTTTTCCAAACGAATACTTATTTGTGGAACCTAACTTATTCAAATAAGTATCCTGGCGAGGTGACTTATTTTCTTTCTCTTTCTTACATAAAAATCTAATTGTAATTTCAACAAAATTGCCTGCCAAAAATTTGTTTTGAGTTGGTTAAATTTATGTTAGGTATTAGAAGTTTTATACGTTTTAAAATAATTATAATTATAAAAGGCAAATTACATATACACAACAAAAATGAATAAACGAAAAATGTATTGCAGCCGATGTAAGTACTCGTAGAATCAATTAGTTTACATACAATATTTTCATAATTGTTTGGAAGTTGAGATTATGTGCTTACATTCACAGCAAATTTTTAGGACAACAAAATATATACCTTCTTTATATATTTATTTGTACTTTAGGGAGCGAAGAAGAGACGTTTGCTCTAATTGAGGCCCGATCATCTTTCGACGATGAATTTAAGAAGAAAACTAGCCAGTATAATGTCATTTGGAAGTAAGTTTTAAAACAAAATTTTGTGTGAAAATTCTAAAGATTTTTTGTTTATTTCAGAATGATACATTCATCGCGGATTGAGATCGAGAATCGGCAACCCCAGGAATGTTTCAAAAAATCGAACAATTTAAAAAATACTTTTAAGAAAATGAAAGATCCGAAAACGGGAACTGCCCCTGCTTCAATAAATTCTTCTAACTGGCCGTATTTTCAGAAAATTAATGATTTAATGGGTATAATATATCGCCCCCAGACATCATCGACAGTATCAATGATACTGCGACTGAAGAAGAAGCTGATATGACCCCCTGTGACCCGCTCTATACGGAGTTTGAATTTTTGCTCGATGAAAGTTCAGCTTCAACAGAACAACAATCCGTATCAACAACTAATGCAGGTAACAGTGGCCCCCACCACCAAAGAAAAAGAAAACAGTCATTCGTGGAGTATGTAAAAGAACGGGACGCTAAAATTTTACGATCGATGGATAAAAGCAATAAAATTATAAAAAAAGTAGTGCACAAATATTTCTCTGACGTTGATCTTTCTTCTTCTGAAAGTGATTAAAGTTATCGCCCAAGTTGTGGGCCCAATATGAAATTTATATATATATATATATATATATATACATATAATAAAATGAAGACTGAATTGAAATTTAATACACATTGTGATTTTTTTTATTATTTATTTAAAATTATTATGAATAAAAGTTATAATTAAAAGTTTGTTGGGTTTTATTTACATGTTTTGGCATAGCTGGTCGCGAAATTCTGACGCGTTTGCTTGTGAGGTTTGACTTTCGGCAAAATCCAATTGAGGATGAACTTCATTTATAAATACGCTGTCAATATTTATAAGATCACCAACACTCAAACACACGTTATGCAATATACAGCATACCGCAATAACCTTGATGCATTTTTTAACACTTAATTCTAAGCTTCTTAAAAAAATGCATCTCCACCTGGTTTTCAATTGGCCAAAGGCTTGCTCTATAGCTATTCGTGCCTTGCTATGAAGGTGATTAAAACGTTTTTGTCGTTCATTTAAGCTGGTACGTTCCGTATATGGAGTTATGATTGCTATAGGTTCTAAACATAGCTGATATGCATTGTCTCCAAGCAAAAAATACTCCTGTGCTGGATATTTTTTTAATTTATAGATTTCACTATTTCGTAGTACTCTTTGTTTGGTCATGTACTGCCCTGGCCACCCAGCACAAATATTTAAGAATTTGTGTTCTGCGTCACACACCGCTAAAATTAAAAATTGTCGTTAATATACTTTTATAAATAAAAATAGTTTACATTTATGACTATAAATAAATTCTACCTTGCAATTGTATGCTGTAGTCCAGTTTCCTGTTGATGTACTCATCATGACGATTCACAGGGCATTTTATTTTGATATGAGTACCATCAATAGCACCTACGGCTTTTTTAAAAATTGATAATCCTGCCCGGTTTGCAAATTTCATACCCACTGCATCGTACTCTTCGTGTGCAGGAAAAAAAATAATTTGTTTTAGCAAATTTAAAATAAAATTCATCGTCCGCTGCACAATGTTGAATATTGAAGTAATTGGAATATTAAATGCCGTGCTAACTACTCTGTAGCTTGTGCCACACGCCAACCAAAACAGAGTGACACCTAGCTCTATATTAGCATTATATACATGATGTTTGGGTGCACATAAACCAATTAACTTTTCGAAAGCTTGTTTCGATATTCGGAGGTGCTTTTTAATCGCAGATTCGTCCTTTCGTAAAACAACATTAACCATATAATTACTTTGTTGTTTACAATATTTCACGCCCTACAGGTTAAATAACAACATTTCAATGTTGTAAATTAAAATTTAAATATGTATATAAATATGTTATTACATGAATTTTTATTTTAAAATATGTATACATACTTTTCTCATCTCTCCCTTCTCTATTAAATCGAATAACTCTTCGTCATTTTGAACCAATTTTAAGCATAATTTAATATTTTTGTTTATTAAATAATTTAAAAGTATAAATTTCTTTTTTCTTTCCATTTTTCTTTCCAAAACAAGAGCAAGATGTTGTTATTCTAAAATGCTGTCAAAATAAGTATGCAAACTCGATTGGAATGGGTTTACTTACTTATTCAAGATGGCGTCAAATAAGTTAATAAGGCCGTGTCCCAAACACCGACTTATTTCAAACTTATTGACTTATTTGACGTGAATAAGTCGGTCAAGTCGTCCCAAACGATTTTGCTGACTTATTTTGACAGATATAGCAAACAACAAATGTTTTAGGAATTTGTTATTTAATAATAAAATAAAAAGTTAAAATGCATAAAAAATAATTTATTTTAATGACTTATTTAATAAATAAAAACATAAAAATGTGTCTTGAGTTATTAAAACACGATGAAAATTTATTATTGTAGCTGAGATGCGCGAAATCAGCAAGCTACAATTTTTTTATGCAAGCACACCTCTATTAATCCTCTTTATATCTCTAAAATATTTTTATATCGCTAAAATCTATTAATTATATAATTTATTAAGACAATATTGTATTAATAGTTATTAATTAAGTGGAATATCATTAATGTTTGAAAATTATTGATAATATTTGATAATTTGTTCAATTTTTCATGTTTACATGATCAAATGTATATTGCTTGTTTACATGATCAAATAAGTTTTTTGCTTTCAAAATAAGTCACCTCGATAGCAGACTTATTTGAATAAGTCGGTATAAGCAAATAAGTCGGTGTTTGGGACACGGCCTAAGTCTGAAATAAGTATCCGTTTGGAAAACAGCCATAGACTCGATTCCCTATTTCAACCTATGAAAGGTGGATTCTTCCTCTACAAATTCCATGCCAACTTTGCTCTGTTAATTAGTATCTACTGAGAACATATTTAACAGTTCATATTTCATGAAACAACATTCATATTTCATGAACAGTTCATATTTCATGAAACAACCCAAAGGCGCTTACTATATTTTAATTCAAAAATTGTGATCTAAAACAAAATTTGGATCAGGTTTTCCATATAAAAATTGAACTGATCCGGACCAATGGGCATCATGAAATACGGCAAATAATGTAATAATAAATAGATTTACAAAACTAGAGGTCGTTTTAGAAATTATCGGTAAAATGTTATGCGGAATTCACGAAGGCATGACCAGTGTAATGGAAAGGGTGGAATGCAATGACCAAATTGACAGTAAAATAAAGATGTCCGTTAAAGTGGATTTTGAAGCGCTGGACAACAAAATAAACGAAGATCCAATTTTTGCTCAAAGACTAATAACTATAAGTTATGTTTAATACGTTCATTAAGCAAGTGAAAGTATAGCAAGTAATTAAAGCTTTTGAGCGATATCAGGGGTCCTATTCTTGAAATCGGTGGAGATTTCCGCAATCGGAATACAATTTGGCATGAAATTCTTAATATTACTAAAACTTTTCGCCGGCTACTTTAATCATTTTTTCAAATTTGTATGCAAGTTTTCTATTATTTATTTACCTACTAAGCGAACAATACCGTATCGATTTACCCAGTTGGAATTTTTCCCTTAGAAGAGGGGAAAAATTATATTTCTTAATTTAAAAAACGATAAGAAATTTAAAAGTATGATTTAAGTAGCCGGTGAAACATTTTAGTAATATAAAGAATTGCTTAGCAAATTATATTCCGATTACGAAAATTTCCACCGATTTCAAGAATAGGGCCCCGGCTTTCTTAATTTTATATTATTGAGCAGCGAAACTAAACAATTTAGCGTTATATAAAATTGTTATCACAGCTACACTTTTAGAACATTCAAAAGAGTGAAAATTTTTAAGACACATATATTTCGAGTTACATTATGTTCTCGAACTTTTCTCGAACATGGACGTACTTTCTTGATGTGGTTCGAAATCACATCAAGAAAGTACGTCCATGTTCGAGAAACACATATATTAGGGAGAAAACGATACACTTGTCCTTTTATTTTAATTTAATATAGGAGTGTATAAACCACTCGGCTTATGCACAGTTCAAAATAAATAAAAACAGTTACAATTAAAACGAAGAGTTATCTTTATTTGCAAAGAATGAACTGTTTTACAAAAGAACTCTTATGTGAATAACTTTTCAAAATGAACTGTTAATTTACTATAAAAAGGGGAATAAGTATATTTTTATATAAAGCAAATTGAGAAATAATTTAATACAATCTGTGATTTTATGTGAGTAATCGGAAAAATAAATTAACTGTCGAAATTCAGATATGAACTTTATTATCCAGAAAAACAAAATATTCGCTCATTTGCTGCAACAGTGACACAACTCAAACATTTTATTTTTCAGTAGAGCAATTTGAAAAATTACTCAAAATTGTTTGTAAAAACGTACACAGTAAATATAAATACATCTCATTAGTAAAATATTTTTTTTCTGTTCCTCCTACATCCAAAATCGGATTTTTTATAATTCTTTAATATTTTATAAATTTTCTTATAATAGTTTCCAATATCTTAAATTGTTAATTTCTTTCGCGAATTGAGCCATTTTTTATATGAAATTTTACCTAATTTGCTAGAAATAACTACATATCAGTGAGTATTATTTGAGACAAAATAATAAAAATATGTACTATTGGGAATTGGTTGATTCGAATATCGTAGAAATGAGTGAATTTGGAGTTGTGTCACTATTGCAGCAAATGAGCGATTTCTATGTTTCAAACTTTTGAGTAAAGTAAATAAAGGAAAATTATGTTGCTTTATAAAATGACATTAAATAGAAGGTTTATATAGAAATTCGTGACCTTTTTTAGATAAAGGCGTTAGGCTGTCATTGGAACAAAAAGAATCGAAATGAAAAGCGATGGGTTAAACAATACAAACAAGGACCACAACATCAGTACTGACAGAAACAGAAAATACTGGCAGTATTTCGTTGAAGTGGGTGACATTTTAAAAAAACACAACCCTGTCATTCAACCTTTACCAACGGTGTCGAGTACGACCTGAGTGGTACTCTATGTAGAAAACCAAAGAGATGAAGTAGAACGAGAAACGTCGGCGTATCTAATTCTCAGTTGATAAAACATAAAAAGCGGAAACGCTAGCAAACAAGTTTGGAAGAGCAACGTAACAAAAAAACTAGATTAATGGAGGACCACAATAAGATTATGGAAAAATTTGTGAACCACCATATAAAAAATATACAGTAGTACACTACAAAATGATCATATGATCATAAGACTGTGATTTTTGAGATAAAGACTTTTTATTGTATAATTTGTTTTTGTTAAGTTTGAATTATTGAAATGAATTTGAGGTTAGGCATACGAATATAAAATTGAATTATAAGACTTAAAATTTTAAATAAATAATATTTAATCAAAAATTATTGTATTGTTTTGTTATTTTGGTGCTGAAACGGTTAACACTAAAAAAGAGAATTGGTTTTTTGGTCACGCTTTGTTTGCGCTTGAGTTTCTCCAGCACGTTGATTAATTTCGTCGTCATTATCATTATAATCTATCCTTATTTATTTATTTAAAGAAATCTATTTTGTAATTTACATGTATGGTTTCAGATTTTTATAATAGTTAAAACAGCAATTTAAAACAAAAAATTTAAAACAAATTTTAGTTTAACAATTAAAAATTTTAAAAATAGTTCTTCAAGATATTTTTAAAGTTGTTCTTTGATAAATTAAAGTCAAATAGGTCGCCGATTAAGTTGAATGATTTAGACATCCTATTAATGGGGTTGTTTTCTCCATAGTTAGTAGAATGGTGTTCAAGTGCTAAAAATTCATGGTTTCGAAATGTTCTGCATGGCACGTGAATTGATATCTTTTCCAAGATGTAAGCTGAATCAACGTGACCAAGCAAAACGTTACCAATAAAAGCTGAGCCCAAGAGAATTCGTCTATTTTCAAGTGTGCATATTTTGTAATCCGTGCATGTTGTTGGGTATGGAGGTAAGCGGTCACATTTTCATGGACTGGTAAGTCGTGGTCGTAATCCCAGTCACTTTTGTTTAACAAAAAAATCAGGAACTTCTTTTGAATGCTTTCAATTCTTTTTATGTGCACATCATAGTATGGATTCCAGACCGTTACAGCGTATTTCAGTTGAGATCGAACTTAAGCGAAATATAGTGAACATAAGGTTTGAATATCCTTAAATTCACCTGTCCATCTTTTAACAAATCCGAACACGGCATTCGCTTTCGCAATACAATTTTCAATATGCCTATTGAAACTGACGTTTTCGACAAATGTAACACGTAAGTCTATAATCTCATTGACTCTTTGCACTACTTCGTTAATGACTTTGTATGAAGTAATAACCGGATTTCTTTTACGATGAAAAGACATAATTTTGCATTTCTTAGTATTTAAGTATAGTGAGTTTCGATCACACCATTCACTTAATCTATCTAAGTCTTCTTGAAGTTTCTCCGTATCTAACAAACCATTAACAGTACGAAAAATTTTCACATCATTTGCAAATATGAGCACGTCTGAGTTTTTGATTATCTCGGATATTCGGTCTATGAAAACAATAAAAATCCAAGGCCCGAGGTGTGATCCTTGGGGAAAACCAGATGTAACTTTAATAACGTTTGATTTCTGACTTCCCATTATAACAAATTGTCGCCGGTTCCACACCAATTTATGTAATCGAAAGAAAACCCAAAATCGAATAAACTCTGGAGTGCTTTATGATGACAGATAGAATCAAAGCTTTACTGAAATCCTTTACTGAATGGTTTACTGGTGAATCCAACCAGATTAGTCGATGTGGATCGGGCAGGCACAAATCCATGCTGGTTTATTGATATATGACGTGCAATTATGGATTTAAAGCCTTTCCATAATACTAACTCAAATAATTTCGGAATTGGCGATGTAGTTGATATTCCCCTGCAGCATGCGATATCATCACACTTACCCGATTTAAAACATGGAGTAATTTTTGAAACTTTCTATTTTTCGGGAAACACGCTGGTGCTTAAGGAATGATTGAATAGATAACTTAACCCTTTAAAACCCGAACTATGTTCTAGTGGCCCGATTTATCTGAAATCACAATTCACGTATATTTCAAGTAAAAAAAATGTAATTGTGAAAAAAAATCAAAATTCATGTCAATGAGGCTCTGGAGCCTGGTATGATATATCATACAATGGGTAGAAACAGTATATTTTTTAAATTGTTTTACGATTTTTATTTATTAATTTCTGTTTCTTATGATAAATTTAACAAATAATAATATAAATAAAACATATTGCAATTCATCCGTCTGTTAGTAACGGTTCCATTTAACGTGAACGTCATAGCCCGTTGTATGATATAATATACCATCGAAAATATGCCACTGTATAATTCCTTTTTGTAAAAAAATTACATAACACACAATAAAGGCGCTTTCACTGTTGGATTCGTTCCGACAATCTGTCGTGACATGAGCATTCCGCGTTTAATCAATTTTGTTTTTATGATTTCATAGTTGACGACAAATTGTCGGAACGATTTTGCTACCATCTCGTCCGTAAATATTGAATTATTTGACAGTTGCGAATTATTGTTTGTATACAAACGTATACAATATGAAATGTGAAAATTTAGTTTCATTTGATTTCAAAATTTGTATCATTTTTCAAATTTCAAACAAATAGAAAAAAAATTTTTTTGTACGATTACTACTAGCTTTTTTTAACTGATATTGTGCCGTCTCTTTCTCACATTGTTCATTCAGACAAAAAGATAAAGTTAATCCAACTTGACAGAAAAAACTCCGAACAAAAAATAACGTCATTTTGACGATTATGGATTGGTATCTATTTGTTACGACAGATTGTCGGAACGAATGCAACCGTGAAAGCGCCTTAAAAGTTAATGACGCAACTAATTTTTTATAAAGTCTCTACTTTCCAACGACGATCCATTTTAACACTCCGAGCTGTAACACTCTCGCGTCATGCACGGAACCAGCTTCCCCAGCATAAAGGCTAATAAGCTTCCAATGATGATCACATACTGCCTGAAGCTTTAGTCGATGGAATACCTTTCAATTTATATATGAGTTCGAGTGGTCACTATTATGGAGAATTACTAAATGTTATACTAAAATCAAAATAATCCAAAAACTTAATATTAACCATAACAGTGATGCTTTCTTAAATAATTCAATTTACAGCTTTCTCTTCATTCGTTGGCCATTTTGCTAACCCCTTTCCGATATTTAATGCTAAAATTTTCTTAGAAATTGTGTTAATTATTTGCTCGAGCCGATTGCTATTAGTTCTGAAATTCGAAATGAACATTAATTAAAACATATTTATGTAAGGTGTATTACGAATTAAATACTTAAATGTTTCTCGATTGCCGAAGAACCGTAAAACAATAAGAAGTTGTTTCCGTGAAATGCTCCTTAAATGGCTGGTTCGGATGTATTAACCATATTTATAAAATGGTGTTTGTTCATTTAACACACGTACTATTTAATTAAATTAAAAAAGTTTTATTTTTTTTTATATACGCGTTAACAATATCCACAAAAATATCTTATTTGACGTATAATTCTCCGATAATAAAAAAACACAAAAAAAATTATCCGTTCTGACAGATAAATAGCAGAGAAAAAGAATATCACATTTATCGGATAGGTAATGTTCTGTTCTCTCTGATCTCTCAGACATTAAAAAAACACACCCAATGTTAATTCTAAAGGGTGTTAGCTGGATCTCCAATTCGCCAAAGGTGCAATCTTTACACACCAGAATCCATCTTCATTTGATATTTAATTGAATACAACTGGAAAATGAATACAAAATAATATTTCTAGAATTAATAATCAATTCGGTGACCTGAATTTTGATGTGTTCCAGGAAATAAGATAGAAGTAATTTTTGTTGGTTAAGGTAAATATTACCTTCCAAGGAATTATTCCTCATTTTAGGTTCCTCGGAGAACTGAATGTTGATATATTTCAGATGATGAAAAGAGAAATAAAATTGTTGGTTAAGGTAAGTATTTTCCTGAGCTGGGATTTTTTGTTTATTTTAAGTGTGTACTATATTTGACATAAACATACCGCGGCCGTTGACTCGGTAGAGTTAAACTTAGGTAAGACGACAATTTTATAGGATACGGGTATGATTTTCGGGATGGGTTTTGGTAATTCTATTGAGAGGCCATTTTGTTGGTAGTAAATTGTGATCGCGTAGTAGTACGAGATCTCCTCTGTTTCTTTAGCCGACTACCTGCCGACAAGCAGCTGCCATCGACTTAAATGACACATCTTAATGGGTTGAAGATTTGGTTCGGGTAACATCGTGAATGCTCAGTGGTAAGTGGGCAAAACTCGTCATCGTGTAGTGCTCCCAATAGCCTCCCGAGTTTAATATTTCGAGTTTCATACAGAAAATTGTGACGAGGTACGATTTATAGGATTTGCACCGCGGCCTTTTTGCACCTTAAGGGTAAAAGGACAAGCTAGAGCGATTCCAATTTCTATGGATGGTGAGGCTGATTTGTTGACTCGACATTGCGGAAGTTGACCCATTAGTTGCTGTTGTCTTTTAGAGTTAAATCTTCGGCAGGTGAAACACGATCATACAGACATGCGTATGCTTACACAATTGGCTAAACCAAAGCACCTTAAATGCAGATCTTATAGATGACCAAAGTAAGGGGAGTTGTCATTCCAGGTAAAAAATAATTCTATTCCACCTTCGTGCCACTTCAGTCGATGAACAGGAACTCTACTAATACGGCAAAATTTACTTGGGAGAGATTTGCCGAATACTTTTCTGAAGAAGGGCAAGTAGAGTGGCAGCTGGCCAAAATATAAAAATCCGTCCACAATCCGATTTTACCTCTCGGACCGACGAAAGCGATGAGTAATCTTTAACTTCCAGTCATATCCGATTACAATAAGGTTTTTATTTATTATTAACAAAAATAAATTTTACATATATAAATGGGGAGTTACAAGATGCGGAATTATGAGAAGTCTAAAGAAGCGAGTAGCCTCGAGTAGATGCGATGTAACAACATACGTATATAAAAATATTCATATGTATGTATAGTTATATGTAGAAAACAAAAACTAATAAATAAAGAATAGTATATTTAAATCAAAATTTTTTATAGCTAGATTTTCCAAAAGTCGGAAAGGACACCCAATATGAAGCCGCAACATTGTGCGCAAACCTTTCAAGTAAGGCTTTAGCTGCGCCAGAAACTCATCGACCTCGGCATCTGTCGAATCGGTGGGTGTTGAGGATATAGCGGGATGTTGGTTTTTCTACCGCTTCCACATAGCGCCGCTTTATTTCAAGTGACTCCTTGTAGTAAGAGTTAAGTGGTGGGCCCGTTTTTGGTGGAAACAATAATATAAAATATCAATAACTATGTATACATAGGTAGATGTATATAATATAAATATAGAGAAATTCGATACCCAGTGCAGCCACTAGAAGGGTCAGTGAATCGCCTGAAAATTTTTCTAATATTTTATCTAAGGTTATTGTCCTCTATCAGGTCCCAAATTATTTGCACTTACGTTACTGAATTTTTCCTGTAATTATAAGTGTAGATAACACTTACTCTTTCTACTGCTGGGCCCAGACCTAGGAGTCCCACTCAATGCTACAGAATCACTAGAGTTCTCTACACTGAGATCAGAAACTCCACCTAGTTCTCTTGATCTAAAGACAAGAAAAAGTATCCATTAAAGTACGGTTCGATAAATTTATAGTTTTAGCCTATCTTTTTGGTTCTGTGGTATCGTCTAAAAATGAAAAGTGCCTGCTATACTTATTCTTTTTTTTGCATTTTGAGCCACTAGGCTCTCTTTTTTTAACCGAATATATATGGTTTTCACTGTACCCCATTGCTTCCTAATATATGCAATGTTTACCGCGATGACTTCTAAACCTGTAATATAAAATGATTTGAAATATAAATGAAAAATGTGAAAGAATAGAATTTCGTATGCTAGACAATAATTCGCTAGCACTACAAGGTATTGTTCTATATTTATAGACAATATTCCAATGTTTCGGCCGTCACGACCTGAAGACTGATTTTTTCAAATCAATAATCTCATACGTTCGAAACTGATTGTTGTGATCCTTACAAATTTTCCAAGTCAAAAAAGTTTCATTTTCTTTTTATTTCGTATCAACTTCTTGAACGAATTTGGATTAATGAAGCACTATTTAGATTAACCGTTTGTACTACCCTAATTTCTCATCCGATACATAGATGAAGAAGAGGCACCGTGGAACTTTGGAACTGATTTGCAGCAGAAATCAATATATTATCCTTATTAAATCGCAAGATAATAAATCCGTTCACTTAGCCTCAAATAAAATAATTTGTTTAAATTATGAAAACCGAAATTGTAGCCAAATATAACTTAATCGGTGGTGTTGACCTTTTTGATCAATATTAAAGTTATTATCGAATTATGATTAAATCAGAAATGTGGATCTTGCGAGTTTTGCTTGTTGTATTTTGTTGAACTGACCGCCTGTGCTAGCTACGTTGAATACAAAAATAGTTTAATTCGGGTTAAATCGAAAGACATGATGAGCTTAATGAATTTTAAACTAGACGTAGCAAAACGTTTATTAAAAGTTAATACGGTAAAGCGAGACAGGCACGATACAGTGGATGTCACACATTTTATCGAGGCAAAATACCCACATAAAATAGCCGAGTAAAAGCAAAGATTGCGAGTCAAACAAAGTCACGTTTAATCCGAATAACACATACTATTTTTTCTCCAGCGAAGAAAAGCTCATTGTAAACTAATTTATTTAGTTACTAATTATACGAGTAAGTACAAATTAGATAATTAAAACTTCAAAATTGAAACTAATTTTGTTGATATATTTTGCGAAACTAAGGACTTTTGTTTGGTTTAAATATTGTACGTGTCAAACTGCAAAGTTATAATTACAATATTTTCTTTCTTGCGAACAAAATGTTTGAATAAATCTTCATCAAATTTACCACCGGATGTAGTTCAAACAGCAAAAGAAATTGTGTTAAACCAATTGCTATCAAAATCACGTAAGATTTATGTGTTCTATTGGCATACTTTGCCAATTTGTCGACGAAGATGAAAAGGTCGACTCTTTGGGAGCAGTACTCAATGATTAAGGCCACATTGAATTATAAAAATGGCGTAGATATCGAAAAATATTCCAAATTACAAATCGAAGGTTCGATCGAAAAAAAATCCAAGGTTCTCGTTAAGCACAAATCGACTAGTTTTTAAATTTTGCTCCCGATAATACATATTTAATGATGAAGGTAAGCTTTAAAACTTAAAGACAATATATAAATACATACTTATTTTTTGGTATTTTTCTTGCAGGTTGTTTTATAATACGAGGAGTAGCGGGTGCATGTCGTTGCGACAAACTAGTCCATTTAATGATAGATGAT
This sequence comes from Nephrotoma flavescens, assembly GCA_932526605.1. Classification (NCBI taxonomy): domain Eukaryota; kingdom Metazoa; phylum Arthropoda; class Insecta; order Diptera; family Tipulidae; genus Nephrotoma; species Nephrotoma flavescens. The sequence goes on from OW052222.1 coordinate 84,132,879, forward strand.
ATTGAAGACGTTCAATCAGCTTTGTTGGTAAAGATTTCCAACTCTAACTGCGAGTTCATACGACGGATAAAAATCTCGGATTTTACTATCTCATCGTTTTAACCAATTACATCACGTAAATTATACAACGGGCACGCCTCTTTTCATATAAAAAAGTTGAAAATATTGAAAAAAAAATCTGGGATAGAAAAATCCGAGATTTTTATCCGTCGTATGAACTCGATGTAAAACAAACAAATCGCGACTCTTTACTGTTTTTTTAATACTTTGCTCTTCGCCCAGAAAATTTCGAGGAACGACGTCTTTTTATAAAATACCAAGGTGGAGTATGTCGCTGGCATTCACAAAATTAGTAGCATTGCAAAAGAAGTGGCATTGTATTTATATTTAGAAAATGCAAGTGAATATACCGGTCATTGTTTGCGTTGGACGCTCCTTGTAGATTCTGGCGGTGACGGAAATCTAATACTGTAGCTGAGGGATACTTAGAAGATTCCACAAAAAATTATACTATAAGAATATTACGACCCGAAAAAAAGTTTTAATAAGATCTAAAAGTACCTACTTTTACACCAAGGATAAAAAGTTTAGTTTAGCAACACACACATTTTTTAAAATAGTAAGAAAAAGGCCAAATTTAATACCCAAAAACATTATTAAAACAAGAGGCTTTTAAGACGTTGGGAGAAAAACATTATTTTTTGCAAAAAATTGGAGAAAGCTTTACAATAAGCAAGCAATTTTATTTATTTAAATTATAAAGAGGTGTTCTGTTTCTTATCTCTCTTTAGTTAATTATTTAAATTGTGTAATTTCACTTCATAAACCTTTCGTATAGATTCTAATCTTAAGAAGGTACATATGTTTAAACTGGCACATTAAATTTACAAAATAAATCTTAGAATAATTTACAATTATACGCCAACATAAAATAAAACTTAAAACCTTCTTCTTTAAAACCATAATAAATTTTAAATGTGATATAGGCTGCACACATAAATTTGGAAGTTTTGTAATGCCTTTCAAAAAAGCCGTTTACAGTTACACATAATATGAGCACCACCCTATACATATTCTGTTCCAAAAAATTAATTTATGTTTATAAAAAATTTTCAACCGCATTTTATGTTAAGAATTATTTAGGAATGGTAAGAAATTAATTTTTATTTTGTTTTAGATGCTGAGAAAAATCTATTTTATTATACAAAACACACACTCACACAGAAAAAGGAGAAAACCCAAAATGACCTTAACGAAAATTCTTCAACCCAAAATAACTTGTTTTATAGAGATTTAAAGGACAAGTTTTTCTTCATTTAAAAAAATTATATTAAGTATTTAACATATACATACTTTAGTCTACATATACATATTTATAATTTGGATATATGGAGGATGTAAAGAATAAGGATGTAAGGATACTTTAAAATATTTCTGATACATATTTTTAATTTATGTACAGTATGTATAATATACAAGAGTATACACTCGCACACTTACGTACTACACTTTCTGCAAAATTGAATTTAGTATTTTTAAATTTATTAAAAATTAAATTTGGATATTTTGTTGTTATTGCTTTTTGTGTAATAGACATTTGCTATATAAACAGTTAATTGATTTTCCACACTTAGTCAATTAACAAGAGTGGAAAATAATCGGAATATGTTAATTTTGTTCATTGAATTGAAAAAAGACATTTCAACTCAAAGTACAGTACCTCCATAGTATATTACATGAGTGGTTGAATATGCAATCGCAATGTTTACTGGTTACATATACTCGTACACGTTATACAAGAGTTTCCGTGCCATTAATTCCAGTGGAGTTTTATCATACACATTTTATATAGATTCTCTGTTCTATCTTAAATTTTCATTTTTAAAAATGAACGAAATGAAAGAAAATATCCTCATCATTGTCGACCCCCACTTTCCCAAACCAAAAAATATAACATAATTTTCTAATACGGATAAAAAATAATTTCTTTTTTTCTAAATTTTTCAAAAAATTTCAAAAAAATTAATTTTTTAAGGGTTGACTATTATCTAGAATTTGTTTGTGTATGTACAACATATATGTATAGATACATATATTCTATATGATCATGATGATGTTGATGATGATGATATTTTTGGTTCATCAAGGGACGTGTGATATGATGAAGAAAAATCTAAGGAGGGTGCTTTTTGTATACATGTATGTACCATTGTTGTTGTCGTTTTATATAATATAAAAATTAAATATTTTTACAAATCTTCTAACCTATCTACATCGAAAAGGGGGTTCTACATAATATACACAACAACACATGTAAGATGAATACAAAAAGTATATAACGTAAAATTGAATATGCACGAGTATGTGTATGGTAATAAAAGTAACAGAAAAGGGTTACGTGATTATTTTTATATACATCTATAGCTGTATACATGCAAACAAACAAAAAAATATCTAGAAGAAAAATATTCAATCATATCGATCCTTTGAACTTAGAGAAAAAATAATTTTCCTTTCTGACCCAAAGTTTATCTCTTACACAGAATAAAAAAAATATAAATGAAAGATAAGAGGATAACTTTCTGCTATCTATATATTCTTTTTGGTAATTTTTAAGTTACATTTTCTCGTTGTCCAACAAACAAACAAAAAAAAAATTGAATAAATATTTGAATATTGTTATGAGACGAAATGAAAATCTAAATTATTGATATGAAAACGAAAAGAATTGTTGTAAAATAGATTTTTATGAGGGTGAACCAGAAAATAATAATATTTTGAAAAAATGGCCGAGTTGTCGTTCAGTAACATAACATCATGATAATGATGGTCTAGTTAAGTCATATACGTTTAAAAATTATTAGTACATATATATATATATCGCGTCTTTTGTTAATAGTTTATGTCCTTAATAACGGACAAACCTGACTAGTTTTCTTATTTCCATTCCGTTAAACGTTAGCATTTAACAATATCTACTAATTAAATTCAACAATTTACAAATAAAAGTTATCAAAAATCGTTTGTAACGGTCGTTTCTATTTCAGGAAGCAACCATTAGCAAAATAATAATAAGAAAATAGAAAACAAAAATAAAATTATGATAAAAGAAAACTGTTTTCAGATAGCATACATATTGCGATGAACGGGAAGACTAGAGCTGCTACGACTAGAGTTTGCCACGTTTTTGCTAGCTCAGGCATGGTGGAGGTAAATTTGGTCGTGGGGGCTGACTACTATTAGTGAAGCAAACGAAATTTAGATGAAAATCTCATCTAGCAAAAATTCTATTCACATCGCATTATTTCATAGTTTCCCGAATAAAAAAAAATTAACGGCACATTTTAATAATAAGAGCCTGAACAATTAGTTTAGTTTTATTCAAAAGTTTTATAATTATTATTTATTATTAAATATTTGATTAAAGAAAATACAATTTAACGGTTACAATTTTTACAATTTAAATTTGAAATAGAACTATAATACTGTGCTTGAATCGCATTTTTTTTTGTGACAATCTGGGCACCCAGGGGGTAAACCTAATTCGAGTATGCTGAATTCAATGCTGCTAGTCCCATTTCAAAGTTAGTCTCCATTTTTGAGATATCGCTTTCGACATTTTCGGCATGTCAAGAATTTGTCAAAAATATATATTTTCTCATTTTCACGTTGTTAGCTCTTGGACCATGAAGATTTTAGTTTTGCTTTCTTCAGCAAAGTTGTTGCGCAAGCCAAGACAAACAACTTTGCTAAACATATCAAGACCGAAAAAGGACATCTTCATTCACATTTTTGTGTTATTTTTTTTTGTTTTCATTTCGACGAAAAACACTTTTTTTTATTATTTTTTGTCCATTTATCGAATTTAAATCGATCGAATAAACAACTTTTTTAATTCTAATTTTCCGATTCGTTTGTGTCGTCTTCGGGATCTTCTTCCTCTTGCAAATTCCAACAAATGTCACCTAAGAGTGCGTTTTGCTTGATGTACCAATGTTCGAGCCTTGTAGTCACTTCGTCAAAACGCTCGCCGTGCTCATCATATTCGGCTGGTGATTGTTCGGCGAATTTTTCCATTTGACAATGCATAAAATGTATTTTCAATGATAGCCTTTCAGATCTCGCGGACTGTAGAGTGGCGAGACATTTTGCGCTACGTACGTAGCTCCGAATGGTTTTGAACAGGAGTAAAGGGGAAATAGGATCCTGCGGTATCACAACAGAGCACCACAGCTCTACGTGTGCGGAAGCAGCCACTACAGGCTAACCTAACTTAAAATAGGCCTAAGAAAAACACACATAAAGGGTCGATGTGGTTTCTCGGTCTTGATATGTTCGGCATAGTTGTTTGTCTTGACTTGCGCACCAACATTGCTAAGAAAGCATAACGAAAATGTTAATGGTTTAAATACTATTGGTGAACAACGAAAAAAATGCCTCTTTTTTACGACTTTTGTATAAAAAAAAACCTACTGGGTGCAATTATTTAGCTGGAATAATAGACTTTGCATAAAAAAGCTAAACGAAAATTTTAATGGTTCAATAGCTTTCAACGTGAAAATGAGTATATATTTTGACAAATTTTTGACTCAGAGCCAAAACACGTCAAAAGCGATATCTCAAAAATGGGGACTAATTTTGAAATGGGACTAGCACCATTGAATTCAGCATACTCGAATTAGATCCAGCTTGTCACATTTTTCAACTAGCACAGTGAATTATTCAATATTTATAAATATAAAATTATAATTCGAAATTTAAACCACGATGCCACGCCAAACTGTTTCTGCACATAGACAACGGTGTTCTAACGGCACCCAAACTCCAAACCGCATGCACTAGTATGTGAACCTCAGTCAAACGCAACGTCTTAATTTTAATATTTTTCTTTGGATCCTTGCAATAGGTTATTAGCAAGATAAACGGTATGGATTGTTATTACTAACACCACTGAAGTCCAGAATCTGGTACAAAATATCACAGCAACACTAGATAAGTCCGCAAATATTCGTATACATATATTACAATTCCATTGAACGCCAATAAGTATTCACAATTCTTGGATATTTAACTTATGCAAAATTGTTGGATATTTAATGTTATATCATTCACGATGGTTTTTAATAATTTCGATTTTATAAACTTTACTTTGTATACCGTTGGTTACCGTGACGTCACGTGACGTGTCTAATTATAATTATAGCAGTCACTATGATAGGATAACCATTAAATATAACAATTTGCAATCAGAAGCTATTGTTCCATCTTTTGAACAAGATAGCGTTGAAAATCGCAAAAAATTTTAATCAAACGGAATAATTTTGCTAAATAAACACCACCCGTAGACGCAAAACGCTGAAAGGAAGTTAAAAATGATCAAACCTAGGGTGATTAATTTATGAACGATTTGTGAACTAAATAATTCTAAACAGTTACGATCGTAAAAATAGTTGAAAATAAAAAATACCACACATTGACTTTGATTTTATGTACAAAAAATGGGTAGATCTTCATACTCAAACGTCTTTTGCAAGAAAACAAAAAATAACACAAGTACAATTTTTTGGTGTGTTCAATAGAATTAAATGAGGAAAACTTAAAAAAAAAAAGGTTTTTGAGAAAATTCTAAAATACTATTTTGGCGGCCATTTTGAATAGGAAGAGTTGAAACATGGTACCAATTTTTAAATTTTTTTAGAATCCCTATTCATTTATCTTTAAAATGAGCCGAGGTTTATTAAGTATCGGATAATTAGTTTTTGTTTTATAGCCATATATACAACATCATGTTCATCATTTTTATCAAAATTTGACACCCTGTAACTTTAACAATAACAACTACTACAAAAAATTTTTTTGTTCTACAGTTTTTTTTTGCAACAATTACTACACATTCAAAACATAAAAAGTAAAAATTTTAAACACGACTTCTGGTTCCATATACCAAATTTGTGATTTGACGTATTTTTTTCATATGTTGAAGAGTAACAAAATCCATTTAAAGAGTCGTCATCATCTTTTCCTTAATAAATTCATAGGTTCTTAATTTGTCACTATTAAAATGTTACGTAGGAATTAAACTTTAAAGATTTCCTCCATTAACTTTTCTTTAAGTTCATTAATGCGTTTATTTGTTGTTATTGTTAATTTAATTTCTACATATGTACTCGTAAATCGGTTTAATTTCTACAGATGGGCTCGTTTTGGGCTCGATCAAATGTTCAATTTATATGAACCTTGTGTTAATCTGCGAGAACAGTTTCTCTGCGAGAATCTCAGCGAGAATTTTGTAAGATGTATAGATCCTGTTTGCCAAATGACGGCCGGTCGCTAGTCTATCGATGACAGTTGATTATATTTGCCGCACAAATAATTGTCACACAAAATAATATACTGGCATACTAAAACAATACAAATACGACCGAAAAATATCACAACACAAAATCAAAAATATATTCAAGGGGCCTTATTAGCAAGCATAGAAACAAAAAGAAAAGATTAGCAAAAATTTCACACATTTTTCTTTTGTCTTCTATAGGAAACCGATAGCCTTCGAGCGTTTGATAAAAACGTAAATTCTCAATCTATTTACTACTGTGTGAATAATTAAAAGACATAAAGGAATTTTCAGCTAAATTAAAAGAAGAATTTACAATTTTAAAGAAAGGAAATGAAGAACTAAAAAAAAAACATTTCAAACAAGTGCAGTACTTGGGACGACATCTGCAATCGATGATGCCAGTAATCCACTCCAGATGGATGAAGAAGAATTATAAAGAGAAACTTTTTGAACCGGAATAAAAGACCAAACAAGAAAAGGAAAGCTCAAGAATCGCCAGAAATAGCAGAAACTTTACCATTATTACGTGCCTCTATATGCGCGGCTAACACTTCTTGAGTTGGGTAGACCTGAGTGGTAATACGGGCTTTCATTGCCGGCATTCTTACTAGAGACACCACATACCTATGCGTCATCACAATTCAGTCAAAACAAAAACACTAGCAACCCTTCTATACTTTCTGATCCAACACAACACCATTGACCACTAAAAAGAAACAGTTCACTTAATTACAGATACAACAATAACTTATTTAAAGAAAATTAAAAAAAAACAAACATGAAAGCAATCATAACGACGACGAAATTAACTTTTAACTATACAAAATATGAAAGAAAATCTTGCTAACGTTATCCAGAGACAACTAAAAGTGAAATTTCATCCTATGTAAACTCAAACATTTAAATTGTGATTTCATTTTCTGTAAATAGTCGCATACAATCAAAAATATTTTGTTTTTTTTTTTGCCTATGCGTATAGTTTAACGAAAAATCACAGATACAACGATGACATTGGAATTATCAGAATTAAAGTTTGTTTTAATTTTTTAGTTCAAATGAAAAATCTTCTTTGATTGTCTGTGGTTATACCACATTAAAATAAGTTTACCATAGGTTTTTCTTTTTTATAAATCGGGTGATAAAAATGAGTGGAGTAAACAACAATTTTGCTTCAGAGAATACTAATTTTAGATCGTGATTTTTTTTTTTTCACTAAGTTGGAACAACTGTTTTGCTTGAGCGCGATCTGTTATTTAGTTTGTTTACAGTGCTCTATTTTGTCAATGTGTTTTGCGATAATGAATAAAAATCGAAAAAGAATTTGTTTCAAATTTTGTATTGCAAATGCAATTTTGTGTGCCGAATCGCTAAAAGTGGTTTTACAGAAGGCTTACGGTGAATGGACTTTATCAAAAACACGTGCAAATGAGTGATGCGGTGCATTAATAAAAAGTCGAGATGTAGTGGAATATTTACCTCGCTCTGGTCAGCCTTAACATCTGTTTAGATGCTCCAAAAGATAAACGCCATAAATTAGTATAAGTTGTAAATTTGTCAAATAATATTCTAATTACTCATTTTCAATGTATACGAATGCAATTATCCTTATAATTTGAATGTTGGTCCTAGAAATGTCCCTAGAAATCGATCAAATTATTTATAATTTAGAAATAGAAGAAATCGATCAAATTATTTATAATTTAGAGTTTGACAAGCAAACTAGTCAACATGCTTCGGAATGGCGCCTTCCAACTGAACCGAAAAAAACACGCAAAAATCGATCACAGTCGAGGTATGGAATACCGATTTCTACTGTTTGAGTAGTTTATATTTCGATGACTAAGGAGACTTTTGATGGACTAAGACGTCATCAGAAGGTTACAATAGACAGTTTTTACTTAAAACATAGAGCTATTGTAACCTCTTGATGCCGTTTTAGAAGGATCCCTGGGATCCTCAAAATATTAGTCGAAATATAAACTACTCAAATAGTAGAAATCGGCATGTTATTCATATTAAATTATAAATTGAGAATTCGAGTGAGCTCCTCTCACTTGGAAGTATTGCATAAACTTCATGGCGTAATAGAACAGGCCTTTAATCGTTTCAAAGCATTTTTTTTTTAAATATTTCACTCAAAATTCGTATTAGAAATTAGGTTAACAGTGTAACACTAATACAATGATACATATATTTGTCATTTGTTAAAAATTTCACTCCCGTCTCGCGCAACATTCTAGTTCTATATATCTTGCAAGTTTACATTTCGATTAATTTGAAACGATCTTTGTATGGCAGGTCAAAGTGTGCAGGCAGGTTCCCCCGGTATGAACTGTTTCAATCATCTTTATCTAAACCTCGTGATAAGGTGACCACACTTAACTAGCATACTCGAGCAAAGGTCGAACGAAAATTTAATAAAGAGCCTTCGTAACTAGAGGCTCGAATACTTTCGCTAGATGATATGAAACCGAGCGCAGGATTTACTTGTTCGATAATACGATGTGATGTCTGAAATTCAAGACACTGTCTCAAATGACACCCAAATCCCGAACAAACATGGCTCTGGTAACAGCATCCTTGTTGATATAATAGTCATGAGAAAGCGACTGTGTATGCACGTGATCGAGAGAAGATAATTGTTTCACTTGCTCACATTCAACTCAAGGTTATTTTTTGCACACCTTATTGAGATGTTGTTGAGGTCGGATTGTAATAGGCTCTTGCTATGGTGTTTGAAATCCGTTTGTAAATCTTAATATCAAAGGCATGTACATAGATATTGATGAATTGTTAATGAAACAGTCGACCGACGTTCTTTTTGAATGAATGAAAATTCGGCCCTAAATGGCTACCTTGAAGTACTTTAGATGTGGCTGAGAAATAAACTGATACTGATGATCTGAACGGCACATGATATACATGTACGGTACGGTCTTTTAGATAAGGGTCTGCCCAACTTAGAATTTGGGGTGGGAAGCCAAGAGCCCCAGTACAAAATAACTTCATGTGAAATGCTGTCAAAACGCTTTAATAAATTCGGTGAAAATAATATCAACCTCATTCCCTTATTACCTTATTTACTGTTTGTCAAATTAATTCAGTAAGATTTATGGTCGAAGACCGTGCTTTCTGAAAACCGTGCTGATTGGCAGAAGCAACTGTTTACAATAAAAATACAATGATTCAAAGAATACAAGGTAATTTGCAGTGGTTATTAACGATCGGACCTTTACCAAATGGATGAAAAAATTTCAAGCGAAAGCGACGTTTGGAAAAGCGGCTAAGAATGTCACTGCTGTTTGTAAACACGATGGACGGCAGACCGTCAGCACAGAATGAAAAATCATCTTTGAGATTGGAAATATTTTGTTTCACGGAATAATATTCGATGTGAATGGAAATCAAGGTTCCTAAATATCAACGATATTAATTTAAGCGAAATTTACGATTTTTAACAAAAAAAAAACAAAAATTCGGCCTGAACAGTCCACACAAATTGACTAATCGGAGTAGAACTTCATACCTAAGCTTTTTCCATAAATTGAGAGATCTTAGTGATTGTTGGCGGAAATCAGTCTTCCGGAAGTGACAACAGGAGCTTTTCGACTTTTTTCCAAATATTTTGAAAAGTATTTCATTTACGAGAAAAACGACAATGAACTAATGATTACAACCATGATGCTAACTAAATTTTGTAATAATATTCGGTCCAGATCAGTTTTCCAACATTTAAGCGGAAAAGGTAATTTTTAACAAGTTGAAAAACTTGAATACGGCCTTTTCCCATAAATTTGGGGATCTCAACAATGTTTGGCCGTAATCAGTTCATCGAAAGTGGTACCTTTCATAGGAGCTTTTCCGTTATGGCAAAAGTATATGGCATTTACGAAAAAATGACGAAAAACTAAAAGTTTTGAAAACTTAATTCGAAATTCAATTTCATTAAGTTTCAAAGAAAATATGCTTTATGTTTTGATAAAATAAACTGTATTTCACCAAAATTCGGCATCTCTACAATTCACGCGGATTGGCTATTCACAATAATAATGCAATGATGTTGGAAAGTATAGCATTTAAACAAAGACAAGGAATTAAAATATGCAAATAAATTTGAAGATTAAATTTTCAACAAGGGTTGGTTGACCTAGTTGGTTTTCTGAAATTTAAGCAGAAATAATGATTTTTCCTTAGATGGGACAGTTGTTTCAAAAAGTCCGTTAAATTTCACTTTTTGCTTTACAAATCAGGTGTGGTATATTCGAGATCTATGTATATATTCGTGGGTGTTCGGCATACATATTCACACTCCCCCCACTTTTAATAATGAATCACTGTGCAAAGAATACACGAGCAACTGTTCCCAAATCATTTACTTCCAAGCAATACAAGTATGTAATCGGATATTCTGTCAAGCGCTATAATTTCAACCAATTGATTTTTATGCTTACAAAATCACACACTTCGTTAGTTTTGGTTATTTTAACAAAAAAAAAATATCTTTTTTCGGTCTAGGTTCCCAGACCCTTCCCATTCCAAATTTTATAAAAAAATATTTAATTTCTAATAACAAAAATGATTATACTATTATTTTTGAGCATAAACTCTTATATTTATATCTCTAATTTATAGAGAATACTATCCTATACATAGACAATCATATTACATATACACAATATAAATACATATAAAAAACCGAATTATCTAGCTTTATAGTTTTTAATAAGTTTTCCATTTTATAGAAGAAGAATATTTCACAAGACCCAAATGGGTAAAAACTAAAAACAACTCAAAACTAAACTAAAAAATTAAAAAAAAAACTTCTAAAATAATAACAACTACAAAACTCTATAACATAAATATATCCTAAGGGTATTTTCTACAAGATACTCAAAAGTTAGATTTTTTTTAATTTCTAACACACAAAAAAATTGGTTTGAGAAAAACGAAATTTCTTCTCTTTTCAAACCCTTTTTTTCTAACATAAAAAAAATTAAATAATTTTCTGATTATAAATTTTGTACAAACTTTTCTAAAAATAAAATGTGTATAAGATAAAACTACCCCTTTTTCATATTCCTTAACTCTTTTAGATTTCAGTCGTAGTTTCTATAGAAACGGATTTTTTAAGACGTATCCCAAAGCAATATATACAGAAAAAAAAAATATTTTTATTTTTCTCGAAACACAAAAAGTTTTCTTTTCGATATTCCTTGTGTTCAGGTTAAATTTTCTAAAATAAATTATGTTTAGAATGAAAATCATATACATGAAGAAAATGATGTTAGGTAGTAAGTACGAGTATATATGTATGTTCATGTATACCATGAAAAAGTAAAGAAAGAAAATATAGATTGGTTTCCCTCGTACCACCATCATCATCATCGTCCATTCATATAATATATTGTTGGTGTTTATCTTAGTTTAGTTTATACACGTAAACCTTATTTTATTATTATTACTATTATTTTTAAGTATAATGGTTTTTTTCTTTAGAAATAGAAATTCAAAACCCCGCATACAAAAATAATATAAGAATCATTTAAGGTTTCGTCTATTGTTTTGTGACAAAAATTCTTATCCACATTAATTAATTACATCCAGTTTCATGATCCTGTCCAGTTGTTGAGAATTTTTTTTAATTATTTTACGTTCACTAGTTTGAATTACAAACTAAGAAAGCAATGCCAAGGCTTCCCTCAGGATTTTTAGGTGTATTCGGTATAAGTTCCACATTATAAGATTAGCCCAATAAATACAATCAAAAAGTAACCCCCAAAAAGCTGATTGGCCTCAAAAATTTTAAATTTCGTCTGTACTTCAAATCAACATTTATATGGGTGTTATTAAAATTATTAATACAAAATTATTGGTTTTAAGTAAATCAACTGGCAGTTTTAGGATTGTAAGAGATAATTTTTTATCTTCGGAAATATTGTAATGTATAAATTCCAAGCCTTTCTCAAAAAACTTTATTTTTACAAAAACCATCCAGCATCCTAACTTGTTTTTTTACTATCAAAAATTGAATACATTTTTGTGCAACAGTAATTAAAAATTGATGTTACTAAATCAGGTGTATCGTGTATAAGACAATTACATTTACAAAATAACAAAACAAAATTATTCAAAATGCACCAATAGGTTACAAAACAACTCGTAGACTCCTAATTACTGCAAATGAACTGTTGGTTGTATCTAATGCAAATTTAATTGTATTATTTGATAACGATGTTGCAACAATTGGGATAGATATTTTGTTCGTACTTATCAAGTGGCTCGACTCTTATTACAGCTTCCCTTTCAAAGTTTAGTTTTAACTTTATTACAGTTTCTAAACTGTTTAACTATAGAGGAGCTTTTTCATTTTTGGCAAACATTTTGAAAAATATCTCAATTATATGAAAACATCTACTATACCGTTTCTAAATAGAATTTGCAACAATATCGGTTCTGATAAATTTCCCAAAATTTAAACGGAAAAGCCGATTTTTGATAAAAAGTCTTTTTACTTTGTCTTGTCTATGGCCGGTTGCACAGAAATATGACTAACGGCCCGTTAGTTGTGCGCCAGTTAAATGTTTCATACGAAATATGTTTTCGCAATCAGAAAAAAGTCAACGCAAACTTGATTAAATATATTTTTCTCCGATTGTAGGAAAAAATATATCTTTCCGTTGTTTTTTCGAAACGAAAAGCTCATGATTCCAGTATGTTGTATTTGTTGCTAAGCAAAAAGTAATAATAGTACGAGAATATTATTTCTGGCTTAGGCCGGGAATATATTCCCATATGGATTTTTAATTGTTTAGAAGAAATAAAAGTACATTTATAAGAGAGGCCAGAATGACGTTTTCCGAAAATGATTTGATGTGTTTAGATTGACGATAATCCATAAAGCGTTTATAAGCATTTTCGTATTTTTCCTTCGATTTTAGCGGGACTAAACCACTTGTTGCAGAATTAGCTGCTTTCACTATATCCGGCGGGGTACAAGATAAGGATAATTCGCTTTCACTGTCCATATCCCTTAAATTTCGTTCACACGTTTTTTGTAAATCAAATAGGTACACAAACTTGACAACTTTTGAAAAAAAAAAAAAAAATGTATTTATGTCTTATGATGTCGTGGCTAACTAAGCAATAATTTTATGTTATTTTCGATTTTTTACTTTGTTTTGATTTCTTATTATGATAATCAATGAATAATACTAAAAATTATTTTGGGTTTATATTCGTTTGAAAGTACTATCGAAGAAAAAATAGTATGTACAATTCGGAGGAAAAGTGCATTCCCGGACTCCCGTGGTTGCCGGACTCGACTATCGCCTCGTCCGCCAATTTCCACTATCGTCCGGGAATGTAGTACTTTTCCTCCTAATTATACAATATACTATGGATTCAGTGGAAATTCTAACTTGCGTATAAATATTTAAATGGTCAAGTTTGGTTGAATAACTTTTTAACTAAATGTAAAATAGTTCCATGGACTAAATTATATTTAATGAAGTTTACGTTGATTTTTTTCTGATTGCGAAAACATAGTTCAAATAAAACATTTAACTGGCGCACAACTAAGCGGCCGTTAATCATTTTTCTGTGCAACCAGGCACTAGTAAAATAAAGCACAGTAACCATGAAAAATTTTAACCCTGAGATTTTTGCATATTTACCATTCGCTGTATATACATAAATAGGTTTTAAAACATCTGTGTTGTATGCGTGTCAAACTTCACACTCAATACTTTTTCAATAATTGGGGGATTCCAGTGATTTTTACCCAATATCGGCCTATCGTAAGTGGCAGCTTCCATAGTTGCACCATAGAAAAATAAGTTTACCATAGACTTATCATTTGTATAAAAAGAGAGATAAAAATGAAATTCCAATGTCGTAATTGTATTTGTGATTTTACATTGGGCACAATGTAAAGTTACAAATACAATCAAGACATTGGAATTTAGTTCGTTAAACTTATTTTTCTATGGTTGCACTATTGTGCACTAAAAGATTCTAAATTAAATTTGCAACACTATCAGACGTATTGGTCAACAGACGGATTGATTGTTCGGGATGAAACTTCATAGTTATCTACAAACTGGAAGAACCCAGTGATTTTAGATGAAATCGGCCAACCGGAAGTGACAGATTCCATAAGAGCTCTTGCGGTTTTTGCAAAATATTTTAAAAGGTACACACAAAAATTCTGTGCATATACAGCCCAGACGAATTGATTAATCAGACTAAAACTACATACTTAAGCTGTTCAAATAAATCGGAAGACCCCAATGTTTTTTTTTACCAAAGCCTATCCACCAGAAATGACAGCTTCCATAGGAGCTTTTTCATTTTTTGCAATTAATTTTAAAAGTATATAGCATTTATGAAAAAACAATTATAACAAATAACACACAATATATACTTTTTCTATTAGTTGGGATATCCTTTCGAGATTTGGTAGAAATATGTGTACTTTAAGTGCCAGCTTCCATGGGAGCTTTTTCAATTTTGGCAAAACAAAAAAAAACGACAAAGAAGTAAAACACTTAAAGAATTAATTTCCGTGTATTCGGGATCTATGTAGATACATTCTTGCAGGTAAAAGAATGTCGGGTGTTGCCACAACATATTCATCCCCCCATCTGTTTGTGTATAGAAACAACCAGAATAGAAAAACCAAGCAAAGGAAAGTTGGTTACAAAAAAATATAATTTTAAAGTATGCAACAGGAAAAAAACATTTTGAGCTACTCATAAATTCTGAAATATGACGGCGTATTGAAACTCGAAGAATTCTTAGCCGATTATTTAAATTCTTATTGGTATTGTGGAATGGCAATTCAAAAATGAAATAACCTACCTAAACGGAAATTTGTTATCTATTAATCGAGTATGAACAAGCTCGGTTTACTCACTCGCCTTGGGTTCTTAACGAATTTAGAATTATATTATAAGTTTTTAGTGATAGTCTGTGCTGCAAAGAACTACGCCTTTTTTAATCAGTTCTAAGAAACCTATAAAATGGATTTGGCGAATGAGAATCTATTGCGAATTTGCTGGGCAGTTCAGTAATATAGCCGTGTTTCACTGAGCTTTGTTATTTCTTAACCCATTACGGGTTTGAAATTAAAGAAAAATATTGGAGTAATTTCTTGAACAGTGCCGAATAAAAATTCGACATGTATTAGCCAAAAAGCTTAAGTTCAATTTGTTTGACGGATTTGGAAATTTAATATAATTTATAGATGAAGTTCTATCATTTTTATATCGAACACTGCCGTTTGTAAATGATTCGAATATAATTTAATTTACCTGTCGTGTAGATTAATATAGTTTTGACATGGTAATCTGTTCCTTTACAAGTTCTTCAAGTATGAAATTCTTAACTGGTGACCCTGGGAATTCAGATTTCATTCAGTAACAGTTAATTTTAATGAAATGGCGGGCATTGGAAATTAAGGGGTTTTTTCTGTTTTGATTTACTCTTCAAACTATTGGTCGTGACTCGCTCGTAAGTAAGCCCTGTAAAGAAGAGTAATTTACTCCCAGTACAACTTAAACCACTAACATTAATTAGCACCTTCAAATTCGCGAAACAAAGTCGAATTATAAATTATTATTTGGTTGACTTTGAAATGCAAGTGAAATTTATTATCTGAAAAGGAATGGGTGTCATACAGACATAGCCATCCTACGAATAGAGGATCTTTCTCGACGTCCCATTTTTATTAGTGAGTTGGCACTAGCCGGGTTTTATCATCGAACTTAGAGAATAGAAAACGTGACTTAGGGTTGTTCTTCCAATTCTTGCGATGTTACCGAGATCACAACGTTTTATTTTATTTTAATCCCCTTTGATAATTTAAAATTATATAAAAAAATCACATTTCTCATATTTATGTAAGTCAACGTACATAGTAAACCAGATCTTGTAAATTAACAAACTTTCGCGGAATTAAGGATACACTTTCATCTTTCAGAGAGCTGCTGGTTTCTTGTGAACTTTTAGCGCCCTCTGCAGATCAACGCAATTTAATAAATTCATTGACTAACACTCTTACAATAAAAAATATTTCATAAAATTATTTATTTCGCAGTTCACTATCCAACACCCAATCTAAAGTAATATCATTTCACCGACATCTTCAATGCGCCGCCCCGGTGGCAAAGTGGTCAACATGCTTGCTCCAGCGACCGAAGATCCCGGGATCGATACCCGATGGTGACAAGGAAAAAATTTCACCGCTGGTTTAGGATCAATGAATTAATCACTCATTATCCGAAATGAAAATATGATTACGGAACCTCATTAGATGCGGCCAAATCCCTTGATGGGATATAGTGCCAAATAGAGAGAGAGTCATCTTCAATAGACCACACAATATAAAGCAGTTTGTGTTTGTCGTAGCAAATATTAACAACTTCTACATAAATTTGGGTAGTTTTAGGGGTAAATGGTAATAACTCCAAAATTGAACTGTACCTATGTTGTGAGCTATTAAATTTATTCACATACTCGAGATGAAGATACTTTTACTTGAAAGAATATGAATTTTTGATCACGTGAAATTTTGTGTCGCTTTCCCGCTTAATGGTAATAGCATAAAACATGATCTATTCCTTTAACCTCATAATCCGCAATTTACATTCAGCGATACTCTGCAGATACAGATAGCCTCAAAACATCGGAAATCGGAAATTTTAAATATAGACGAGGAAAGGGTGTCCCAAAATCTATGCAAAAATAGAAAACACAGTTTTTCAATTCTATTATTTTATTGAATGATAAAGTACAAATGTTCGGGTTATGTATGGCACATCGGGAAAATGGCCACCACGGCTTTGCTGGCGCACAAGCACTTTTTTGTAAAAAATTTCCACGAACATTTTGCATAAATGTGACTGAATTTCGTTAATGCACCGTTGAATCTCATCCTTCAATGCACAGAGGGTTGTGGATTTGTTGACAAAATTCCTTGACTGCAGTCAATGGTGATAAACCACAAAATTCTGATCACCGAATTGAGAGAGTACACGGCCAGGAAATGTCTCATGCAGTAATTAGATTTCTTCACGGGCTGTATCACATGTCGCACCGTCTTCTTGATACCACATGTCGTCCACATCAATATCATCCAATTTAGGCAGAAAGAACTCTTTTATCATGTTGCGATATCGAGCACCAGTAAAAGTATGCATTTGTTTTTCGACAATCATATGTAGGTTCTCTGAGCCCCAAATACGTATTTTGACGATTAACAGAGCCATCAAGGTGAACATGAGGTTCATTGCTTAGGATTATTTTGCTCCAAAAATCAGCATTCACTTGGTGTTCTTCAATAATCCATTGCATTTATTGGGTACTTTCACACAAATTTTTAAATGAGTTAACGGTTTTAATACCTCTCACGAACTCGTTGGAGGAAACTGTGTCTCTCACGCTGCTCAGTAACTTGATGGGGAATAAATGAAACTATATGCGATGTAAAAGAGGAAGTCCAAAAACATTTCGTGGAAATGGTACCTGTTTACAATATACTTATAAATGTGTAAACGAATTTTAAAAGTAAAAATTTCGCACAATTGAATTTTTCCATTTATGTACCTGTATGGCTCAAACGATCAGCTATTAGTCATTACTCTTCTGTGTAACTTGGCCGTTTGCATCCCAAAATTATGATTATCGACGTTTTTGGTGTTCTTCTTATTTTTCATTTTCTATTTCATCACCTTCAAATTTGTCATCTACTACTATCTCTTAAATACCAGGAAAACCATAACTCTACTACAATAAATATTCGGAAATGTATAATCCTTGCTAAATGTCACATGCTTTGAGATAAATAAATGGAAATATTTATCTGCACATGAATGTACCACAGTACCACATAGATAAATTATCGGAAAATTGTGAGGATTTGTTTTTGTATTTTTGACGATGGAGCTCCGTACCAACCGTGAAAGTCAACAGTTGTTATGAAACTAAAGGCACCCGTTTTCTCATTTTGACACTGTTCCAAAGAATACCTAGTGTTAATTTTTAATATAGTAAGAGTCTGTCGAAAATCAGAATTTACTGAGTTTTAGAAAAGTCAAGAAATCTGTAATTTTTTTTACTATTACAAATCAGTTTTTTCGTTAATATTGCATTCAATACTATTTCAAAAAGAACCTAAATTAGCGAAATCAATTCTTTGGAAATTTTTAAAACAGCTTGTGACGATTCCTGGTATATTTCCATCTTAACTAAAATTTATTTCAATGTCAAAGGTGATGTAAACAACCTATTCATGTCCAATCTTAAATTTAAAAAATAAAGATGATTCATTTAGTTTCTCACAAAAAAAAAAATAATTTTATGTTCAAATACATAAAATTAAACCAGAATATTTTCAATCAATTAGAAAAATGATTGTGAACTGAAATAAAAACTGGACACTGTGAGAATATCAGAAAAATACAGTTAAATAATTGTTCACAATGTCCAGCTTCCCCCTTTTTCTTCTAAATTTGTCTTATTTTTCATTCCTAACAGAATCCTTTTCATATTTTATTGCTTAAAAGTTGCACACATCTTGTTTTTATTAAGAAAAAATAATGATGCTGAAACAGATTTATTTTGAAAAGAGGGTGCGTAAGAAAAATAATTTTATTTAATTTTTAGATTACCATTTATACGCAGGATGATACCCTAAAATATGTAAATTTATAATTTTAGAAGAAAATTAGGTTTAAAAATATAAGATTAGTTTACGTTTTGCAAAGTGTTAGTATCAAAAACTTGTTTATTGGATACATTTTTCACTAAGAAAAGAATTCACCCTTTTTCATGGTATGAATAAGGATACGTTACACATATATGTTTTCAGACTACAATCGTGTTAATTATTGCCTACTAAATCGATAAAATGGTTTATTCTTAGGAAATCACTATTTACGGTGAGTTTGTCATGCAAATAATTTTCATATTTGCCAATTATTTGTGTAATCAAACTATTTTAGTGATAAAGCTAATCCTGTACCAGTAAACATGTAACATACCGTATGCTTTGTAGCAATGTCCGTTTCCAAAAGTCCAATAATACAATCCTAAAATACAACATAAAAATCTCAAATCAAGGACTATTGTAAACATCCCAAAGATTAGGTAGATTAGTTATTTTAATACTATTATTCCATATATCCATTTTGAGAACTATCAAAAAATTAAAATATCCTATTCTAAAACAATTGTTACACTAAAATAAAATAAAAATATTTCTTTGAATTTGAACAAAAATGTCTTAAACAGAATAGATTTTTATTTTTTGGTTTGGTTTAAATATCATTTCGGAGATAATTGAAGTGTGTACTACTCCTCAGTCATCACTGAAGAAAATTTTATAAAATGTTACAAAAAATAATAATATTAAAATACATAGATTGTTTTTTGATAAGGATTTAAAATGTATCTGCTTATGAGACTTTACCAGTTTAATATAGAATTACTCGTTCCGTTGTTTCATAATAATTTAGAGTACAAAACTTATTATAAAATTTTATGATGGCTATATGAAGGATAATACTGCTCAACTACCATATTTTCTAAATTATTTTATTGATATTTTCAGAACGGTGCCTTATTGTTTATGAATAATGTATGTATTTCGATTTTTTTCTAGTTAGTTTAGCTTGCAAATTTTAGTATTCATGAATATAAAAAAATCTGTCTTACTTCTAAGCATATTGTACGGACGTGCCTGCTATATTTCAATTGAAGAAACCGAAACTTTATAAAAACTACAAGTTTATTTACTTTGGTACAACATTGCTGTAAATTTGGGTGAAACTTGAAAATGTCTAATGATAAAATTTCGTAAAAAGATTAATCAATAACTAGGTACTAAAGTTTTTAGTTTAGAGCCTGTTAAATTCTTTTTCGAAATCGTTATTCTCTGATTTCGGTCCTGTACGATATTTGTTAAACTGTGGTACAAACACTTGAGATTTTGAATAATTTGGAAAACACAAAAACGATTACCTAATTAACATCCAGAATAACCTTTGTCGTTTCTGAGTCGATATAAATATGGTTTAGAACGTTGTTGATATGAAAACGGATCTATTTCATCAGACAAAGTGATCAAAAGACAACATTTCTTCTGTTTCACTCGATATATTAAGAACAGGCAATGAAAACTTTTACAATACAGTATAATGCCCGATTTGGATGAATGAGAGACCGTTTTTGAATCCGTTTTATTTTAATCCTTTACGCTAAAATTATCCTCTACGCTAAAATTAGCGACTAACAAAAAACGGTTCATCGTAAACATTTAAACCAAGCGTATTGCAACATTACCAGTATTTGCATGAGATCAAAAATTAAAACCCGCGAAGCGTTCTCATCATGGGTTCGAATGATTGCTGCACCTAGGTCGATGCCATCACTACAAATATTTTAATTTTTTTAGGCTCTAAATATTATCTTACTATATTATCTTGTCGTGGTCCTGATGTTGTTTCATAACCTAAATAACTTTGTTATATGTTATATAATGTTATATAAAACTTTCTATGCAATTCTAACCCGTTCAACTGATTTGAACCAAATATGGCACAATTATTGAATTGGATGAATTAAAATCTAAGCGAATTATTCGATTCGATTTGTAATCTCGTGTGGTTTTCGAACATTTTTTTTTCTATAATTCTTTATCCACACCACATTTTCGTGCAGTTTCGTAGTCAAGTGATAGATGAAAGACTACGGTACGAAAATAATATCCTATTTTGTTTTTGTTTTTCAAAATTAATTTAATTAAATTTTGATTATACTTTTAAAACAAAATTAATTTTCATTTGGTTGAAAAATTAAAAATAAAACAAAATAATCTTCCCTCATGAATCAGGTTAGTCTAAAAAAACGCGCTCACTCTTTGTAAAAGAAATAGTTTGTTTTTTGTCTACCATTTGCGTTTGTTCTTTTAGCTCTTTTAAATTGTTTAAAAGAAAAAATTACCAAATTGGGTACACTCTATATGGTCCTTTTATTTAAATAATAGTCGAGTTTGGGAAAGGAATGGAACTTAAGGGGTTTTAATTATATTTCGCAATATAATTATTTATTTATTTATTTTTCTGGCGCTACATTCCATAAACGGAATCATAATCGGTTGTCTTCAGATTAATGTGTGATTGGTTCATCGAATCCTAGCCAGATTCCCAGATTCGTGAGCTGCTGGAAGGCATTAACTGCTGCTGAATGAGGCACACTGGCATTTGGGGAAAGGGGGTTGATTTATTTCGTTTTTGTTTCATTTTTATAATTACAATTTATGTGGACCTGGACCCCTAAAGTTGTACTAATCCAAGTAACGATGTTGAGATTGTGTATAGTTGTGGTCGCATTTTCTCTCTCTGCCACGCGCCCCCGCAGTGTAATTATGCATTTGATAAAATAATTTTTATTTGATCTATGTAAAAACTTTGTGTTGCGTGTGTTACTGACTTTAAAGAATCCCAGGAATTGTATCATAACAAGGCCCCTAAATTTTGCTGCTTTGAAAATATTTCTGCATGTACCACCACTTCTTGCAAAATATTCCAAATGACCTCTTTTGGAGCGAATATAACTCAGGGTTTCAGCTAAGGTTTAAGCGCACGAATGAAATTATAAATCTCTTGTCTTGCAGCAGGAAAGAAATAACTGTGTGTATATGAAAAACTATTATCAGTAAATTTCGTTAAATTAAAATTAATAAATAATAATTTTTATCGAATAATTTTGAGATCGAAGTGTCATAACATATAACAAAAATTAAACAAAGACTTGATTACATTCAAGCACACTCAGAAAACAGATAGCTAAAACATTCAAAAACTATTTCTTTGCGCTTCGCGTAACTTGAAAATCATAACAATGCTTACATAAAAAAAACAGTTTTTTGTCATAAGTCGCCATTTCCGCTTGAATTTCGGAAAACTTCCCATAAATGTTATACTTCCCATAAATGTTATAGTCATTTTTCCCATAAATGTTATACTTTTCAAAATATTTGCAAATAATGCAAAAGCTCGTTTAGAAGCTGCCACTTCCTGTGGACCGATTTCAGCAAAAATTACTGGGATCTTCCAATTTATGGAAAAAGCGTGTGTAAATAATTTTATTTCCAACATTAATTTAGATTTTTCGAGGATATGTCGTCCGCATGGCTACAGCTGTGGAACCGATCGAAGAAGATTCAATGGTCTAGGCGATTTATCACAGAAACAATCATGCGGATACACCGAAGGTATTAAGAGCTCGACTTCTCAACTTCTTAATGATATCGCTAATTTGGTAGCATAAACGATTAATCAAGCGATGGCTTGAACGTCACGAAACGGGATATTTCGGACATAGCACAGGTACGTAACCACACACACCTTAATCCCTTCCCATACCTGTCCGTAAAGGTGGGAAAGGATTAAGAAGGTGATTTTAGTGAGGAAGAGTCACACTCAGTTGTGGTGGGTTTCCGTGTTATTCCCACCGCGCCCGTGATGGATTTTATCACTTTCTCTAAGAATAAGAAAAAACACACAAATACACATGCGGAGAATATTTTGAAAAACGCTTTTAAGAGATAGAAAATACAATTTTTATAATTATTATACTTTGTCAAAAAAAAAGTAAAATGGAGGGTAGGCTGTATAAGATAGGGGAATTGTACGCAAATCACGAAATGAAGAATACAGCACACCGCACATTATCTCTAAACTTTTAAATGTTAAAATAAATTTAAAATTATTACGCCGAATTTTGGTAGATAAATCGGTTTTTATCAAAACTTGTCATTTCCGCTTACTATTAGATTTAACATTTATTTGTTTCTAACTGTTTTTTTATTGCGTTACTATTCAAAATATTAACCAGAAACGAAAGAGTTTTTTTGAAAGTTCCCACTGTCGGTAGACAAATTTCGCACAAACATTAGTGGGACATTGCAATTTATGGAAAAAGCTAACGTATGAAGTTTCATTCCGATCAGTGAATTCGGATTGTATAGGGGCCACATAGGGGTTTTTTCTTGAAAAGCAGTTTTTTGCAAAAATCGTCATTTCTGTTTAAATTTACGTAAACTTTTTTGGACAGACCTTGTTGCAAAATTAATTTAGAATCTCTTAGTCGTTTCTCTCGGAAATACTATACTTTTATAAATCTTTGTCTGGACTATACAGATACTGCGTTTTTGTTACAAAATAATTTTGAATCTTTTGGTTCGTAAACGTTTTTCCGGTAAGTGACATACTTATCAAAACATTTGCATGAAAGGAAAAGCTCGTATGGAAGTTGCTACTTTCGGTGAACCGATTTTGGCCAAAAACAGTGGGACCTCTCAATTTGTAAAAATCTCGAGGTCTAAATTTCTCATGATTGCTATACTTTATTTTACTGCAAAAGAGAAACTACGGCTATTTAAATTTCAAAACAATTTAATGCTGGACAACGTCATCAAAATAATAGGCCATGATTTCGTTGATATAGGTATTTAATCACCGGAGAAGTGGTGCAGTGGTTAAAGCTTCGGCACGTGGACCCGGAGGAAGTGGGTTCGAACCCTAGCACGGGCACGTTGTTAAGCGAAATTTCGTCGTCGATTATGATCGGTGATGTTAATAAACACAACTAAGACCCTCTGTTGGAGTGCAAAATTCAGCGCAGATTAATTGCCTAAAAGGACATTAAATCCATTGAATAATTAATACTTTCTATTTTTTAACAAAAAGAAAAAATAATTAGAAACAAGCACTTTAACTTTCTACTTGATTTTTTAGTCAACAGAAATTTTAAAAGTTAATCCTTAAGTATTCTTTCTCAACCTGATTAGCTAAGTATATTCGTAGGTAGAATTGTTTCCAAAGTTAAGAATAATCAGGTAGCGCAGTTCTTAATTTATGTTTGGCTTATCACAATATATTTAAACAGATGCACGTGTCATTAAGATATTTCGGCGGTTATAAAAA
Source organism: Nephrotoma flavescens (assembly GCA_932526605.1). Classification (NCBI taxonomy): domain Eukaryota; kingdom Metazoa; phylum Arthropoda; class Insecta; order Diptera; family Tipulidae; genus Nephrotoma; species Nephrotoma flavescens. The sequence goes on from OW052222.1 coordinate 84,157,206, forward strand.
TATACAAATGCTCCTATTCATCATTCCTTCACTTTTCCCAAAATTTAAATAAAAATAGAATATCCAATTATACTGCTTCTAAAAATATATTTCAACTCAAGCATCTTTGACTGACCTCTCCCACCGATTGTTTGTGATTGTATCAATAACCCTAAAATTAAAAATATTTTCTACCGTTTTTTTTTTATAAAATACAACCCAATACATAACTGATTGATTACTAAATTTCCCGTAAAAAAGAAATCCGCGATATAAAGTAAATTATATTGTCCCATCTATATAAACAACACTTCACCGTCACCTAACTTTTTCCGCCCGTGTCCATACATATTTATAAATAAACACGTGCAATGGTTATTTCTTAATGAATTTGCAAAGCTTTGTTGTAAAATATAAAAAAAACGTAAAATGGTTGAAAAGTTATTGTTAATTGAAATAAACTCACTTATATTATGGTAAACGCGAAACCATAATTTTCTTGTAAAAGAATCGTTTACAAAATTAATAATTTTCTCATACATAACATGACACCACCAACGTATGTACATACACATCAAGTGCAGTAAACAATGTACAGTTCATGTAAAAAAAATCTCCATATATTTGTGAATTCGTGTGAACTTTCCATAATAACAAAATACATAATCTAATCAATAAAGATTAATCAAAGGAAAATAGAAAACAAGGAAATCATTTTTTTTTATTTTAAATTTCCCTATTTTATAATATTTTGTATTTCTGTATATATTTAAATCACCTTCATCCAGCCACCCCTTATATGTGATGTATGTATGTAATGTTATTGCAACCACCATAAATGGAATACAGTAGTAGAATGTTTTGTAGATCCGTGTGTAAACAATATACATGACCATCCTAATATACATATATACTCGTAATATAGTTTTTCTCAATATTTTTTAATCAAATCAACGCCATTTCTTTTTTTTATAGTTTTTCATCTTTATTTCCCATTTTTAGTTTTGGGTACTAATTCTTATATATGAATAATACATACAGACACATTCACAACTTTATATTGTATTGCGATTTTATATATGAAAATTAAATTTATCGTTACTTAAAACGATAAAATATGAAAATGAGATAAATTTATGGATTTGTTTATACGGTAGGAACATCTATTTTCGTATGTTCGACGAGCATGTCTAAGACAATGAAGCGAATATTTTGAAATCGGTATAAGAATATCGTATTTTATTACCTCATGGAAAGGTTTATACGAGTATTAAGGAAACTTAATCACATTGTAGAGATTATATGTTCATATTTGGTTTTAGTTTAAAATTTCGACGGGTGTTGTTTAAAGCTTGTCCGTATATTACGGCCACAAATCATTTTTATTAGATAAACTTTTCTGTTATATCATAAAGTCAATCTCAAACTTAGTTTATGAATATCTTTACAACAATTATGGCGACACAAACTAGACAAACTGAGATTTAATCAATCTAAAATGCGTTATATTCCCTTCTTTTGGTTGTTACACGACATACAATGAGGTTTTAATATTTGGAGCCAAACAGCCAAAATATCTCATACATGAGGCATACATTTCTTGCCTACTTTTGAGTAAATATTTTTTGGTTTTGAACCTATACTTTAATCAACAATTTATTTCGTTCTATTCTCATTTGTTTTTATCTTCAAGTTATGAAGTTTAATAAATTATGAATGAAATTTATTACTTAATTATTAAAATAAATTGTATTAATTATACACAGAAAATAACATGAAGATATTGGATCCAGCCCAAATAGAATTCTACAGCTGAGGCAAATCTACAATTGAGACATATCAAATGTAGACCTACATGGGCTGGATATGTCCATTGCCTAATAAAAATTTCGATTTTTGATTATTATCTTGTTGTAAAAAAACAAAGAAACATAAAAAGAGAACAGGGCAAAATTTCATCCATATAATACCAATAATTATTATGAGTGATTTTCTAAAGCACATATCAATTGAGTGAAAAAAAATAATCATACCCAAGTTATTGTTTGATTCTTTGAGGAAAGTACGTTGTCAGCCTGCTGGAACACCACAAATGTTACAATATGAGGAGGCCATTATATCAATTCAATGATATAAAGAGAAGGCATATTTAAAAACTGCATAAGGTCCAAACCACCATTTTTCAAACTGCATATATTTCAAAACGGCATAAGGTACGAAACGTCATAAGGTACGAAATTGCATTGTTCAAAACTGCGTATTTCAAAACTGCATAATTCACAAAACGGCATAAGGTACAAAATTGCATTTTTCAAAACTGCATATTTCAAAACGGCATAATGTACTGTTGCGTACCAAGGGGTAAGGTTCCGGACAAATATCCAGCAAAAATTGGTACGAAAATGAAGGTGCGACAAATTGCGGGTGTTGTGCGGTATTACCAATGTTGTGAACTAGATGCAGATACCACGAACAAATGAAACATCCAGTTCACAAACGGTTGCAATAAAATTATAATGTTGGTGTTTGGTTAAGTAAAACCACAACTCAAGCTCTTGATTTAATATTTTATTTTCTTAATTTATTCACAACTTGTCGCTATGGTGGTTGATGACAAAGAGAAATTTTATTTTGTTTTATAAAGTTTAGTTACAAAATATTATCTATTTACCACAGAGGGTGTTCATAATCATGATTCAATTACCGCTAGATGGCATTACATATTACATATTTGGTATTAAACGCACCTCTGTAGCACAGTTTAAGTTAATTTTACAATTACATTTGTATTGGTAAATAAATGTCAAAACAATAATACTAAATGGTAAGAAAATAATTTACATGATAAAATTGAATTTATATTAATTTAATATTATAATTTTAGGTAAATGAGTATATTCAATATGATTTATAAGTAAGTAATTTACTATAAAGTAATTAAGACCTTTACTATAAAGTAAATAAGTGAAATTATAAGACAATATTTGTGTTCCAATATGCTTGACATAATTTGTTTTGGTTACCGAATTCAAGATCAAGTTCAAGGACAAATTATATTAAGTATATTGTTTACATATGATTTGGATTATTTTGTACTGATAATATTTAAACTAATTTTAGGTACCAATTGGCGAATTTGATTGTGATGAATAATTACTTATGTTTATTTTAGGCTATACGATGTATTTCAGGTGAATTATCTGTTTCAGGGAGAGAATTTGTTGGCAGGTGAGTATGACTTGACCCAAACGCAAACAGTACAAAACGGCATAAGATACAAAATTGCATTTTTCAAAACTTCATATTTCAAAATGGCTTAAGGCACGAAAGGGCATAGGTACAAAACGGCATTTTTCTAAACGGCATTTTTCAAAACGACATTTTTCTAAACTGCATTTTTTAAAAAGATATTTTACAAAATGGCATTTTTTAAAACGTCATTTTTCAAAACTACATTTTTCGAAACGACATGGGTACAAAAATTTAAGTGAAGGAGAATATTATATGCATACTAAATCTTCAAATAATTTCTAATTTCCATGAAGGTAAATACCTTTCTTATAACATACCTATACTAAACCTTTTATATAAAACATGTAGAAGAAATTTTTCATAATTAATTTCATTTCATCAATTTTATTGTAAATTCAGCCATATGGTATGGCATGGAAACACGTGAAATTTAATCTTAATCGACTAAGAAATAGTCAGGTTCCTTTTCATTTGATATTATCCTAGAATTTAATACAAGAATCGTTCACAAATGTTCAAAAGTTTCATTCATCTCAAATTTCATCGTGTAATAAATAACCGTACCTGCTGGTTATATTCCAGAAATTAAGGAAAAGATAATTCTAGTTTCATAATCGGTTAAAATATTTCATTCTGTTTAAAATTATTAATTAAAATACATTAAAATAATAGAAACAATATAAAATAGTTAGTGGCTTATGTAGTGCATTACAAAAATTTTAATGTAAGCGTTTGTTTTTAGCTTACTAAAATATGGAGAATTAAAAAAGGAATGGTTAAAATCAATTGGCTTGGGCGAACAAGATGTAATAAGTAAGAAAGCAATTGTTTGCTCGGTACATTTTGAAAAACACTATTTCATGCCACAAACAAAAGAGAATCAAAGTAGATCGATATTAATAAATCGGCCATTCCCACCTTGTTCAATGACGTGTCAACGTGTGAATTTACCGTCGATGAAAATAATCTTGAAAATACATGCTCTAATATTAATTAAACCGCAATTCCTTATCACACTGAAGAAAACATGGTTGGATGGAACACTCTAATTCTAAATTTGTTCCCAAGACATTCATCCACTTTTATAAATGATGCTGACGACATTATTGGGGATAATTTTAAGTTTCTTTTCAAGATGAAGTAGATCCAATGTATGCGTTGAACTTATTAAGTGATGTGGCGATCAAGTCGTTGCATTTAATTAAAAATAATAAAGACCACTATACATCTTTAGGAAAAGAATGTGAAATAAATAAGCGTAGTTGTTTTTAATATTTATTATATAAATAATATTATATTAATGTACTTATATTTGAGAAATAAAAATGTAATTCAATTTAAATAATTTTTTAATTTTAGCTTCCTAACTTTATTGCATTCTCCGAATTAGTGACACTTGACAGTTGCTTACACTCATTCTATACATTTCCAGTGTGACAACAAAACAAAACTAAATTATTCAACGTCAAAAGAGAATGAAGAGAAAATAATAATAATAAATAGTAAATATTTGTAAATAATAACAGTAATAATAATAATAATATATAGTGGATAAGAAGTTGATAAGAAGTTGATAATATGATTGATGTGCAGTTTAAATAAAATGTTAATTAACAAAAAGATAAGTGATCTAATCATAAAAAAAGTGTATAAAAACTAAAATAATTACTCTTTATTTGCAGATAGACCATCTTCCCGTTGTTTGATGATCCTCAGTATGAGAAGGAGAATCAAAAATTTCATCTGATGAAATGCCTTTTCGTAGACGGGCGAGATCACAAAACGGCCGCATATGATGACATCAGAATCAGGTTGGCTCCGGAGTAAAATTTTATTATTGACACACCACAAAAAGCGGTATTTATATTTCGATTTAAAATTTTTTGTTTCATTGTAGAAATTGCTTCGGAATTGTGTAAACTGGTGCAGCAAAACAACTCGACTTCTACTATGGGCGGCATCCGTTTGTGACAATAAAAGCGTTTTTAAATACATTCATGATAATTTTGTTGTGTTTCATTTTTCCGATTGAAATGATGTCAATTTTATTATGTTTTACTTTTCGAAATTAGATTTTTTAGTTTTTACATCCTTTCACTGTGATGTGTCGAAATAGAATGTTAAAAATACTTGTTATAAAGTATAAATAAATATTTATAAAGTAAGATATAGAGACTTTGCCCAACGGGGGGCCCCGTGGTGAAAAAAAGCGAAAATCGTAGTAAAACTATGTTTTGTGAAACTGATATGATGACATTGAACCCATTGGATTCAGAAAACCATAAAAGTTTAAACCAAAAATCGTGGATTAAACTACCGAAATTGATTAAAATACCAGGATAGGATCATCAATAAATTAATTTCCAATGGACTGTAAAATACATCAATTGAAAATTCAAAATGAATCATTAATAAAAGTATTTTTAACACTATTTGTGCGTGCGCACTTGGTGAAATAGACGTACACTTAACGAATACATTTTATTAAACACTTGTTTTTTGTTTCGCAAAAAATTAATTTTTTGAATATTTTAATTAAACAATTTATCCAAAAAAGTTTTAAAAGGAACTAACAAGACGAAATCGATCAAGTGATTTTTTAATTAAAAAATTTAATTATTGCAAAACAAAACAACAGGTGTTTAATAAAATGTGTTTATTAAGTGGGTTTACCGATGGATCACATTGAAATAATAAGCAAATTACAAACAAAACAACAAAAAGATAAGCAAATAATAGGAAAAATACCACCTTATAATATATTTAAAAGGCAGACACCAAATCAAATCGCTACAGCTCGAGAACTGGCAAATATGAAAGACTTTACAATAAAAACAGTAATCAAAAATAAACATTTGGTGTTAAATGAGTTAATGTACAGCTTTAATAAAGCAAAGTAATTACTAATAAAGTATATACTGAAAAAAGTATATAGTACTAAAAAATTATAACACTGAATACTTTTACATAGAAAACCTAAAAATAATAATATTATCAAACGAAGAGGATATTTATATAAATTACTAGCAGCAATAAAAACTAGAGAAACAGATGGCCTAAAATTTATCAACTGTTCACAATTTGAATCAAAATTACCAAGATCGACCAAAACATGAACACCATATTCCTTATTTAAATCTCAGTCGAGTCGAACTTCAATACTCAAACATACGATACTTAAAATATCAACGTATTAATTGGGAGAATATAAACTCTTACAAGTGGCCTTATGTAAAAATTGCCAACGATTTGGCCATTCGTCGATAAACTGTAATCTACCATATATCTCCTTAAAATGTAATTAAAATTATCAACAAAAGAGATGTATGTACATTAAAAAGGATGGAACTCCAGTGCATATTGTTCAAACTGCTTAGAAACAGGACACCCAGCATCGCTTTGATAATGTCCAGTATATAAAACCTATTAAAAAAGAAATTAATAATATTATCGAGTTATTTTTTAAATTGTTAATTTTTTAATAGAACTTAACTCAGTTTACAATATATGTATTTTATTTTTGCTTTAGCTTTCGACACCCTTTCGGCGCCATTTTCAAAAGCAGTATAAAACGAATAACTACATGAACAACAAAACACAAACGAACAACCAAATCAAAAAAACCGCTTTAGATTTTGTTTTATATATCTAATTCAGAATTTTCATTATAAAGTAATAAAGTTTTTAGGCAAATTTTTGGTTCACCTCCCCAAAGAGTCCCATAATTGCAAATTTAGACATGGAAAATTTAGTACTAATTCTTTAAATTAATCAACCATTATTTTATTATCGATATGTAGACGATATTATAATGGCGGTTCCGGAAGACAAGATATACACAATTTTATGTTGATCACATCGCTGATTTCCAAATTTTTAAAATTTTTAATGGAGTTTGGCAATTCGCGAAAAAAACAAATTTGAAAAACTGCGTATGATTTGTATAAATTTTTCCTTATTTTAAATTACAAAATTAAAATTGTAAATTTGAAAATTTACTTTATTTGAAAATTCATAAATTGAATTGAAATTTGTTCAATTTGTATAGAAAATGATTTAAAAAACTGGAAATAAAATTACACAATATCTAATCTAAATTTTTAAACGGTAATTGGTTTCCGAATTATGGTTCCCGATTAAATGATTCACTTACATCGACATTTGCCTACGTATGTCTATATTTATACAGGATTGAATCACGATCGGATCGGCATTTGTACAAACGTATAATAAAAATTATAAATCTCTTATCTGCTTCCAAGGTTTATTTAGTCCACTCAACATGAATATTAAGGCATACTCCGAGAACGACCGTTCGCGGCCTAATACCTCAAACAGAATGACGTCGAAAACATCGGCGCTAAATTTAAAATACATGCATTTCCATACGAGCGAACAGATAGAGCGTCGACAATCGACGTCAAAATATAAAAATTTATATTTTTTGGACGATGAGTGACATTTAGATAAAAACAAAAAAAACTTATTTTTTATGAAATGGACGAGGTGATAATACATAACTAAATTTTGTTCTAAAAAAGAAGTTGTTTGTTTTAAATACTCAATTGAGTTTTACAATTTTCAGGATACATTTAATGAGAAATTATTCTTTCAATAAATTACCCATTGTGAATAACATCATTGCCATTTTCATTAGCATGGTTGTGTTATCACTATCCATTTCTTCTATTTTGCTGGTATGTTTATTTATCCACAATCAAAAACGTCTAATATATTATTAGTATTTTAAGTCTGTCTACAAATGACAGAAATGTCAAAAAATCGGCGTCTATCTGTTTGACAAAAAAATTAAGTGTGCTTTAGATCACACTACTGAAGTAAAACTTCTAATATATATTTATTATTTATAATATAATATAGAAAAATTATAATATTGAAAAAAAAGTTGGTCACCCTGTGCGTTCTCGAGTGTCACCTAGCCGTTTATGTCTGATGCCACAAGAGGTAACCTTATAACTTCGTAACTTTTTCAAAGCCTTCTAGTCGTAATAGATAATGTTTATGCATGTGTAACAAAATGGACAAAAAAATCATTTTTGAAATCCTTTCGCATAGTAAAAATGGCCTTGAAATATTTTTTATTTCATTTATGTTTGTGTAGTGTGGTTTCATCGAAAATTTGTTTAAGTCGCATTAAAACCTTTAGTATAGGCAAACGGGGAGAGAAACGAAGAAAGAATCGGTTTCTGTGATACCTCGTGTGGAATGGAGCTATAATATAGAAAAAAATACATATATAAAATATATCACACGGACGAATTTTTTTTGGTCACCCTGTGCGTTCTCGAGTGAGTCAGTCAGTGACATAGAAGTCTATATTATGACTTTCTAATTTTCTAGTTTTTCAATTTTCCAATTTACCAACTTTCCAAATTTCCAATTTTCATATTTTTTTATTTTCCAATTTTTTTAACCAAATATTAAAATAAAATGGAATCAACTAATTTTCCACCTAGGGATTTATGAATTGTCATGGCACATCCTGATACTAAAGGCAAATTATTTCGTTTTGCGTTTGTTTCGTTCGCCTCGTTCGATTACATTTTTCGTAACGCATTTGCCAGCTTAGTCCCCAAGTCAAGCGTGCCTAAAGAAGTTTTACTTCAAAAAGATTTGAACTTTGATCGCCGAAGATGGGCGATGTGCGCCGCTATTCTGTTTGAGGTATAATTCACCAAAGTCACTGAAACCGTATATAAAATCTTTTAGGCGATACTTTAACTCGGTTTTAACGCTCATTTCGTCGAATACAAGCACACACCGCTTTTCAAAATCAGAGGAGTCTTTCAACTTTTCATTTAACATTTTAAGAATATGTATGGAAATTCCTATGGTTCAATGGTATTAATTCCTATGGTTACCTCTCATTTAAATATATTATTTTATTTTAACGCCATATTTATGAAACGTAATTGAAACTAGGTGCAATTCAATAATTTTATGAGGTATATTACCTTATAAATCGTAAAATTAATTTTCTTTTTTGTTATAATTTTGCGATCGAAAATTCAGGTTTTTCATTGAAAACACTCGTTTGGGTGCCCATAATGAAAGCTCGATGATTTTATTTTATTTGTGTACGCAATTTGGTGCCTGTAGTTTCTTTGGCTTTATTTGTATTCATATTTATTTATATTGATTGGAGTTGACCTTTGACTTTTTTGTTGAATAGTTTTGTTTTGTTTAACAAACGTCAAATTAATTGTTTTTAATGTTTGTAACATTAATGTGATGAATACCCCTCTGGAAGTTTTAAACTTACAAGTGCTACTGGCCTGATACACTCAGAGTCAGAGGTGCATAAATATTAATGTAAAAACGTGGTACAACTAATGGGAGCGAATAAAATTATGCCCAACGTATAAACAAGATTGCCAAGATTGCAGATTATGCAATAGAAAATGAACACAATTGCAAACAAGTCAAATTCAGGAGGTTTTAATTGTGCATGCCATTACACGGATTGAGTAATTTGCTAAATTGTAGTAAATATAAATAAATTTGTTGGCCTCTCGTTGTTGACTGTACTGTAATGCAATTGACGCGAGCCTATTAGAAACTTTATTTAAAACAGCGAAGCATCGTTTAACGTAAAATCGAATTTTTGAACGCAGTTTGTTCTGTATCAGAAAGAAATGATGGCTCACCTCAAACAGTCAACTCGTTTATACTCATATTTAGTACTGGGTTCTATTTTCAGTAATTCTATTCCAATCTAAATGGGTATTTTTTTACAAATAAAACCACAAAATAAAAGATAGCACTTCCTATTCCCTTTACTTCCCCAGATCATTCTTCAAATTTATATAAAAAAATCTGTAATCACAATAAATTTGATTAAACATTTTTTGTGTAATTTTTAAATTAATTAATAATTTTAACAACATTTTATAATTCAATTATGTGAACCAACTAGACTTTAAATTCATTCAATAGTAAATTGTCTAGTATTGTTGATTTTTTTTATTATCACTCCGTTTTTCATTTTATGGCATCTTTACGTATTATAAATAAGTAAAAGTAATGGTTTTGTTCATCCTGTTGCATTTTTTTTCGTATTTGTCTTTCCCTTTTTGTTCCCGTGTACACCAATTTTTCATTCTTATTTTATTCACACTATACTAAAATAGAAATATAGCACTATACAAAAATAGAAATATATTATTTCCTTTTTGTGTTTAATTTTCGTGGTTTTTCTTTTTTGCAAAATGTAAACAATATACGAATTCTATATAACAAGTTTGGGTATTTTACGTGAAAACTAGAAAGGAAGAATAACAAAAAATTTGTTTGCTTTAAGTTACAGTAGTTAAAATAAGAATAGTTTAAAGTTTATTCAAATTTCTGAATTTAAAATAAAAAATTTCAATTTTTTATAAATATTTATTTAAATATTTTATTGCATTCCATTTATCGATAAGCCTCAAATAGACAAATAGTGCGTAAGGTTCGTATCTTTTAGAATTGTTAATATGGGATCAACACTCTTCAAAACGACGAAATATTTAGATAAAAATAAACTAGTAGGCCAGAGAATTTTATTTTATTTTAACCCTCATGTGAGTGAAGGAAAAAATATCTTAACTTGACTGATTAACTTATTTTTTCCACGTTCGTCCAAGTTGTAAGATTTTTTATTTTTACGTATGATCGTAATCTATACCAATTGAACTAGAAGTTCTCATAAAATTTAAAGTTTTTTTTGGGAGTAAAACATACAAAAATAGACGTCTAAAAGTGCAAAAGGTACCCGGGTACCTACGTCACTCATATTAGGGTTAATGAGATTTTTGTTTATTTCACTAAAACGGAAACGATCATTTTGCCTTTCCACACTTGTATAGAACACAACACACAAAACACATCATCATGGCAGTAAAAATGGTGAATTAAACGATTGGCCACAATTTGTATCATTCTATCGGAAATAAATCGGAAATTTTACAGGCACAGAACGTACATTCAGTTTGTGAACTAGGCCATAAATCGTTGATTAAATAAAATTTAGTAGAAAATAACAACCACCGCCGTTAAATTATCTTCCGGCTAAATTAGCCTATAAATTCTATATTTTCTGTTTAGGTTATAATAGCTGCGTTGCTTTCGCAAATCCCGCTTAGCTTTAATATTAGAGGGCAATTTTAGTTTCAGCAATATGTGTTTATGAATTTCCAGTAACGAAAATAATTGTTCATCATAGTTGGCGTATTTATTAGTAGTAATTAAAGTCGAGTTGGCTTTAAATAAAAGTAAAAAAAAGATTTTCATAGAACCTGTTCATATTACAATTACGGGGTACCGAATTAAAAAAGTCTGAATTAAAAAAGTTCTTTAAAAATGAATTAAAAAAGTTGATTTTTGTATGAACATCTGCGACTTATTTTAATTCATATTTTTAACATAAAATTATGAATTAAAAAAAGCGATTTAGAAAAATGAGAAAACTCAAAACTGAATTAACAAAGGCTTATGCTATTTCATTTTTAAAACACCTACCTTAATTCATTTTCAAAATGAATTAAAAAAGGCACATTTTATTTCATTTTAAAAATTTTAGTTTTAAATAAAAATGAATTTAAATGTAATATAATATATTATTTGTTTTCTATAGATTTTTATTTTTATAATTGTTGCCTCGTTTATTTATTATTTAATATTTAATTAATTTTAGTTAAATATTTTCATTAATGAAAATAAGATATTCTAATGTCTGATTTTCAGGAATGAAAATGTCTCTGGAAATCAACAGTTTTATTTGCTTTTTCATTAATGAAAATAAAAAACCAGAAATTTTCTAAATTTTTACGTGCCAAATTTAAATTTAAATTCCAAAAAATTTGAAAATAATAGTTGCATGGATTTACATTGCCTTAGAGATTACTAATGTTTCAAAAAATTTGAATGTAACGATCGGAAGGATTCAGTAAAGAAAATTACAATTTCGTATTTTGTAATTCCTAACAGTTTAAATATGTATTTATTTTACAACAAATATTTTAGTTCATTTATAAAAGCAAACAAAAAAGGCTTATATTATTTCATTTTATAAACATTTATATTAATTCATTTTAAAAATGAATTAAAAAGTGCCTTTTTAAATTCATTTTATTGAACTTTTTTATTTCATTTTCAAATCTGATTTTAATTCATTTTTAAAATGAATTAAAAACACTTATTTTAATTCAGAAAAAAAAAACTTTTTTAATTCAGACTTTTTTAATTCATGTAGCCTACAATTACCACTGACATATAAAAGCCAACTACATATGATGAACAATTATTTTCCGTTACTGAAAATTCATAAACAAATATTTTTGAAACGAAAATCGGCCTCTAATATTAAAGCTAAGCGGGATTTGCGAAAGCAACCTAGCCAATATTGTGGCGCGAATTGGAAAAAATATTTTAATAACGTTTTTGACTAAATTATGTTATTCTGGCCTACTGTTTGAATTAGTTTGGTGTAAATATTTTCGAAACGAAGTTGATTGGGAATCTTTTGGTCCACAAAATTTTTTAGGGAAAAATAGTTCCCAATATATATTTGTTTCAAAAATATTTACACCCAACTGTAGGCAATAAAAATTTAATTTTGACAAAACTGATATGAAAATATTTTTCTTAATTCCCAGGGAAAGCCAGAATAGTGCCACGGGGGAAAAATCGTGTTCCATGAAAATATCAAAAAGAACAGTTGAAAATCGGGTGTGTAAATAATTCTAACTACTAGATTGCTAGTGAGAAGAACATGTCCTTAGCATTGTTTCATGGGACGAGAATTAACCCCCAATGTTTAATAATTTTAAACTGAGTGCATTGTCTAAATTTGTTCGTTGAATTTTCATAAGTCTGTTGACAGAGGGTTACCAGATGTCCTCTTATTGAAGGACAAGTCCTATTTTTTAAACCCGATCTTTTGTCCTCTCTCTTTTTTGGATAATTAATAAAATGTCCTCTTTTTTACTTTTTCGAAAAAATCTTTTCTGTTGCAAAGTTGCACGGAATATTTAAAAGAAAACGATGTAAATCAAAAAACCTACAAACATCAAACTAGAAATCCACACTTTGATTCTTTCCTGGTTTTCTACACCCAGTGGGGTCATATTGAAGAGACTATACTATTTTTGGACGGAAAGGGTATAAAAATTGACGATACAATTTTGTTCGATCAATTTTCAAATTTAAAAAATTTCTTAACCGTAAAATTAGATGATAATTCTTTTAAAATAACTTAGCTGCGAGAAATGGGCCGAATACTTCAACGAAATAAATGACAGAAATGAATTTTTAAAAATGTGTCAATATTTTTTTGCAATTTCGGGCCAAAACGCCAATACTGAACGGGTTTTTTCTATGATGTCGGCACAGTGGACGAAGGAACGTAATAGATTGAACCTTCAATCTATCAGCGAAATTCTAACAATTGTTTACAATTGTAAGGATTTAAGCTGTCATGATTTTTTTAAAATCGTGAAGGACGACAAAGTTTTATTAAAAAAAGTGCGAAGCTCGTTGAAATACGACTAAAACCAAATCATTGATAGCCAAAAATACAAGTGTTTTCTTGTACATTATTATTTAGTTTATTATTTAATCAAGGTAACTGAAATGTGATATGTGAACTGAATTTTTTATTGTTTCTTATTAATATATTATATGAATATTGAAATATATTTTTTTAAATAATTATAATTTTGTACTTAATTTAATATCGAATAATTTGTATAGGGCCTCATTTCTTCTTCGCTCATCCCTTTTTACAAGGTTTCAAAAATATGTCCTCTTTTTTTTCTGGCCTTATCTGGTAACCTTACCTACAATCCATAATTATAAGCAAATAAAGTAGTAGTAGGCCTATTAAGGCCTACTACCCCTACAAACAATGTGACCACATCGGGTGGGGAAATGTGACGAATGGTAAATATCCTACTAAGTAAGTAAAAGTATTGATTGAGGGAACAACATTTGGTGGAATACGCCGATACAAAAAGTATTTATGAGAGAAAAGTTTGTAATCAATTTTTATTGTTTTTTCTCTTTAAAGAGAGTAAAATGAGAAAGAGAGAAATTTGATTATTAGTATATAGGGACACATTATTTCGACTTGTGTACTTAATTGTTAATAAAAGCATTGGTTTCCATTTTTGGGTACACTTATTCCACGTAAAAATATTGTAGAAAAAACAACTTTTTACAACCCAAATATTAACAAATTATATTTTTAAAAATTATTTTTTAAAGCAATCATTAATTTTTATTTTTAACATAAATAAATATCGATTTCGATAGACACGGCTATCATCATCAGTTTAAAAATTACTCATGAAACAAATTTTTGTCATACAAATTTTCGTCTTTAAACTGTGGACGTTTGACGAAAATTTGTATCATAAGTAATTTTTAAACTGATGATGATAGCCGTGTCTATCTAATCGAAATTTAGGCTGCGGTTCAATTCGCGACTTATTTTGTGGAGACTGACTTATTTGAAAGTCTACATTAAACTTCCAGTAGGCTAGACTTATTGTAGACTTGTTTGACTTTTATGCGAGGCATGCGCCCAAACTGGTAACTCATCAAAATAATTCTAACAAGTTTCCAATAACTCTATTTGACAGGAGACTTATTGTAGACTTTCAACAAAACAGTCGCAACAACATAAAAATTTTAATTTCACTATAAGGACGAAGTACTTATACTTATGTTAAAAATAAAAATTAATGATTGTTTTCAAAAATAATTTTTGTTAATATTTGTGTTGTTAAAAGTTCTTTTTACTTCAATATGTTAATAAAAAGTAGTGACATGTGCACTTTACTTGTAAAGACGCTGTACCGACATGTGAACTGGTTTGGTAAAAACATTGTACGACATGTGACTTTATTTGGTAAAGACATGTATCTTTGCCAAGGTCTGAAAAACGAGATACAGATAGTTGACTGAAAAACCGTATAAAAGTAACCAAGCATCCATCATTACACGCCAGAACCAAAACAATAGATAGAAGCAGGTTTAAGGGTTCCAAAGAAAGTAAAAGTTTTGCATCAGCTAGATAGATTATGGCTACTATCTTTTTGGATGTACAATGCTTCGACTATTTTTAGAAGTGTGATAAATCATATTTAAAAGGTTTAATGAAATTGGTAAAACGTTGCAATAATTGTATCGAGATGAAGGCTATGTTGAAAATAATATGAATTTTTGTTTACTGTTTCATTCTAAAGACTTATCAATACACCCTAGTTTTTGTGGATGGAAATAGTGACAAAGCATCTCATTTGACAAAAAACAATAAACGTTTTGTCTGAAAATACGGTTCTAAAACAGGGTAATCATTAAAATCTCAAACCACCATAAAATGCTTTAAAATTGTGAATTTCAAACTGTACATGTTGAAATAATTTCCAAACACGTTAATGAGAGCAATAAATGGTTTGTCTAGTTTTCAATGTCCAAAATTTCGTTGAAAATGAAAATATTGTAGGTGATCTCGTTGTAATTTTATACAGTGGAGTGACAATGGTAATGAATCCTGAAAATTCATCCGAAGATGGAATCGAGTGTAGCTCAAGTGGAGCATGAAAATCTTAAACTTAATGCAATATATTAATGCATCGAACAAACCAAAATTTTTGCTGTACAGGGTGTGTTTTTTAATAACTGCCAGGCTTTTATCCCGTAAAGAGTGTAAGAAAGGTGAAAATTGAACAGTGTCGACTGATGTTTAGTGATGCTCTTGAATGACCTTGAAACTTCAGTGCATTTTTTGATTAAACAAATATATTCAATGCTTTTCGATTCATTAAGCAAACCTTTAATTCAGATATGGCTTAAATTAAATTGAAAAAGAGAAAATAAAAGTAGTTCCATAAAAATATTTGTTATTTTAGTAAATGTTGAAAATGTCTGCCATTTATTTTTGTAATCATCGTTCAAAAATAATTTGAACTCCCCTCAATTCAGTTTCTGAAATATTATTTCTGAAATTTTTTTGAAGTTTTTGGTTTATGTTTTCTGCTGTTCAGGCCATTCAAAATATGCTGAGCATATAAAAATCCATACAAGCCGATAAATAAAAATCCATACAAGCTAGATCATAATACTGCAACTAGTACATTTACAACAGTTGACTGAAGAGGAAGTCTCACGACGTCTTGTTCGGCTTCCTATCCTGCCGGTACGCAGCAACCCACAGCAAATTTACAAATTTAATTTTTGAAGTTCATAAGGCAATTTGTGATATATATTTTCTTATATACTAATAAAATAAGAATTCAGCCATTCAATGTTTCTCTTATATACTGTACTGTATCAGTTTGCTTTCATTTTA
Source organism: Nephrotoma flavescens (assembly GCA_932526605.1). NCBI lineage: Eukaryota > Metazoa > Arthropoda > Insecta > Diptera > Tipulidae > Nephrotoma > Nephrotoma flavescens. Next base: position 84,173,788 of record OW052222.1, read on the forward strand.
TTTACCCTCCCTAATTTTGTAGTCAGTTTCGATTGAAAAACCTCGTGACCCTTTTTCAAATTGTGAATGCTAGTTTTACAATATGACAACTTTGTACAGTAAAACCTAAATATTACATTAAGCAGTTGTATAAAAATTTATAATATTTAACTTTTTTCCAGTGGCGTAGATATATTTACTTCTAGATACTAGTTAATTAGTACGAGGTCACCCCAAAAGCTTAAATAAATTTAAATTAAAAATTACGAGTATGTCTATAATTTTAAACAATTTAATATTTCCTCATCATAATGATGACTCATATACTAAATTTATATATTTATTTACGTTACATCTCTGAAGAAATAATTTCCCAAATTTTATCTGCTTTATATAGTCGCAAAAATAAGGTAATTTTCAATTCAATTTTCCAACCATAAGGGAGATGACAAAAAATAATTTAAACTAACTTTTTTATAAATATATTTTTTTTGTACAAAATATAAATATATTTTCTTTTTATTATTTTGTCAAAAATAAAAGTTATGAATTATTTTTGATGTCAAATTAACATTTTATTCAACTTTTAGATGTCTAATCAACTTGCAATCAAAAAGCAAGAAAACTAATAAAAAAAAAAATCGGACAAAAACTAAAATGAAATATAGAAACAACTTTTAAAAAATGTATAATTTAAAATTATTCTACTTTTATTATTTCGAATTTTTTCTATTAAATTATGAATAGGAAAATTTGTGATTTATATTTTAGAACTAGAAAATAGAAAAAAAACTTTGCATTCTAGGTTTTTCAATTTTAATGGAAGAAAAAATAAAATTTGTAAATAAATTGCTAGCTGGCTGGATGGTAAAGACATTTTTAGTTTTTGGTCTTTATTATTCATTCAAAGTTTTCACCATTCAACCAAAGTAATTAATAATTTTTGGGTTCATTTTTTGTTTATGCTGTCCAAACCAAGGAAAATATTACAAATGCAAAGAAAATCAAAATAATTGGTCGGTAACTTACTCGTATAGCAATTAACAGTGACATCTCGAAATATATTGCGGTGTTTATTATTCATGAACTGTACTATTCACCACGAGATAGCGCGAGAATCGAGAAAAAGCAAATAGAAATTAAAAAAATTACCCCGTGTTCTGCATCAAAAAAAATTAATTTTCCCCTATTTTTTTATCGTTGTTTTCGTTTCTCCTTAAAAATTCGCTTACAAAAGGGTGGAGTAATGGTGTTGCAATTCGTGAAGGGTGATTGTAAGGGGAAAATGTAAAATAAAGAATAACCGAGCTTTTATACTTGTCGGTAGTGTAGAATGCTTAGGTAACGACATAAAAAGAACAGTAGAATTTCTAACACTGGTATTTTGAAAACAACATAAATGTAAGTAAGTGTAACTTAGTCAGTCATTTTTAATGAGAAATTATTTTATTACAACAACATTCGTTACATACATATACGAGATATGAATTTGAAATTCAAATGAAATAAGTATGTTCTCCATTCTTTGAATTTTCTACAGTTTTATACTGTTTTATAAATAAAAGACAATTATTTTGTCTTTCCCAGAGAATATGCTATATAAAATTCTATTCAAGCATATGTTTGGCTGTGTTCATTTACATGATGTGTCAATAAATATTCAAATAGGTACGGGACATTTTAGTACTTACCAAAATTTTAATTAAACAAAACAAATCTTTCATCTGAGAGCACTAAAATTTTATGCACTTATTCGATAATAGTATTTACAATGCCCAGTTTCTAAAAATTCATTCTGAATTCAAATTCAAATAGATTATTTTTCTTGTGTATCACAATATCGTTCAAAGCAAGTGTGAGGCACGAGCGTAAAATTTCTTGATGATGAACCAGCGCTTTCCAGTATTTTAATTCAGTTACGTAACCACAGGGTGAGTTTTTTTAATAAATGCTAGGCTTTTTGTTCAGTGTTGTGCAGTGTTTAACACTGTTTCGTTCTAATACCAAATAAAACTAAATTAGTTTTGTTATTGTAAATGCGTGCCGTTTAATTTTAAACATGTTTCTAATGGACTTTCAATAAATATATGAACTGCCCCAATTCCGTTTCTGAATTATTATTCCTGAATATTTTGTTAAATCTTTGTTTCATATTTTCTGCTGTGGTCGGCCGAACAAAGTATGCTAAGCCTTTCGCTCTTCCTCATAGATAAAAATCCACACAAGTTAGATCTGGTGATCGCACAGGAAAAGAAACCGCTACAATAATGTAAGTTATGCCTGGTCACATTACAGTCACTTTTAAATGTAGATTCGTCTGTGCACAGGACATGTCGAACGAAGTTTGAAATTTCTTCAATTCGTTTTCTGGCTAAACTTTGTCAATTGAATTCTGGGGGGCTATTTGGGAATTCGATTCGATAACGAGAGTACAAGATTCATATTGGATTTTAAATAAGAATCGTTCGAATCACATTCAAATCAAATATGAATCTCAAATCAAAAAAAATCAAAAAATCATCAAAAAATCATCACATTCAAATCAAATATGTACTCTCGTTATCGAATCGAATCCCCAAATAGCCTCCCTGTCTATAAACTGATTTTCTGTAGCAATTTTATGTGGTGGGTATTGAACAAGTTTTCTCTCAAAGCCCGAAAGACAGTTGTTTGTGATATTTCTCTGCCTCGTGAATTATTTTAATTTGATGTGTGTGTGTGTGTGTGTGTGTGTGTGTGTGTGTGTGTGTGTGTGTGTGTGTGTGTGTGTGTGTGTGTGTGTGTGTGTGTGTGTGTGTGTGTGTGTGTGTGTGTGTGTGTGTGTGTGTGTGTGTGTGTGTGTGTGTGTGTGTGTGTGTGTGTGTGTGTGTGTGTGTGTGTGTGTGTGTGTGTGTGTGTGTGTGTGTGTGTGTGTGTGTGTGTGTCAAACAAGCGCCTCGTTTTGTTTCCTGCGGGTTCCCCTTTCCAAGTGGTGGCGTTATATAATCAGATCAATTTTCAATTTTGAGTCATTCAAGGTCACTTATCGTTCTCCTCGACACAGAACAATTTTCATTTTAAATATTTTTATCCTACCTTGCACCGTTTCCGAGATAAAAGATAATCATTTATTAAAAACTTTCCCTCTAGAAACAGGTTAGATGAAGGTACAAAACGATATTGTAAAATTACCGATATTCCTAGCGAGAAATTAACGAAAACCAATCTGAAAGCGAAGCAATTCGAAATTATTGGCACTCAAATAAGTGCAGTGAAGTTTCTTTTGACTTACAAAATATGAATTCGGTTGATTGTGTTAAGATTATTTCATCAAAAATTTAGAGATGATGGCAATTCAAATTCCATGGAAACAAACAAAATATGCCTATTCAAAAAGTCTCATTGCCATATAATCTGTGGAATTAAACAAGAATAAAATAACTACAAAAACCAAATACAAATGTTGGAAAATCGCATTTAAAGTTTGAAGTCGTAGTGTATTTCTGTGGAAGCCAATCCCCTTCCTTGTTGATTTTCTAAGAAAATAATGAACAGTTTAACTGTTCTGGGTAATAAATAAAATTTCAATTTCAGCATCGACTGGTTATAAAAACTGAATAAAGTGGTTATCTCCAGATATCCTGTGTACTGGTCGGTTCTTGTGCAATTTAATTAGAATTGAACGTGAACCGCAATTCTTCTGATATGTAACATATAACATTTTATTTAAATTAATGGGTAGGTGCCATTTAGTAGCCGCCGGTTAATTAATAATGGTCTTAAATGAAGACGTAACACAAAATTTACCTAAGTTTGAAATTAAAACTGAATGAATAAATATTACTAGTCTCTATCCATTGACCTATCGTTATGATCTCTAATAAGACCATATAATATAACTCGAGTCTTTGGCCGAAGTCTTATGAGATATAGTTTATGGGAAACTATTTGAATTATCTTTAAAATATATTGTAATTACCTAAAATTATCTATAATATTTTATAAAAATCCCGTTTACTTAGGGCTGGTGTCGACTACAATTTGGTTGTATTATAACAACAATATGTATTTGGTCTAGCTACTTACACCACCAATTGATATTCCATCTATTTTTAAATTTTTTATAGGGAACCGCAAATTTTTATACATCAGACTTTTAATTTGTAGTATAATATTATTTATAAAATACATATAATTAATCGGGATTAGCAAAAAGAGCTTATTCAAAAACTGAAATTTTCAAAAGACAGAAATGTTATCTTATATAAAAAAAAAATTCTTCGTTTTGCTTTTTTCATAGACATTTTAACAATAAAATATTTTTAAACTAGTGGCTGCCTATACACAGTTAAATCAGTGTCGGCTTTTTATAGACAGAACCTTACACCTTTCAGCCTCAAAGGGGACCATTCAAAACTTCTTATGTAGTGTAAGAGGTTAACCCTTATTGATTGACCCAAATGTTTGTGCTCCTCTATACAGCCAGCTTTCTCGCATTTAACCCAAATAGATCCCTGCGAATTCTTCCGACCGTTCTTATGTTATATCTTTGCACGAAAGTTAAGGTTTTGGAACATTCCAAGTTCAGGTGTGGTCCATCTTGCTTTGCCATGTTACAAGTGAGGGTGTTCGTCTACCTTTCCTCTCCAGTCTTCAATTCAGCTAACAATTGCAGCACCATACCATCGCATCATCACCACCGAGACTAATTTCGGTAACTTAATTGGCAGCTGAGTCCACATAAATTATAATATCATCCTAAAGACGGAGACGAACTGAGATATGTACTAATATTTGTTTAATCACATAATCTTCCAGCTCCCACGCGACCTTGAATCTGACAGCGAGAAATGGCACTGCTTGGGTTGTTAGTGCAGAAGGGACCTTCTAGAATTCCCTAGGAGGATAAGTTGTTCGAAAGGTTTTTTTTCAAACCTTTTATGGGAGCGTAATAAAGGTTTAGTATACTCAACATACGCAGTTCTTCATTTAGTGTTCTATGTCTGGAAATATTTCTACTGACCAATTGCGGACCAGTTAAGCCGACTACCATATTTTTCTACCCCTATGGCCCAAGCAACATGAATTAATAGCTAAAGTGAACGTTTCTCCTCTTTCTAAAATTTTGGTTTTTCACTTAGCCTACTGGTAGTGCCACGAATCACCTAAATTATCAACCATGAGTCTAGTGCCGTTTATAGTAGGAAGTGCAATATTCCAAATTTTAGTACAGTACCAGTTTTGTCTTGGATGGGTCTTGCTTACAGAGTGGTCTACATACGCTAGAAGCAATCCTTTCATAGCTTTAATCTAGGTTAATTTATAAGTCTTTTATCCTTTTCAGCGTTTTGAGAAAGAACGGCATATTTATAGCCTTAAATTCGATGGATACACTGAAAAAAGTCCACATATGAAAATCGGGCATCATAAACCATGTCAATCAAATTATACCTGCATATTATATAAAGCATACATGACTCAGACAAAAATATATCCGAATTGAACAATATGAATTTTCATTATGTTAATATCTTTATTCCTATTAATTTATTTTATTTCCTATTATACATTATATGAAACTTAGAAATATAATGTTTAATACATTGAAATAGTTTTAAGAGATATTTTTGTAGCCAAATCATAATTATTGTTTATCGTTTTATAACATAATATGTTTCTATACTAAATTAAGTACATTGCACTAACTCGAAATAATAAAATGTTCAACGCTTATTAATAGTATAATATAATTCGCTAAGTCAACTTGTATTTGCTTCATATAGGTACTTGAAGTATTCATCTTTTGTTTATAGCTTGTGCTGTGGTGCCATAACCAAGCTACCAAACACTTGGTAACTGGCTATCATCCAGAAGAAGCAAGTTCTTATTTTTTTGGAAGGAAAACTTTTAAAAATAAGTCAAAATGAAACATGATGATACAGGCACATGAGTCAATCTGACATAAAAAGTCTCCTTATTTAGAAATTATTATAGTCAAATCAGTTATTGTAACAATGTAAATTATAAATATTTTATTTACAATTTATAGCTATCTTGATCTTCCATAATACTTTTAGCTAGGTTTGTTATATGTACTTCTCTATACAGAGCAAACCGCTTCTAGAGAGTGGTCGCAAGCACTCGTGATAGTGCCTACCTAATCCAGATCCTCCACTGTTTCGGGGACCTCCATTAGATTATCGGGGGAGCTTCATTTTTGGTCTGTATACGCTGATACCAGCCAGATTTTGTCACCTACTTCTAGGCCGGCTGCGGTTATATCACCGTTAAACCACAGATTATATTATCATTCACACTTGCGTCTTGAATAAATACTACATTAGTCTTCTCTTGATTTTGCCAGGCTGAAAAGACTAGCTGTCGAGGCAGCTTTGTGTATTGCAGGTTGATTTGTATTACTCAAAGAATCTGACAGTGGTTAATCAACAAAAACCACATATTTATCGATATTAGAAGCTAATTGGTGGTCATTTCTTCGCATACATCCAACAATTGTTATCGGCCAGGCTCAAGAATGCTCTCGATTTATTTTATTATGTCGCAGGGTGTATCTTCATTGAACTAATGACCCTCATCGTATGCCGCTACTACTTCTTCTGAATAGGGTAGTTTTCTAAATTCTCTGGATTGGTTTCCAAAATCTAGGTTGAATAAGCACTTCATCAGCTTTGGCTTGGTCGGAAGCCTGACGCGAACTGATGGACTTCTTGTGATTCCATTCGCGTTCCTATCGAAATCTGCTGATCTCTGGTTCGAGTATACAGTCCTCTTTACACATCCTTCTTGATATCATCATGTACAGTACCACTGCAGGTCGAGCGAAGTTCTGGGTTTGCTCACAGTATCTTTATAAAGATGAAGTTCAGCTCAATAATATATACAGAGGTAAAGCTGCATACAAAATCTTGAAAGAGCATTTATTTATTATAACTCCTCAATTAAAACTCGTTTTTCATACCTAAATAATTTACCTAGATTTTCCAATTAGTGCAATATATGTTTGTTGTTCCTCTGAATTAACAAAACTGTTTTTGTTTCCAATAAAACTGTTATGTTATATTCGGCGCAACGCCATATTTTCCATTGTGTTCTGTTTCGAATGGCTAGCATCAAAACAAATTCCTTTATGACACCACTAAACTGCTTTGGCACCTACACAGATACCGATTGTACCCAGGAATGCTCGCTGTCATAGACTTGTGCCTCACCTTGGAAATATTGCCTCTTCAACGCGGAGGGTTTTATTTGAGTTTTTTGTTATTCACAGTTTTCCAGATTGATTTAGATGTCTTGGGATCACTTTTTAACTTCCTTGTTCCTCCGGCCTTAGGTGAGCGCTTGTGGCCTCGGTTTTATTAGTTTTTATATTGGTTTGTCGCCCAGCGGCCATCAAGTGTCGAAGTAAAGAAAGTTCATTTGTGTAGATCCTTATACACAGCTAAGACTATAACGGGCACGTGTCAGGTAACTATAGATGACTTCAATCACGTCTGGGTTTTGTCAGATGCCAAAGGCCTATCAAATTGCACCAACTCTGTCGCGGTTCGCATTTCACGTCCTACCTTACCCATTGCTTGCTAAATCGAAGACGTATGGCTGTAGATCCGATTTACGTAAAACCATCTGCACATTGCATAGCCAGTCTATAGTACTGGCATGAAAGATAAGTCTGCCCATGAGTTGTGCAATCCGAGAGAGCGGTCATAGTTGTGTCATTTCCATCACCGACCGTAATCAGATGATGAAAAATCAGGGGTGGTACCTCCCGATCCAAACGCCAAGGCTTTAACCACTGTGCCGTTTGGACGGTCTTATAGATACTTACATAGCAAAAACACGATCACATCCATTTGGATGCTGGTGTGCAATGTTACTGACGTTTATGATGGGATTTCTTTTCAAAAATTTCTTTAACCTTTGTTAAATGCTACCAAAATAATTTGGTGTATTCCTTATTTTAAAGTATTCATGGCATCAAAAGTTTCTCTAACAAAGCATGTGAAGTTAGCCCAGTTTTTCATCCCAGAAAAAAAAATATCCTCAAACAATACTATTTTATCTCCTCCCAGTTTTTTCAATTTAAACTTGTATAAGACGAAAATTTTGTTTTTAATTATTTTCTCAACAACAAAATATCCATCCCAGATTTGTTAATTTAATTGTTGTTTTTGTACTCTGCATATGAATAAATGAAAACAATTGTTCGAAGTGAAATGATAATGATTGTATGTTTTGATTAAAGATAAGAACAATATCAGTCAATATATTGTTTCAAGTTTGTAACAGTAAGGGCTTACAATGGCTAAGAGGGCAGTACCAGCCGTATGGTAGTATTGGCGCAAATGGCCAACTTCCATATGGTCCCATATAAGAATTACAGAAAATCAAGCCATTCTTCTAGAAATATGATTTGCCGGAAATGATTATTTATGTTATGATTATTTATTTACTAAAATTTTAATTTTGTTTAGATTTTACTTTACGAAAAAGGAATTAACACTGATTAACGTGTAATGAAGAATTTCCGGCAAATCATATTTCTAGAAGAATGGCTTGATTTTCTGTAATTCTTATATGGGACCATATGGAAGTTGGTCATTTGCGCCAATACTACCATACGGCTGGTACTGCCCTCTTAGTCATTGTAAGCCCTTACTGGTACCAACTCAAAACTGTATCAATCATTTCCGGCAAATTATATTTTTAGGAGAATGAAAATAATTAATTTTTATATTGGGGCATATGGAAGCTGGCCAATTGCGCGAATCCTACCATACAGCTGGTACTGTCCGATTGGCCACAGTTAGTGCGTACCATGGCTTATTCGAAACATAAATAATCATTTTCGGCAAATCATATTTCTAGGAGAATGGCTTGATTTTCTGTTATTCTTATATGGGGCCATATGGAAGTTGGCCATTTGCGCCAATACTACCATACGGCTGGTACTGCCCTCTTAGTCATTCTAAGCCCTTACTGTTACCAACTCAATACTGTATCAATCATTTCCGGCAAATTATATTTCTAGGAGAATGGCAATAATAAGTTTTTGTATTGGGCCATATGGAAGCTGGCCGATTGCGCGAATCCTACCATACGGCTGGTACTGTCCTATTGGCCACAGTTAGTACGTACCATGGCTTATTCGAAACATAAATAATCATTTCCGGCAAATCATATTTATAGGAGAATAGCTTGATTTTCTGTTATTCATATATGGGACCATATGGAAGTTGGCCATTTGCTCCAATACTACCATACGGCTGGTACTGCCCTCTTAGTCATTGTAAGCCCTTAATGTTACCAACTCAAAACTGTATCAATTATTTCCGGCAAATTATATTTCTAGGAGAATGGCAATAATTAATTTTTGTATTGGGCCATATGGAAGCTGGCCGATTGCGCGAATCCTACCATACGGCTGGTACTGTCCTATTGGCCACAGTTAGTACGTACCATGGCTTATTCGAAACATAAATAATCATTTCCGGCAAATCATATTTATAGGAGAATAGCTTGATTTTCTGTTATTCATATATGGGACCATATGGAAGTTGGCCATTTGCTCCAATACTACCATACGGCTGGTACTGCCCTCTTAGTCATTGTAAGCCCTTAATGTTACCAACTCAAAACTGTATCAATTATTTCCGGCAAATTATATTTCTAGGAGAATGGCAATAATTAATTTTTGTATTGGGCCATATGGAAGCTGGCCAATTGCGCGAATTCTACCATACAGCTAGTACTGTCCGATTGGCCGCAGTTAGTCTGTACCATGGCTTATTCGAAACATAAATAGTAATTTCCGGCAAATCATATTTCTAGAAGAATGGCTTGATTTTCTGTAATTCTTGTTCAATACTACCATACGGCTGGTACTGCCCTCTTAGTCATTGTAAGCCCTTACTGTTACCAACTCAAAACTGTATCAATTATTTCCGGCAAATTATATTTCTAAGAAGATGGCAATAATTAATTTTTGTATTGGACTATATGGAAGCTGGCCAATTGCGCGAATCCCACCATACGGCTGGTACTGTCCGACTGGCCACAGTTAGTCCGTACTATGGCTTATTCGAAACATAAATAATCATTTCCGGCAAATCATATTTCTAGGAGAATGGCTTGATTTTCTGTTATTCATATATGGGGCCATATGGAAGTTGGCCATTTGCGCCAATACTACCATACGGCTGGTATTGCCCTCTTAGTTATTGTAAGCCCTTACTGTTACCAACTTGAAACAATATATTGACTGATATTGTTCTTATCTTTAATCAACACATACAATCATTATCATTTCACTTCGAAAAATTATTTTCATTTATTCATACGCAGAGTACAAAAACAACAATTAAATTAACAAATCTGGGATGGATATTTTGTTGTTGAGAAAAAATTAAAAACAAAATTTTCGTCTTATACAAGTTTAAATTGAAAAAACTGGGATGAGATAAAATAGTATTGTTTGAGGATTTTTTTTTCTGGGATGAAAAACTGGGCTAACTTCACATGCTTCTCTAACAGATTTGTAATATATGATTCTTCAACGTAAATAAAAGGATTTACGTATTTAAGTTTGCGACTTCATGGAATTATAAAAAAGCAAAATCTCTAGAAATCTGGTATTAATCTGCTATTTTTCTTGTCAGTGAATTTTGATTTGACAGCTGAAATTGCTTTAGTTTATCACAGGCCCCTTTTTTTAAAATAATTGTTGGAGAAATTCGATGCATTTAATTTAAAAAATCTTCTGAAGATTCTTTTGAAAATGAATTTTTCTTTAATTTCACTGGGCTCTTTTCTTAAATCTTTCCGATCCTAGAAAACACACGAAGTGTTTTCAATCTCAACCCTTTTGAGATGCCGATAGACAGGCCTCCATAATATTTATTGGGCAAATGTATTTGGATTATGATCTAACTTCATTTAGTATTTTTTTGTTGTACTGATGATGTAAATTTATGTTACGTTTATACCATGTAAGGTTGAACTAATAATGCTGAAATATTCGTTAATATTGAAACTGTTACATAATTTGAAGTGGGATGCTCCGCTGTAAAATTAGGTATACGATTAACATTGAACCCGCAGTACACTGCTTTTTGGAACTCCTGTGTGTCTTTCATTTAAACTGAAAAATACTCTGTCATATTTCACCAAGAATTTCCTGCGGTTGAGCAGGTAATTTTTAATGATCTCATAATAGTTTACCAATGAACTAGTGTGTGCTGTGTCTTTACTTTGTGTATAAGTCCTTCTCATGTTATACTTTATAGGAAACTTGAGCGATGTCCAAATGACTGATGAGGGCTTTTTATCAAATGAGTTTCTGATAAGATTCTACGCACTTGTTGTGTAGTTCCACCATCTTCTCTAAATCTAAACCAGTGATCCGTTATAAACTTGTGGAATTGGGTTAAGTTTTATCTCGACCGCTTCGTCTGACAAAACTGAAGTTTTTAGGAAAACAAAATCTTTCTTGTCTTTCTATACATTTCTTCTGTTTTTGATGGAATTTGATTCGATTTTTTTTTCTTGTTTTACCAACTTTAACTATTTGTAAGCGTGTGTCTAATTTCGCCTCAGCCTTTCTTTTCAAAGGCTCATTTTCACAAAATTGTCAGATAGGAGGTATTGTCACAAAGGTATTGTCAAATTATAACCGGTTATTTTTTGAGTTTATTTGTCCGCTAATCATTGTTTTTACTTCACACCGTTTATATTTAATTGCGTTGAATTCTGAACCTTCGATTACTTCAGAGACAAGTCTGTAGCTTCCGGCGCTGAAAGGTTAATTAGATAGTATTAGATTCCCTCATCATGTTCGTTGTCAGCGCTATTTGTAGGTTTTTGCTGCTTGCTTTTGCCTGCGTAATGTGCGTTTGATCAATAAGAGCTGCTAAATATTCTGTGAGGGGTGATGAATTTCATCTTAGTAGAGCGGCTGCATGTAGTATCTTTTGTTGATTGCTGTAACGTATTATTTTAGGTTTGTGCTACTTCAATTCAGCGATTTCAGATTTTGTCTTAAGTAGGATCATCAATTCACAGTTGCCTCTCTTATTACTGTAGATTTCAATTGAGTATGGCAGCTCGTAAAGAATATATATGATTCCGACTTTAACACACGATAATCCTCTGCCGCTAGAAACGTGATCTAGTTTTTCTTTCTATATATAAACTCCACAGCTCTTTACCAGTTGGGGCCAGTTAACTGGAGCCTTCTCTTGCAATGAATACTTCTCGTAAGATTTAAAATTAACTTGCAAGTTTATGCTTAATAATTAAATATTTCTGTGGTCCGTATGCTGCGGATATGTTATATTTGACGGGCTTTTCTTCTAAGCACATATTACATAGTACTGGAACCATTAAATTATACAGAGCTCCATTGTGTAAAATGCGCCTCAGAGACCACGATGATGTTAGGTTAGGTTAGGTTAGGTTAGAGTGGCTGCTATCGCACACTTGCAATTGTCATTTTACTGAGCGCCAATTTGAGCGCTGCTATAGGCCTCCACAGACCTGCTGTTTCCGGCTGCATCTGGAGAGTCGTTCCGTACTTAGCTAGTTCGTCTGCCCTGCAGTTTCCCGTGACGTCCAAGTGACCAGGGACCCAGACTATCTGGATGCTGAAATACTCGCTCATCTCGTTAAGAGATGATCGGCAATCCAGCGTCACCCGTGACTTCAGATAAACTGCCTCTAGCGACCTGACCGCCGCCTGACTGTCCACATAAATCGTGATATCCCTCATGGATACCACGTTATGCTTCAACCATGTCCCGACTTCGCATATCGCCACCACTTCAGCCTGGTACACGCTGCAGTAGTCAGGGGGACGAACGGAAATATTAACATTAAGCTTTTCACAGAAGACTCCGGCTCCTACCTTGCCGTCTAGCTTAGAACCGCCTGTGAAAAATTGCAGTGCATCATTTTCCTGTATTGATCCGATTCTCTCGAAGGCCAGATGACCAGTTCTGCCCTAAGCGATCTAGCTATCGTCGAGTGTCCCGCCTGAAGACACTTCCACTGAGAGACAGCCGAGAGTCTCGTAGCCACATTGACTGCCATCTGCTTACCAAAAAATTCGATTGGAATAAGGTAGAACATAACCTCTAAAGCGTGTATAGGTGTTGACCTAAGCGCCCCGCTTATTATCATGCAGGCCGTTCTTTGCACCTTCTCCATCATCTTCCTATATGTTACCTTCTGCAGAGCTGGCCACCACACGCACACCCCGTACATCAGCTTAGGTCTTACCACTGTGGTATAGAGCCAGTGTACCAGCTCTGGTTGAACGATGCTGTTAATGTTGTGTACATTAAGAAAATGGTGTACTTTTAATTTATGTTGCACCAGCCCATCGGCATCCCATAAGCCTTCTGCAGCACAGCGACATATACATTTATTCATTGATTCGTTGAGGGTACTTATTACTTTCGAAATTCCCTGGTTATCATTCTGAGGTTTATTTCCATTATTTTGTACGTTACCCGGAAGTGCCCCTGCGAATCATGTTCCTGAGTTAATGGTTGCAGAAACAATTTTTTCATTTCACGAGTTTTTATATATTTTGGGGTCATTTGTTTCCTTTACTTCTTATACACTATGCATCGTCTGTAACTATAGCGGTATGACTTTATCCGCAACAACTACATGTAGTTAGGTTTTCTTTAAACCATCTGCGCTCGTTTGTACAAGTTTCTGCATATCACGCAACAATACCACATATCTTTACAATATATACCTTTTACTGATTTCGGGGTGCCCTTTGTTTTTGCTGCTTCAAGCTCCAGCACTTTAAACATTGTTTTAGGGATATTTGCACGAATAATAACCTTCTCTTCTAATAATCTTTAATCGCGCTTCTTTTCTGGAATGACTGACTGTTGTAAGAGCTTTTTTATAACAGTGACAACGTCCATCCCGCTATTTTCGCTTATAAGCCTGTGCAACTAATCTGGAAGCAAATTATGTTAATATTAGATTATTGTATTAAATATCAAACATACGGAATAATACCTTCGATAAATCTTGCTCAATCGGTTTCAGCAATAGCGAGTATAAGCAATATATTGTTATATTATTTATAATACTTCCTGTCGAGTAAAATGAGTTGCTACGTAAATGAATAAATAATGTTTCGCGATAGATATTATTCACTTAGAAATCGTGCTTTCTCCAATTTATTGTAACAAAAATTATTTTCTAGGACTGCACAAGAATTTTTAATTGCAAAACAACAGTTTACTAAAATTAAATCGTGCCATGATGTAGTTGTAATCATTGTAGAAGAAATGAACAAAGGATCATCCTATCCAAATTCAACATAGTTTCAGTGATCTCAAAATCCCAGTGAGAAATCCGTTTTTTGAATCTAAAAAAAAAAAAAAAAAAAAAAAAAAAATAGTTTTAAAAAATACATACATTCAAATGGTTAAAACATTACCCATCGTACTTGCTTTTAAGGTTATCAAGTTGTTTCTCACTACTCGTAATCCTTTCTGTAATTAGAATAAAAAATTATTTATCTCAATCCGATATCAATTGAAAATCAACTCCCAATGATGTCACATGTTAATAACAAATTTGATTTCATCATTGAGTAGCAGCGCTTCCTTTAAAGTGTTTCCTGCGTCAACTTTCCCAATCCGATTAATTTTCTAGCGTTTCGCCACTACTGAGAGGACATATTACAACATCACTTTCCCACAATTTATCGAAGTTTATGTCTCTTTTTCCAAAAACTAAAATTGACGACTGTTTCGTTTATAAATTTTTAATTTTATTTCTATCACAACCTGCAACTAGGTTAAACATAAATAATATTTCAATCCGTCATTTCGTTAACAAAAAACGATGTTGTAAAAGTGATGTTATAACATATCACCCTTATATGAGGAACCAAGCGCCAACTTTAGCGAAATTAATTCGATAAATTTTGTATTAAAGTAAATCAAATAAAAAACCTCTTAACGAGGTAAATGTTCGAGTGACGAAAGCCGAATTCAATTCACAAAATTTCTGATATCAAATTTGTGCCGAAAAAAACAATTGCATTCGATTTGTCAACGATTTTTCGGAATGTTAGTGCATTCGGCGCGTTTGTTTACATTTTGCTTTCTAGCTGTCAAAAATAACGATTGCTAACGATTTTTCGGAATGTTAATGCATTCAGCGCGTTGTTGTTGAACATTCCGAAAAATCGTTAGCAATCGTTATTTTTGACAGCTAGAAAGCAAAATGTAAACAAACGCGCCGAATGCACTAACATTCCGAAAAATCGTTGACAAATCGAATGCAATTGTTTTTTTTTGGCACAAATTTGATATCAGAAATTTTGTGAATTGAATTCGGCTTTCGTCACTCGAACATTTACCTCGTTAAGAGGTTTTTTATTTGATATCAATGATTTTGGCACGGCAAATTGAAAATGAATTGAATTGCGATTCGTTTTATTGTTGTCAGTCAAAACAGTTCATACCCACACTCGATAGCACACAAGTGGCCGCTACGTGTTATTGTGCCTTAAGTCATATTCATACGACGGATAAAATCCGGGATAATTCAACAATTTTTTTGCATGTTTCTTGCATGGGAGGAGTGGTAAGATCTATTTTTTTTAACCGCAACGGACCGATATTAGGGTGCATTTGAGCCAAAAAATGAAATTTTGCAAAAAATTAAGGTGGCTTTTAAGTTATGGAGGTCAATATCTAAAATATACGAGTTTTCTGGGACAAACGGTTGATGTCATATTGTAGGTGAGATTTGTGGCTAATAATCCTGAAAATATGAACCAAAAGTCTTGGGCTCATTTTTTAGCAATTTGGCCGAATGTGGCCGGCCGATTTCGCATTTTTCAGTTTTTTGGCCAAAATTACCCTCCAACCTAATTTTTTGAATTTTTTTTTCTGCTATTTGATAGCTGGCGTCAATACCTTTCCAACGATATGCATATGTCTAGCATATGTCGAATAGATTCAGCACTGTGGACGTGGCAAAATGGCCAAAAATGGCCGTTCAGAGGCCGGCCGCGGCCAACATGGCGGCCAAATCAAAAAGTTGTAGAACAAAAGTTGCTTAGTTTTTTAAGTACTACAACCCCTAAAAATATGAGATTAAATAAAAGAGGTACGGACAAACAAACATATATACCAAAGCAAGATTAAATGGTGACGTCATAGAAAAATTTAAAATTGTCATAACTTTGGTCAAAATCATCCGTTTTGGACGTTAGAGGTGTCGTTGAATTGGTATTGACGTCTACAATCATAATTTGCCAGTTAGAAAATAATTGGGGCCTTTTTTGGGGCAGTTATACCCGAAAAACTGATTTTTTGGGGCAATTTTCGGAAGGTCATATCTTCACTCAATGTTGGTAGAAATTCATGTTTTTATACATTATTTAGGTTTATTTTTCAAGGCCTTTCCAATGGTATATAACATGATCCTAGCGGCCTCAAAGGGAAAAAGTTCGAAACTTGCTGTATAATATACTTCGTTCAACTTCCAGCACAGTATGTGCTTTCGTCACTCGTTTGGACTGTCGTCCAAAGTGATTAACACTAATTAAAGAAAAACTTTTCGATCAATACAATTTTATTCCGTCATTTAGTGAAATCACGGCCTACTACAATTTTATTACAAATTGTATCGAGGTTTTGGACGCATTCTTTCCATACAATGATCCTATAAAGCTTTGGGCAGTTTTAGATTTAGTATCTCAAAGGTTACCTCGAACAGAAAATGCCGTTGAAGCGTGGCGCAGACGTTTAAAGGTTGTTGCCTCATACAGACCTCTGTAGAGGCCAACATTAGCAGAGAATACGGTTTAAAAAATTTAAAAGGTTTAACACGAAATACGACATTAAAAATTTTAAAACAAATAATTATATCTTAAATAAATCATTTATATGATTAACTTATATGAGGTAAAACATATCTTAACTTATATAATTATGACGCCTTCCAATAAGACGTTTTTTTAAATTAGAAATTAAACACACGTTTACTTGAAAATATACGTGCCATTCTTTATTGAAATTTAGTGTAGGCGCTTGACCAAATTAAAATCTGCAAAGCAAAAGACTACCACGAGCATATTTGCAGTAGTTGAACCTTTAATCGAGATTTACGATCATTATTTCTATCCTGCGAATGACGTGTTCGATATTGGTTTTGAGTGCCCCGATTGATTGTAGGTTATTCCTAATCATAATCCTTATCTTCCACATAACCTCAAAAAAATAATCTAATGATGTTAGATTGCACATTCTTCGTGGCGAGGTTACACTCCTCTTCACGAAATTAATCGTTAATAAACCGATTATTTCCGTGACTGTATGACAAGTAGCGCCGCCCTGTTGAAATCACAAGTTGTTAATATTCATTCCACCCCAACACCATTGTAAAAGCGTTACCAGCTTTATTTTCGAAATAATGCTGACCAATGATGCCTCAGAGTGCACCATACAGTAACATGAGAACAATGCAATCACTGCTCAACAACTGCCATTAGATTTTCAGAAGCCCAAATACGACAATTTTGTTTGATTACGTAGCCAAACAAATAAAAATTAGTTTCATCAGAATAAATATTTTTTTTTAAACCTTCGCCGTGTTCAATGATCCAGGGTGTAAATTTGAATGCGTAAAATTCGCCGTGTGGTTGGTGTGGAGAAGTTTTTTAGCTTAAAATCGAGCTGATGAAGAAAATTTGAATTCGTTTTACTAAATGGTCAACCTTCTATTGTTAAATTGTAAAAAAACTGAATAACGGAACTTTATAACGAAAAAAAAGTTCTTATTGGAAGATCCTGTACTTGTGTCAGCTCGCCTCTTTGCCATGACATTGTTCTTTGTAAATTTTCTGCCGCCATAACACAGTAGACGATGAAGCTCTCGATTATTATCTCCTGGAAATTAAATAATAATTTAATTATTTCGCCGGTGTGCGTTGTTTATTCTTATAATATTAGTTTTATATTTTATTTTGACTTTGAATTAATAGATGATTGCTTCATTGAATCTTAGCCAGCTCCTGTGGCTGCTGGGTCAGCCACTCTGACGATGCCGAGGGGTCGACATTCTTTTCGATTCATTTTCTTCTTTCTTTTATGAAGTTGCCGCATGGCAGTTACCCAAATTTTGTTACTAACCCCGGCATGACGACCAACACGTTCGAAGCGGGTAACTAACAATCGGATAGTGGGGGGTTCTTTGTCGTCATACATTATCGGAGTATAACAAAAACTTTCGTGTTGACTAAAAGATACTCGGCTTATAAAAAGAACACTGCAACTCACTCCACCCAATCTTTATCACATCACCATTAACCAATCGAAACGCAATTTATTCCATTTTTTTTTATTTAAACCATTATTTATTTAAGAACCGATAAAATAATTGAAAACATAATTTGATGTGGAAATACTAAAAACTACTGTTATATTTTCTAATTTACTTATTTAACTAAACGAACTATTTTGAATTTCAAGTGAATAATAAAAATTTAACCAGATTTTTAGTTAAGGCAAAAAAAGATAAGATCAAAAAAAACTCACCATATAAACTGCCGAAGAGTACTCTCGGTTGATATATGTATGGAACTTTGAATACTGAAATGAAACCCACAAAAAAAAACTGCCCTAACGTTTCTTTTTTTATCCACTTGTCACTCACTTTTAGAAATAGAAATTATTTACATATATCTGGATTTTATATTTAGATAAATCTTAAATCAACTAGAACACTAATAAATTTTCATAAATTTTCGCATGCATTAATTTAAAAGAAAAATTTAGCTTATAGTGCTTATTTTTTTTTGTTTAGAATACTTAAGGGAAACACAGTACACGCACAACACATACACTACACAATAATTATTTATTGTTGCCCTCGCGGTTGTTGATATGACCTTGAGGTCGCTATACGTCCATATGCGGTACCAAATTTCGCTGCGTGCAAAACCCTGTAAAAATGCCGTATTACAATTCAATATAATACCAAATATATTCAATAATAATCTAATCGCGGGATACAAACCTAGTTTTAATCAGCACATATAACTTCGTTTTTTAAGTCCAGTGCAAATTACAGCAAAACGCAATATACAACGTTTAATAATAAACCGATATGGTTGAGCACTCAAAGGCCCCAAAAACAATGTTGTTTCTTCGTTGGAACGTTCTTATGTATTTAGTTTTTTTTTTACCACTATCAAGATTTACATTTTTTCCCACGATTCCCCAAAAATGTAAGCCCAATAATACTTAAACTTTTGGTTTGCTTTGCGACAACTGCGATGGTCTCGCACAAAAGGCAACTCAATAATAATTTTATTTTCGTGCTTCGACCAAAAATATGCATTTAAAAACCATGTACAATTATGTACATGATTAGTTAGCGGTTATATACTTGTTCCTATTATATACATAGCTAATTATTATTAGGTATGGTTAAGTTATGTCTAGTAGGTAACCAAAACAAAGAACACAATTGCATTGCAAAAATGTAGATCATAGCGTTGTATGTACTCACACATAAAGCCAATCAACCAATTTATATATTTCCCACGCAGATTACCATCAGATTTATGAATTTATGATCTCCAATTTTGAGTAAATAAAATAATAAAAAAAAGGTAAATAAATAGACCAACACCATGCAAACAATTTTACATAAGGTATAAGAGTTTACTGACCTACACCAATCTAGCAAAACAAAGTCATATGACATATTAGGGTGAACCAAAATTCGTTCACGTTATCTTATAAAGATTCGAAAACCGTAACAGGGCAGCTTCTTTGAACTGGCTACGTGGTAGTTAAGGCAAAGAAACTGAAAAACATTGGATATCGAATCGAAACATTATTTATAAAAAAAAATTTTTCGTAATGAACTCCTATGTCCGAATATCCTTTGCGTGAAAAACACCGAGGACTTTATTCGATAGGTCTTTTAATTCATAATTTACTGTTCCTTTTCTTCGAGAAATTATAGCCTTAACAAATTGAGGTGCAAATTTAGAACAAATTTTTTTTTTCTGCACTGCTCTGTGGATGTGTTCTAACGAATATACCCTGTCCGACGGCAAACTCCTTTGGACAGGTTCTCAAATTGTATCTTTGGGAACTTTTCTGATACGCGTTAGCAATATTTCGTTTAACGGAATCGTGTATTAAAGCCAATCGAACAGGTAAAGGAAGTGGGATCTCACCCTCTGAAACATTACCTAATTGCCTTAGTACTTCATAATCTTGGGCATGGTTTATTCGATGGTATCCAAAGAGGAGAAAATGGGGGGAATGTTCAACCGTTTCATGTATCCCATTTCTAAGTGCAGCAGCTATTTCGTGTATGTGTTTATCCCAGGTATTGTGTTTCTCGGAGATGTACGCGCGAATGGCAGAAATAACCGACCGGTTGACCCTTTCGGAGGCATTAGATTGCGGTGAGTACACTGCCGTCTTGGAATCAGCTACACCGTATTTGCTTAAAAGGTTTCGGTACTCCCCACTTCGAAACTGAGAACCGTTGTCCGAATGAATGCTCTGTGGAACACCAAATATGCAAAACACGTCTTTTTCCAGGTAATCAACTATGCTGTTGATTGTCCTTTTATTAAGAGGTTTTAGTAGCACAAACTTCGTCAGGTGATCCAGTACTATAAAAATCATCGTTTTTCCTTGGTTGGATCTAGGGTATGGACCTAACAGATCAACATATAGCCGTTGCCATGGTCTGTCAATTAAGAAAGGTTTACCCATTGGTGGGTGTTGTTGTTGGTTTGGGGCTTTCGTGGTTTTACAAATATCACAATTACGAATGTAGTCTCCAATTTGTTTCACCATCCCTGGCCAAAAGAAATACTTCCGAATCCGTTCGAGCGTCTTCCTAATGCCGCCATGAGATGCTAGTGGATCATCATGCTCCTTACGTATTAGGGAAGGTCTTAGTCCGATTGGAATCCATAACTTCCAAACCGATAGATCCGAAAGCTCATCGGACTTTTTTGGTTCTAAGCGGATAAAAATGAGTTTTCCGCTAATTTTGAATGCCGGGTAGTTGTCTGGGTTGTCGTTTATTTTATTAAAAAGATTTTTATACTCAGGTTCACTAAATTCTTTTATTTCGGTAATATTAGTTAACCCTTCAGCTTGACCACATAATTTTCTTAAGCCCTCCTCAAATTCACGGATTTCGTCACAATAAATACGTGAAAGCATATCTGGAACCACGTTATCTTTTCCGCGCTGATGAACAATCGAGAATTTGAAGCCTTGAAGCTTTAGGCTCCATCGTGCCAGTCTACCACTTAAATCGCGTTGGGACATGAGCCACTTTAGGCTGGCATGGTCCGTAATCAATGTGAATTCATGCCCTTCAATATACGCACGAAATTTTTTTACGCCGAGTATAGCTGCCAGGCACTCTAATTCCGTTATTGAATAATTCCTTTGCGCGTCATTAAGTTTCTGAGAAATGTACGAGATAGGTCGTTCATTATTGTCTTCGTCTTTTTGAAAGAGGACTGCTCCAACTCCTTCGGTGCAGGCGTCACATCTTATAAAGAAAGGTGCCGAATAATTTGGTGTTATAAGTACTGGAGCTGAACAGAGCAATTGCTTTAATTTCACAAATGATTCTTGCGCCGCCTCCGTCCATCGAAATTTTCCTTTTTTCAGACACTCTGTTATTGGGGCGGTTACACTTGAGAAATTTTCTATAAAGCGCCGATACCACCCAGCCATTCCCAAAAGTCGTCGTATCTGTTTGGTAGTCGTAGGAACTGCTAGGTTAACTATTGACTCAACCTTTTCTGGGTCTGGTCTTAATCCTTTTTCGCCAACCAAATATCCCAAATATCGGATTTCTTTTATAATAAATTTGCTTTTTTCGATATTTATGGTCAACCCAGCAGTCCTTAGTAATGTCGCCACCGTCTCTAGCAGTTCAAGGTGTTCCTTCAATGTGCCGCTAATTATCAACAAATCGTCCAGATAAACTAAAATGCTGTCATGGAGTTCATGGGGTATAACTTTGTGCATTAAGCGGCACATTGACTGGGCTGCATTGCACAACCCAAACGGCATCACCCTGAACTGATAGAGCGGCCGTCCCGGTACCGTAAAAGCTGTTTTGTCTCTGGCAGATTCCGCAAGCGGTATCTGCCAGAATGCGTCCTTCAAGTCAAGTGCTGTGATGTAATTGGTCTCCGATAGTCGTCCCAAAAGTCCGTCAATTATTGGTAGTGGGTAAGCGTCCTTTTCCGCCAGGGAGTTGAGCTTACGTGCGTCGAGACGAAGTCGGGTCTTGCCATTCGCTTTCTTTACTATCGTTACCGGTGAGCTCCACGAACTTTTGCTTGTCTCGATAACACCTAAACTCAACATCCTGTCTATTTCTGAATATAGGTCCTTCTGTACTGCGGGTGAGACTGGGTAATATCGTTGCTTTACAGGCTTACAGTCTTTGACAAGTTCAATATCATGTTCATGCAACATTGGTTTACCTAATCCTTCCTTAGCTGAAGACGGAAACAAGTTTAGAATTCGCCTAAATTCGTCGTTATCCTTCCCCTTTAGAACATGGGAATTGTCGTCTTTTCGGACGTTCTCGGTTACAATTTCATCAACAGTAAAGCCCGGTAACAACTGGAATTTCCTCCAAAAATCAATCCCCGAATACACTGAAGATTGTAGAGTTGGGATGATAAAAAATTGAATTCTTTCTGTTTTACTGCCAAATGTAACCGGAAGCCATATGTAACCTTCTATTTTATTGGATGTCCCGTCAGCTGTTTGAATTGTTGATGTGACACGAGGCGAGATCCTCTCACGTAATTCGCAATCGTTTTCAAGTTTCCCTTTTGGAATTTGAGGCAATTTTGGCACGAAAGTTTACGCACATTTGATGCCCCGCACCCAAAACAAAAGATATTCAGGAACGGTTTATCGCAATCCTGATAAGCATGGCCAATATCATGACAATTCCAACAGATATACTGCAATGAGTTTGAGGTTTGTTTAGAACTAACTTGCTGGACTGATTTCTTATGAAAGGCCTCTACTACTGGTTCAGCGACGTTTTCCTGTTCTGCGTAAGTACTGGCATGAACTTGGTGAATTCTCGGACTTTCTTGCTGTGAGACACTTAAATTTTGAATTTCCAGGTTGAGTTCATGGACCTGCTGTCGACGTTCATGGACCTGCTGTCGGGAGCGTCACATTTTTTAGAGCCGGATACATGTTTTGACACAACCTGTAAATAACTTGTTGTTCAGAAAGACGTAATTGTAAGCGTGCGTTCAATTTTTGAATTTCAAGGGAAAAATCAGAAAATGATTCTCGATGCCCTTGGAACCGTCTTAGAATCTGTTCCTTCATTTCCTCCTCATAATTCGAACTGCTAGAATACGAGAGAATAGCGCTTTTCATATTGGCCCAAGTTGTTACTGGGTTGTTCGCTTTGTACACCCAGTACCAATCCTCAGCCTTTTTGGTTAGGAATAGATAAAAAACCTTTGTGAGGTGTTCCTTGGGGAAACCGTCGTCGTTAGCCATCTGCTCTAACCTATATACGAAATCATGCACATTTAGGATGTTGGACCCATCAAATGATAAATTCCATTTCTGTCTAATTTTATAAAAATTATCCAACCGAAATTGATTGTTGCCTCTTGGTAATCCACCATTGTCAAAATTTGGAGCATTTGGCTCGACATGTGGCATGTTCGGTTCGTAATGGTTAAAAGACGTATTTGCGACCGAAGTATTTATCGCTCTATTCATGTTACGTATCCCAACCTGGGAGAAGAAATCTGCAACTGACCCCTTTACTACCTTATGATTATCAGATCCGAAGGACGTAACCTGATTTGTTTTATCGATATTTTTTTTTGTTATCAAATTGCTCTTCGAAATATGCAAAGGACTATGTTTAGTATCCAATGAAGTGTTAGACAATAAATGTTCCAGTTTTTCGGAAAATGAGCTTTCCGCCGTGACCTTACGTTGTGGCGAGCAATCTCTTGATTCAGGACCCTGACGTTCATGCCACAAATCATGGTAATGCTTAAATATGTGACGCCAGTTTCGGTATACTTTTGTTGAATGTGATGTTTCACCTACTGACCTAATCAATCTCCAAATTCGTTCTCTATAGTGAACCGCTTTAACATAACAAAGAGTTATGAAATCGAGTGAAGGTGAACTTCCCTGTTCATCCGTGGCTTTAACCATCTCTTCATAACGAGCATGGCACTCCTCAATTTCATTTTCGGGATGATCGAGATTAGCATGGGTGTCTCTTCGCACTAGACTCTTGTCCAACTGTTCAGCCCTTAGCATATTAATTAACAAATCTTTCCCATCTACAGCTTTGCTGCTCAAACCTCTAACTTGGTACTCAACCTCAAGTTCAGGCTGATTTAACAGTTGTAAATATATTATGGGATCCATAGCGAGAGAACGGAATAATTATTTAATAATTATTATACGATATGAATTGCTTCCTAATTTAAATTTTAGCCTCGGTTAGAGAATCAAGTATATATCGGTACGTTTTATTTCGGAAAGGTGTTGCACGAGTAAAGCGAACGAAACACCAATAGTGTTAATTATATAAAAGTTCAAATAACTCGTAATAATTTGAAATTCTTAACATATAACATAAAAGGAAATGATTTGGTATTATACGGAATTTTAATTTTTTTAATCGATATTATCGTGAATTGTAAGGTTGTATTATTGTAAATACTTTAATTATCAACTAATTTGAATATTTTTATATAGGTTTTGGTTAATGGTGATGTACAAAATCGAGTAACAGTGAGTTGTTAATAAAAAAAAAATTCCCTATGCATAAGCAAAATTGTGTATGAATGGTACCTTAGGAAAAACGGCCATGACGAATTGTTGAGAAACACTGAAGAGATAAAACGTAGAATCACTAGTTATTCAATCCCAGGGTTTCACAGTACAGCTAATGCATGTCCCCTTTCGTGATACCATACAAATACTATTTTAGGGATAATATAAAAATGGATGTTGATGGGGAAACGAAAAATTCTTCTGCAGAGCTCAGACGTCAAAACATAATCAGGACTTAAGAAATCATCTTGTTCGACCAATGATATTTTGACGCTGTATCCATGCGAAATTTTAAAGACGGGAATTCTAGGAATTGAAATATTAAGGGGTAAAAAAAATCACGACAATCTCTGCCCACCGAGCCATCAGAAGGATGCCATAGAATCATTATGTTTCAACAACCGATGATTCGGAGAAGCCAGAAATGCCATTTCGATACTAAGAAGGTTAATGTAAGGCTCTCGGACAAATATCAGGATAAATGAAATTAGAATTTAATAAAATAATTTAATCTTAAGAATTTAAATGATGAATTTAACAGCAACCGACTCGCTAAAAAACAGTAGGAACAAAAAAAATTGCAAACAAAATAATAAAAACTTGATCATGATTCTTAACCAGTACAAGGTTTAACTTATTCGAAAGAAAATAAATAATTTTAAGAACTGTTATAACGGATTGGAGCGATTATTCTGGATGCTAGTGTTTAGTAGTGAAGCCACTCGGATGACTTATTAGGTCTACCAATGATATAACTATTTCATCCAACGAAAACCTTACATGGTTATTAATTGCTTATGCCTTAGGTATATACTACTTGTACTTAAAGAAAATTCTGATTTTAAATCAACTTGAAAAATATTTTATAAAAACTGAAACTGGAAAAAAAAAATTTTTTATTAAACCATGTGGTTTTATGACCTTGAAAGCATGTGGTAACGGTTTAAACACGCGATCTTCCATACTTTCTGGTCCCTGCTCGGGCGCCATTTTGTTACTAACCCCGGCATGACGACCAACACGTTCGAAGCGGGTAACTAACAATCGGATAGTGGGGGGTTCTTTGTCGTCATACATTATCGGAGTATAACAAAAACTTTCGTGTTGACTAAAAGATACTCGACTTATAAAAAGAACACTGCAACTCACTCCACCCAATCTTTATCACATCACCATTAACCAATCGAAACGCAATTTATTCCATTTTTTTTTATTTAAACCATTATTTATTTAAGAACCGATAAAATAATTGAAAACATAATTTGATGTGGAAATACTAAAAACTACTGTTATATTTTCTAATTTACTTATTTAACTAAACGAACTATTTTGAATTTCAAGTGAATAATAAAAATTTAACCAGATTTTTAGTTAAGGCAAAAAAAGATAAGATCAAAAAAAACTCACCATATAAACTGCCGAAGAGTACTCTCGGTTGATATATGTATGGAACTTTGAATACTGAAATGAAACCCACAAAAAAAAACTGCCCTAACGTTTCTTTTTTTATCCACTTGTCACTCACTTTTAGAAATAGAAATTATTTACATATATCTGGATTTTATATTTAGATAAATCTTAAATCAACTAGAACACTAATAAATTTTCATAAATTTTCGCATGCATTAATTTAAAAGAAAAATTTAGCTTATAGTGCTTATTTTTTTTTGTTTAGAATACTTAAGGGAAACACAGTACACGCACAACACATACAATACACAATAATTATTTGTTGTTGCCCTCGCGGTTGTTGGTATGACCTTGAGGTCGCTATACGTCCATATGCGGTACCAAATTTCGCTGCGTGCAAAACCCTGTAAAAATGCCGTATTACAATTCAATATAATACCAAATATATTCAATAATAATCTAATCGCGGGATACAAACCTAGTTTTAATCAGCACATATAACTTCGTTTTTTAAGTCCAGTGCAAATTACAGCAAAACGCAATATACAACGTTTAATAATAAACCGATATGGTTGAGCACTCAAAGGCCCCAAAAACAATGTTGTTTCTTCGTTGGAACGTTCTTATGTATTTAGTTTTTTTTTTACCACTATCAAGATTTACATTTTTTCCCACGATTCCCCAAAAATGTAAGCCCAATAATACTTAAACTTTTGGTTTGCTTTGCGACAACTGCGATGGTCTCGCACAAAAGGCAACTCAATAATAATTTTATTTTCGTGCTTCGACCAAAAATATGCATTTAAAAACCATGTACAAT
Source organism: Nephrotoma flavescens (assembly GCA_932526605.1). Taxonomy (NCBI): domain Eukaryota; kingdom Metazoa; phylum Arthropoda; class Insecta; order Diptera; family Tipulidae; genus Nephrotoma; species Nephrotoma flavescens. Next base: position 84,200,884 of record OW052222.1, read on the forward strand.
TATGTACATGATTAGTTAGCGGTTATATACTTGTTCCTATTATATACATAGCTAATTATTATTAGGTATGGTTAAGTTATGTCTAGTAGGTAACCAAAACAAAGAACACAATTGCATTGCAAAAATGTAGATCATAGCGTTGTATGTACTCACACATAAAGCCAATCAACCAATTTATATATTTCCCACGCAGATTACCATCAGATTTATGAATTTATGATCTCCAATTTTGAGTAAATAAAATAATAAAAAAAAGGTAAATAAATAGACCAACACCATGCAAACAATTTTACATAAGGTATAAGAGTTTACTGACCTACACCAATCTAGCAAAACAAAGTCATATGACATATTAGGGTGAACCAAAATTCGTTCACGTTATCTTATAAAGATTCGAAAACCGTAACAATTTGTACTAAGAATTGTAATTTAATGTTAGTGATGAAGTTGGTGTTGTCTTTTCTATGTCTACCACTGCTGATGCAAACATATTATTAATCCTTTAATTGATTTAAAGCGTCAGTAAATCGCAATGACCTGAAAAATAAATAATTAAAATATATGGTGAAAATTTTTTAGAAACTTTAGCGTTATAAAATTTGATCCATCAATAACAAAACAGCCATATATTGGTATCATTCCAATCGCTTTCTCAAATTTTTTCAGTGTGGACTCTCAAGGAAAATCAATATGTTCATTGTCTGTTATATCGTTTGATTGCCTGCAAGAGAGTTCCAATAGCGACGGCAGTTAGGAATTTGGATTACCAACACTAAAACACATATTCCCAAGAACTGTCGGATTCTTATTCGTTGGTGAGTTTCGTATTATTAATGTTTTTTGAGTTGTATATTTATTAGATTCATCGACAATCAATTTTATCAAATCTTCATCAAAAAAAATTGAATCATGCGCACGGTGTGAATAAATCCAAATTTTCAACAGAAAGAGACTCATCGCCTAGAAAATTAATTTCATTTGCATCTTTTAAAAAATCTTGACATCGCCATAGAATCCTATCTTTAGGTATTACAGAAGTATCTAGCGATCGGATGACCGTAGGGATTTCATTGTCATCAACAAAATCAATAGGTAAGTTTACTATATGAAATAGCCCCTCTTGCACTTCATTGTCGACATCGTTCTCGTTCTCCTCGGTTTGTCGAACTGTTTGAACCTCAAACTCCGCATCTTCATTTTCGGCACCTTCATCATATAGCTCATCTTCGCTATCCGTCCAGGCATCGATTATTTGCCAGATTTCTGCTTCAATCAGGCCTCTCCTGCTGCGCTATCCTAGAATAATAAAAAATGTAATGCATTTGGTTTGTCTGAAAAAATATTGATTGCATATATGCAAGATTACGTTAAATGCTCTTTAACTTAATTACTAAGTTCATTTTTTGACGATATTGGTGAGGAAAACCGACGCCATGAAAAATGTTTAGTTCCATTTTTCGCCACATAGTATTATGCCACATTTGGTAACACACGCAAGTATTCAAGTCCAAGATTTGGACTGTCAGGGTGGCTGGCATAATTAGATTAAATTTATGATGCCAAGAAAGGCAATGAAATTCCGAGTCCTTTTGTGATATCTGTCATTTATATATTTAATGAAGTTTTACGTGATCTAATGAAGGATGTTCATAAGTAATTTGCTGTATAACGCATCGATGAATTCATACACGATTTTTGTAAAGAAGTCATTGAGATAGTAATAAGGCAGTTCTTACGGAAATTCATGTGAGTAGTGTGCTATAATCTATTAAGGGGCATTTTGAATGGTTCTTTATGATTTGTGATTAAAATTTTACGTGTTACCTATAAAATAAAACACGTCTTCACTTTTGTAAGTCACTTTTAGTTCAGGTACACATATTGAATTACTTTTATTTTCTTATGTTATTAAAATAACATCCCATAATTAAACGAATTGCCCAAGTAAATTAAAATTGTGTGTTTAATCACTTTTACAATTTTTACTAGAGTAACATGTTTATACAAGTTAAAAAATTTAATTGTTTCTCTCAGTGAAACTGGATTTTACCGTTAGAAAAGTAATAATAGCCTCTCCACTAATGACTTTTATTAACAAGTTCATTAGTTGATTCAGTAGAACGCCCAATACATAATTTTAATTTCTCACGGAGAGAAAATTAATCGCAACATATCTTTTGACCAGAATTTCATCGAGAAGTTCACTTATGTTGTCATCAATTGCTTGACTTACAAAAAATTCAGTCACATACAATCAAATAAAACTTGAAGATTTTTCAATACTAAATCAAAAATTTATGTAATTCGTATGTTTGTGAGCGTTTTTGCGTTACTGTGTTTGAGGCTTGATGAACATTTTTTGGTAGGGATTGGCAATACTAATATTAGTAAAGAGAACTCTTGTGTTAACTATATGTGTTAGTATTGTAATATAACGATCGTATTTCAGTTAGTATACTTTTAACCGTAAACATGGACAGGTCCAAATTGATGGTGCTCTTAGCACAGCAAAATAATATTATAAAAAGTAAGTAACCAAAGTATTCCAAGTTCATAGTAAAATTAAATATTACTTAAAATTAATATAAATTTTATATTTATCAAATAGGCAATGTTCAAAAAAGATCAATTAGTGAAATTGAAGTCAACGATGAGGAAAATAATAATTTTGTTAATGAAGAAATTATTTGTAGTAGTGAGAAGGATCGTGGAGGTACACCATATGTATGAATCATTACGTTTAGTTGGGCTTTGGTTTTGTTCGTTCAGTTATTGGAGATATATCCGTGACTAGTCATTTATCCCGAGATCACATTTTTAAACCATTATCGTACACAATAACATTTATATTTTTTATCAATTAGACAATGTTGTATTTAACCCAATGAGTGATGACGACAACGAAAAAACAAATAATCTATGCGTTAGTGAAGAAGATGAATTTGTTTATGATAGTGATAAAGATCGCGAATTCATACCATCTGAAAACGAAGGTAACTATTAATTTATTTTGGTTTTAGTTATTGTATGTTGAAATGAGGATGTAGGTCATAGTAAACCTTCGCAAGCGACTAAATAATTAACTAATTAAATGCATACTGCTCAGATATACTAATATATTTTGCAACTAAATTAAAATCTTCGGATACTTCAAGTAGTCACTCGGGCCATCTAGTTCATAGTCCTATCACGCCTAAATGATGTTTACCGCCCGTAACTAATAGAAAAAGCCCACCGCCCAGCACACGCACACGGAAAAGAAAGAGGCAACCGCAAAATTGAATCAAAAATATTTTATTAAATCCAAAAGACAAAGAGGCAAATCATACAATCAAGGTGATAAACCTGTACTTGCAAAACAATTACTGCCCACGTGTGGGGAAAAGTGTCCAACTCAATGTTCAACCAAATTTAGCGATACTCAAAGAAAAATTATTTTCGATCAGTTTTATAGCCTATAGGAAATAAAACTAGACAATGGGAGTTTATTTTAAAATACGTATAAGAGGTACCCAAAAAAAGTTGTAGGAATTTAAATAACTCAACAAAACGAACCTACAGCAGAATATATCGTTTACCCTGCAAATCAACAGGTTCTTATATAAAAGTATGCAAGACTTTGTTCTTAAATACCTTAGCAATCAACCAACAGTGGGTCGAAACCGCGATACTTAAACTAAAATCCGGTAATGGGATGGTTAATCCTGATGCAAGTGGTTCGCATACTCGCATACAAAACCCAGTGACAATTGAAACTAACAACATCGTATCTCAACATATAAATGCACTTCCTCGTCTACCATCACATTATTGTAGAGCGAATACCACGGAATATTTAGACTCAAGTTTAAATATTGCCAAGATATACAGATTATTTTTGAAATGGGTGCTGAGGAAAACCATGGAAAACCACAAATAAAATTTCATGTCCACCGATACCGATAACGCAACGTCAGCACCGTGATATTTTTAATACGAAATTTAATTTAGATTTTGGGTTTCCGAAAAAAGATTTATGTAACGATTTCGCCGCATTCGATAACATGAATGAATCCGAGAAAATTGATAATCAAAGCCAATATAACGAAGACATTTTTAACAAAATGAAGGCCCGTGAAATTAAAAATAATGATAAGGCTATTGCTCTCACTGACAAGGCCATTAAGGTAATATGTTTTGATTTTCAAAAAATTCAAACGCCATGTAGTGAAATATGTATTTTTTACTATAAACGAAAATTATCTGTTTACAATTTCACAATCTACGATTTTGCTACCAAAAAAGGAATTTGTAATGTATGGGATCAGACCATTGCCGTAAAGGAGCAAACGAAGTAAGCAGTTGTTTATGGAAATTTGTGTCAGAAGCTGTTGATTGTGGGGCAAAAGAATTTATTTTTCGGAGCAACAACTGCAGCGGTCAGAATAAAAACAGGATCGTTTTTACCTGTTATGCATATATGGCGGAACAATTCAATATAAAAAATTACTCACAGATATTTGGAAAAGGGACACACAAAACGAGGGTGATAGTGTGCACTCTAATATAGAACGGGTCAAAAAACATCAAACAGTATACATACCTGCTCAGTGGTACAGCTTAATGAGAAACGCAAAGGTAACTGGTAATTGGAGATCCATACGATGTTATCGAAATGACTAAAAATAATATTTTTAATTTTAAGTTACTTTCGATCAAACTGAATTTTAATCACCATACTTAAAAAGTTAGTATGATTAAAATCAGAGAAATATGTATTTCTAGCGAGGTCCCAAATAAATTTTTATATAAACACCAATTTGAGGAAGAATACAAAACGGTTATTATGTATGAATTACCTACTATTAATAGTAATACTTAGATTTAATTTCGCTATGTGATTAATCTATATTCCACAATACTATCAAGATTTTTATAGATCGTTAAAGTTTAGTAATTTAGAACAAGAAAGCAACTCGGACTCTTAATAAGCTACTTATATTAATAGATGTTATATTTTAGTACTTACTGAAGACGCTACTGTTTTATGAATTTTGATACCAAATGAATTAGGTTTTTGAAAAAATAAAATTTCTTTTTATTTCAAAATTATCTTTTGTTTTATTATCTCAGAAATGGACTTGATGGAAACCGCATGAATTACATTTTCAGGTTTAAACATTTTGTCGGGACTTTATTCCTTTCTGTTTATACTGGAAAGAATGTTCAAATAATAACATGCTAACCGTCTTTAAAATAGAATTGAGAAGAAAAAAAAACAATCAAAAATATTAGAAATCGCCTTATGGTATAAATGTTTTTGTGCTGTCTAAACTATATTACGTGAATATCTGTAAAACCACAAATATGGAGTCACCTGTTTATATAGTTACTTAAAGAATTTCCCAGCCTTTGGAAACACATTAAAAAAGTTATAAAATTTTAATTTTTTATCTGTAAATTTTGAAAAAATAGATTAAAATTGCTTTCCTGAAAAGTAACTTTTTTGCGTTAGCATACTTTAGAATGTGCGAAGCGATTTATACAAAGTAGAATTTTTTCTAGTAGGTTTTCAAACTAAGTTCGAGAAAACGGGGTAAACCTAATTCAAGTATGCTGAATTCAACGGTGCTAGTCCCATTCCAAAGTTAGTCCCCATTTTTGAGATATCGCTTTCGATATGTTGAGGCTCTCAAAGTCAAAAATTTGTCGAAATATACTCATTTTCACGTTGATAACTCTTGAACCATTAGTATTTTCGTTTTGCTTTCTTCAGCAAAGTTGTTACGCAAGCCAAGACAAACCACTTTGCCAAACATATCAAGATCGAAAAACCACATCTACATTCACAGTTTTGTGTTATTTTTGTTTTCTTTTCATTCCGACGAAAAACACATTTTTTATCATCTTTTGTCCGTTTATTGAATTTATATCGATTGAAATCGATCGAATAAACATCTCATCGACAAATTTAGATACAATAGAATTTATGTAAAAGAAAATTAAATCGATTCAGTTGGTTTTATGGTGATTTAATTAATTTTTAATTTTCTGATTCGTTGGTGTCGTCTTCGGGATCTTCTTTTTCTTGCAAATTCCAACAAATGTCACCCAAGAGTGCATGTAGCTTCTTGCCGATGTACCAATGTTTGAGCCTTGCCGTCACTTGGTGAAAACGCTCGCCGTGCTCATCGGATTCGGCTGGTGATTGTTCGGTGAATTTTTCCACTTGACAATGCCAAAAATGTTTTTTCAATGACATTCGAACGTTTATATTATGAAAAGCGGTCAACATATTTTCAATATATGTGCGCTAATCATCGGGTCGATTAATTCCGAGAACATTCGTTCGAAACTTCGTTCTTACTTATTGTGCCAATTTTTTAACTTTTTTAGAAATATCGGTTACGAGAATAATTTCTTCTTCGGTTTATTTTTTACTACTATGTATTACATAAATTATTTTGAAGCTGTTTATATACTGTTGCTAGGCGCTGCTCTTTCGCACCTCCTTTGTTTTTAAGTTGTCTTACCTTTTTTGATTCTGTGTTGAAATTTTTTTTGAATTTAGTGTACCTGTGATTTTCAGCTTTTATGTGTTGTGTGAAACTTGATTTTATGTACTTTTTTAAATTTGGTTATGTCATTTATGTGATCTTTGTATCTTATTTGAAATGAGTGTCCAGTGTGGCCGAAGTATGTCGACCTCCAGTTGTATTTTGACTTACCTGTGTATACGGATCTTTGCACAGGAGTTGATCTATGTTTCTCAAGACGTCAAGGTAGGAGCCGGAGTCTTCTGTGAGAAGCGTTTGCCAAAACTGACAAGATTGTACCTATTGGGGAACATGTGTGAAGGCTGGGTCTACAGATGAATGAGTTTGTAGAAGTTGCGTGGACGAAGAGGAGGAAGAGAGTTTTGATAACTTCCTATACTCGTGACGGTATTATCATACAGAAGGCATAGGTATTTAGGCGTGTACAGTATAGCCAGCCGTTCAGATCTCGCGGACGATGGGGTTGCGAGATATTTTTCCTACGTACGTGGCTCCGAATGATTTTGAACAGGGGTAAAAGGGAAATAGGATCCTGTTGTATCACAACAGACCACTACTGGTCTAAGTGTGCGGAAGCAGCCACGCCAACCTAACCTAACCTAACCTTGGCCTAAGTTAACCACACATATATGGTGGATGTGGTTTTTCGGTCTTGATGTGTTCGGCAAAGTTGTTTGTCTTGACTTGCGTAACAACTTTGCTGAAGAAAGCAAAACGAAAATCCTGATGGTTCAATTCCTGATCGTTCAAGTGGTTATCAACGTGAAAATGAGTATACTTTGACAAATTTTTGACTCAGAGCCAAACATTTCGAAAGCGATATCTAAAAAAAGGGGGACTAACTTTGAAATGGGGCATCATTGAATTTTGCGTACTCGAATTAGGTTTACCCCTTGGGTGCCCAGCTTGTCACATTTTTCAACTAGCACAGTGTTATTTATTAATTATTTATAAATATTTGGAAAAGTATGTAGTATTTACGAGAAAACAATTTCATAAATGGTTGTAGTAAATTAAATTTCACACTAAATTTCTTCAAATATTTTTTTTTTAATTTTAACGGAAAATATCGAGTTTTAATAAAAAAAACTTTATTTTTCCAAAATTTAACATCTCTAAAGTCAAATAAGGAATTTTTATGAAATACGAGATTCTTAAAAAATTTGGTGAAATTTGTGTATACTAGAAATGGCATCTTGCCGTCCCGGTGGCAAAGTGGTCAACATATTTGTTCCAGTGACCGGAGGTCCCGGGTTCGATTCCCGGTGGTGACAATGAAAAAATTTCACGGCTGGTTTAGGATCAATGAATTAATTACTCATTATCCGAAATGAAAATATGATTATGAAACCTCATTTAAGGCGGCCAAATCCCTTGATGGGATATGGTGCCAGAGAGAGAGAGAGAGAGAGAGAGAGAGAAAGAGAGAGAGAAATGACATCTTCTATATTAGGTTATTATAAAAACGACAAAGAATTAAAAGTTTCATATAAATATAATGATTAAATTTTCAACAAAGATCGACCTTATTGGTTTAAGAAATTTATGCAGAAATAATGCTTTTGATTGTACCAGAATGGTTTACCAAAATTGCGGTACACTTTAGAAATCAAGTGTGGTGTATTCGATGTCCCTGTGTACATTCATGGTCAAAGAAAATCGGAATGCACCCATTTTATTTTAGCCAATTTTTATTATTTGAAATAATAATATAATATTATGTTATCGTTACAATTAAAAATTATTATTTTATCAACAAATTATTCAAAAGCTAAACAAACAAATTAAAAATCTAAATCATTCCACTTCCCCTCGCAAGTAATACAAAATTTCACCAAGAATAAAAAATGCATATGGTAGAAACATACGAGTATATGGTGAAATTTGTAAACCATTTTAACCCTTAACATTAAGTCGCGCTCAACTAGTTTTCATTCAGATAAATTTTCCTTTAGTCCAAATAATTTCCCTTTAAATGTTTGTAAATAAACGAAATATGTGAAAATATTTTTTTTAAGTATTTTGATCAAAATAATACTGCACAGTGATATTGACAGAAAATATAAAAAGCGGGATGAAAATTTTGATAAATAGGATTTCACGTTAGATTTTAAATGTTTATAAAAATATGTTATAGGTATAAATATTCTTTGCTCTGAAATGTACTTTATAAAAGGGTTGTTTATTTATGTTTTATCGTAAAAATATGGTAAGACAGGTTTACCGGTGAAATAAACCCGCGAAATAATTCAAGGAATTTAATAAAGTATAATCAAGAATATTTAATTTGGTCGTTCAACTCAATTTAAAATCATTTTGGTTGAAATGATATTTTTCTGTTGAGAAGCAGATGTTGTTAGATATTTTGGGTATGTGAGAAGCTTAGGCCCAAATTTATAGTCGTTTTATAAATTTATTATAGATTTTGAATTATGGGAATTATTTTTTCCGATATTCTGTAGCAATAATTGTAGTAATAGATTTTGATCAATAAAAGCTTTGTTTTATCATTTAGACAACCTTTCTACTATAGTTGCCATATATCGCTTCTGTTTTTATATTACAATACCAAGTGTATTCTATAAAATTGTCAACATAAACATGCAACAGCTCTTTCAGTTAAACTAGGTTTCATGTGCATTACTAAATTCGGTTAGAATTTTTGTTTAAAAAGTTTGGTGAAAATATGAATTTATGGTTGAAATGAAATAATCGCAATTCAATTAGTTCTAAATGTAAAGTTATGAACTTTTCTAGAAGACGTTATGGACCTGATAATAGTTTATTCTTAAATGGCGTTATGATAGAGCGAGTTCATTCTTTTCTAGATTTACGGGTTTTGTTTTCACGAGATTTATCGTTTAAGGACCATATTAACAAATGTATTAATAAGACTAATTCAATGTTAGGGTTTTTAATCCGTTTCTCCAAAGATTTTCATGATCCATATACTATAAAAGTCCTTTTCGCTTCATTTGTTCGATCGCACTTGGAGTATGCGTCAATTGTCTGGAGTCCATACTATAACAATTCCACTAACCGTATAGAATCAATCCAGAAGTTCGCCTTAAGGCGACTTCCTCGAGAGGTAAATGCTCCTAAGTATATGCTTCCGTCGTATCCAGGCCGTTGTTTGTTACTGAATATTGAACCATTGTTCGTCCGAAGGCAAATTTCTTGGGCAATGTTTGTTTTGTGGCGACGTTAGAGAGGCCGAATTGATTGTTCAATCTACTGTCCTTGTTTTCAATACGTGCCCCAGTGAGATCACTCAGACACCGAGGCTTCTTGATTGATCTGCACTTCCATGGATCTAATTTTGGTATGTCGGACCCGGTTTGAATTTCTAGTCGTGTATTTAATATTGTATCTACCGTGTTCGATTTTAATTTGTCCAGAGATGAATTTAAAAGAGTTCTAAAATTTTTTTTTGTTCAAATTTGATTTATATTAATAAACCTAATTTTAAATAGCAGATGTAAATTAATACTGTTGGTTAAATAAATAAATAAAATAAATAAGTGGAAAATCTTTGTAGTAATATAAGGATTATAACATCAAAACTTCGTGAACTGATTGATGGCCGTTTACCTTCCATCTCTAAACAAAGTTCCAATGTGAAAGTATTTGCATTTTACCACCAGAACCTAACAGGATGTCATGGAAAGTTGAAAAAATTTGAAATAAATAACTCATTTTAAAGCGATGCAGAATCTGTGAAACAGATTTGCTTTCAGTAAAGCATTTGATTCTATCTGTCATCAAAAAATACTCCAGAGTTATTCGAATTTGAGTTTTCACTCGATTTATATAAATTGGTTTAAGTCCTATCTATCAAACGAGCGACGATTTATAATAATGGAAAATGAAAAATCAAACAAAGTTACGTCTGGTGTCCCCCGAAGATCATACATCCCTGGATTTTTATTGTTTTCATAGATTGAATAAGGATGATGAAGGGCAGGATTTTCGTACGCACTCGACCATAAAAGTCACCATCATTGTTATGATTACATGCAACAATTAAGAATATCATATTATGATACAACCAATCATTTGGCATAATTGTATTTAACACACAATGATGATATTTATCATCAAACTATGATTGGATTAACCATCGCTATGATTAAATATGGAGTTATTATGATGAGAATAATCAACCCAATTAATAAGAATTATTATGATAACACTGAGAGAAAAAAATATAGATACTATATTAAATCCGGAATTTATTTTCTCCGTCGTGTTCGTGAGCATACCGAAAGTTTGGTTTTTCACCATCCCAAAATTTTATTAACATATGTTATATTCAGTAATCGCATAACACTGCACTACTGCAGCCATGAAACTACAAATACAAAGTAAAAATCTGGATATTTAGTGTTTACATACGAATTAATCATTCATTGACATAGCGATTTTTTTATAAATACACTAAAAATTATTAACCTAATCAAAATTTAATGATGCAGTATGTTTACCCTAATCATAGAAGATGAATATGATTACAAGTATCATAATAATAATAAGCTCCATTTTCACTGATTGACACAATTAGGGATTATCACAATAATTTTATAATGATTTCTATTATTATAATATGGTAAACGCAATCATGTATTTATCAAATTTTTTTCTGAGTGCGGTCAATTGAATGCTCGATTCGGAAAAACTTCAAGGAGGCTTAGACAGATTAAGTTAAAACGAGTGTTTTTAAGAGAAATCAATGAATATTTATTTCATTGCAAAGAGGATATATTTCACGTGGCCCTAAAGAAAATGTCTAAAGGTGTTAAATCACAAGATCTCGGTGGCCAATTGTGATCACCTCTTCGAGAAATAACACGGTCAGGATACTTTTCTTGCAAAATTGCAATTGTTTCAATGTAGCGTCGTCTTGCTGAAAATAAACGTCGTCCACATCAATATCTTCCAATTCCGACCATAAAAGATCATTGATAATAGCACGGTAGCGCAAGCCATTCACTGTAACAGTTGCACCGCAGCTTCATTTTCGAATAAGTAAGGTCCAATCACACCCCTAGCCCAAAAACTGCACCAAACAGTGACACGTTGAGGATGTAGAGGCCTTTTAACAATCATTCTTGGATTTTCTGAGCCCCGAATGCGATAATTCTGGTTATTAACGTAGCCTCCGAGACGAAAATGGGCCTCATCGTTGAAGAAGATTTTTCGATGAAAATCCGGATCATTTTGATGCATTTGAAGGACTCTTTTATTTATTGTGATCGACCGGGTTGAGTTCTTGTGTTAACTGAACTTTAGAAGCCTTAAGACCTAAGTCTTTATGCAAAATACGGTATAATGTCGTTTGTGGAATGTCTAATTTAAAAGATCGAGGAAGAATCGACAAACCTGAGTTTTCGTCAACACTTCGGGCCACAGCAGCAATACTCTCACTTGTTCTTGAGCGACACACACGGTTTTGATTCTTCACATTACTAACTTCTCAACAGCTCAAATTGCTCCACCAGTTTCACTATTGCCGGCCAAGAAGGTGCTTCACGACGACCCAAAAGTGCTTTAATTTTGCGAACTGGGACTGCAAAATTTTCACCATTTTTGTAGTGAATTTTAACAATTTCAATGCGTTGCTCAAGTGTAAAAATGGTGTATCGTACCATTTTTAGTAATGGCGTAGTTGTTACTTGTCAAATGTCAAAAGATGACAGCTTCAAAATTGACAGCTGCCCAAATAGCAGGCTACATCTTTTGCAGTCTTTTCATCGTCGTAACAGGAATGCGTTACTTACTTCATACAAAATCAACAGCAAAGTTTGCAAAGAGTCAATGCGATTATGGACTTACTCGTGTAATACATTTGCCGAAAACGCCAGTTTGAATAAACATATTGAAAAAAGTATTGCAAAGGCGAATGCCATGTTTGGATTAGCTAAACGATGGGCAGGTGAATTTAAAAATATTCACTGGGATTATAACCGACATTTACCACTCCATGAGAATGTGTCTCGTTACCTCTATATACTCAACCAGATGCACAGATTTCAAAATATGAACGTTTGAAAATAGACGGCTGTGCTTGGGCGTGGCTTTCATTGGTAACGTTTTGCTTATTCACATTGATTAAGCTTACATTTTGGAAAACGTAACTATTCATGTGCCATGCAGGCCATTTCGAAACCTTGAGTTTTTAGCATTAGAACACCAATCCACAATTAGCAAACAATCCATGACAACCCGTCATGATAACCCATCATATTTGACTTTAATTTATCAAAGGACAACTTAAAAAAAAAATCCAGAAGAATTTTTTGAAAATTTTTGAATGTTAAATCAAAATTTGATTTCCATTTTACGTTTTATTTTTTATTGTTTTAATTTTTTTGTTTTAAACTGTATGTTCTGTTTTAAATCTGAAATCATACATGAAACTCACAGAATAAATTTCTTTATACATAAATAAATAAATGAAACACCATTTAAAGACAACAACTTGACCACAAAAATTTTCGCCGATGATTACATTGTAATTTTGCATTGTCCCTGAAATTTTAAAGAATGAATGTTTTTAGCGAGGCATTATTTTATTAGTAGCTGTCACCATATGGTTTCAGAAACAATTTTTCTACTGTCAGCATTAATTGAATTTCTAAATTCTGTCCATGTGTCCCTAAACAGTTCTGACTCTTGCGCAGGACTATTTGTTGATTTGTTGGCATTTTATATGATGGTTCATAACCTACTTTTCCATAAATTATACAGAATAGGATTCAGAGGAAACATTTATAATTATTTTAAATCATATTTAGAGAATCGTAACCACATTGTAGTGGTTAATGATTTTAAAAGTATTCCTTACGTTCTAAGTATTGTGTTCCTCAGGGTTCTGTTTTGGGACCTTTATTATTTTTAATTTACGTAAATTCAATTTTTGGTATTAACTTACATGGAAAGGATGTAGTTCTTGCTGATAATATGGGTCTCAGGTATCAAGGGTTTTCTTTATTTGATGCAAGTCTAAAGATTAATGGTGATCTCTTGGTTCTTAGGAAATGGTCTGATTACAATTCATTAATTTTAAGTGAAAAAACTAAAATGTTGTATTTTAAATTTGGTAACAGAGGTTTCAATCCACCAATAGTGAAGTATCATTCAACCTCATGTATCTCAATTAAGTATTTTATTTGAGAAGTGGATATCGAAGCATGAGACTCAATCGTTACAATTTTAGAGTTAATGATCAGTTTATTTTTGTCTCTCGTTCCTTTTTTGAGCAGTTTCGAAAGTATTTATTGGTAAGTGCACCTGCTATTTTCAACCAGCTTCCGCCTATTGTTAGGCGACAAATAAATTCGAGATAATTTTTAAGTGCTGTTAAATAAGGAGTGGCTAAAATTTTTCTTTTATGGAGTTTTATTGCTCAATTTTTATATTTAAAATTATTTTATTTTAGTTTTATGGTTATTTTTATAGTATACTAGCTGACCCGGCCAACTTCGTACCGCCTCAAAATCAATAAATGTTTTTTAAAGTTATTAGCTTAATAAAATTGAGTTTTTTATTAAGATTAAATAAATTAAATGAATACTCCAAATTAATTAAATTCAATGAAATTACAAAAATCAAAATGAAATATATTTTAATTACATTGAAATGAATGTAATTCACGTGGCAGCAAGGCTTTCGTTTTATTGAATTGAATAGAAATGGTTCGCGTAGCATTATTGCACTACTTTCTTTTAAACTATTTGCTGGGTGAGTTGCAATGGAGTCGATTCCCTTCATTGTAGCACCTTGTGATATACGACATTTTTTGTTTTATTTTTAGGTGCGAGAACGAATAAAGCGGATGGTTTACCGACACGTGAACATGCTACGTACAATTGGCCGTGAGAGAAACATTCATTTTCTAGTAGATTCAGGCCACAAACACTCAAGGATTGGCCTTGTGATTTGTTGATCGTCATGGCGAATGCAAGACGAATCGGAAATTGAATTCGTTTAAACTCGAATGGCATATCGGTTGGGATCATCGGAATTCTCGGAATGAGAACTTCCTCACCTTCCTCACCCACTTCCCTTGGAGTATCGTCGCGTGAATTACATTGCCCATGAGTTTTCTCACCACCAAACGCGTTCCGTTACATAGTTTTGGTTGATTCAGGTTTCGTAGCATGATGATTATCGAGCCAACTTTCAGTTGTAAATTGTGCGGTGGCAAGCCAGGTAAATCCAATGAGTTTAAAAATTCAGTTGGATAGTTGTGCATGCAGCCTCCAGTCGGATTCGTATCCAGTACCTTGCGGTTTTTCCGACTTTTCTTTTTTCCTAAACCACCACTGTATTGAGACGAACAAAATAAAAAAAAAAACAAAATGTACTAAATATATGAGAAAATGAATTTTCTTGATAACTTTTTTCTTGGTAAATTTTTCCAATGTTTTAATAGTTATTATGCTATTCGAAACGGAGTCAAATCCAACAAAATAAAGATCATAAAAATCGGTCCAGCCGTTCTTCAGTTATAAATGGTGTAACTAACCCGACTTTGTTTTATATATATATAGATAAGTAGATGAAATAAAAAAAAAATTGGATAAAAAATAAAATGGTAAATGTGCATGCAGCCTCCAGTCGGATTCGTTTCCAGTACCTTGCGGTCCAAGCCCCGAAGCTTTAACCACTGCACAACTCGTCACATAGAAACCACACCTACAAAATTCATATAAAAAAAGTTTTTTTTTATTAGATTTTTGGAGCTTCCCTTTTGAGTTTTTCCGACTTTTCTTTTTTCCTAAACCACCATTGTATTGAGACGAAAAAAAATCAAAAAAAACAAAATGTACTAAATATATGAGAAAATGAATTTTCTTGATAACTTTTTTTGGTGAATTTTTCCAATGTTTTAATAGTTATTATGCTATTCGGAACGGAGACAAATCCAACAAAACAAATCATAAAAATCGGTCCAGCCGTTCTTCAGTTATAAATGGTGTAACTAACCCGACTTTGTTTTATATATAATTATAGATATTTCATTATTTCTTTAGAAGGTATACACCAAATTTTATTTATTTGTACGCATTTTTTTTTGTTATACCTATACACGAATTAATTGTATTAAATGATTGGAAATAAGTAATAAGCAATAAATAAATAATTAAAGCATCCATTCTAAAGCCATTGGTTATTGTTACGTAATCATCATTGGAATTAGTATGCATAAAACAGAATACATCCCACCGCATCCAGCCAGTTTTGTGAAACAAACATAACATATTCATTACTGCAGCAGATTTTAAGCTTCCTAACACTTCCTGTTGTTTTGATCCTGAAATCAACTACAATACTCTCTTCGAAGTAAAATCCGATCTTGGAATATATTTTATTGATACCATCCTCACCTTTAACCTTAGCCATATTTCTATTCCACACTGCAGATAAATAGACCTTATTTTGTCCAATAATTATGATAGTTTCGATGTGTCAGGTCCTGAACTGATTAAATTAACTGAATTGAAACACTCGCTCAATAAAACCATTTGGCTGTACAAACTGTCTAAATATGAGGTAGACGTGAAGGCCGAAATCTTTCATCAGCGGATTATTGAATAGTTCGATTATTGAATTGAGAATTATTTTACTCTGGTCACAATTGAAGTTTGTGCGTCCAAAGCCAGATGTATCTACTATACTTCGCCAGAGGTACGACCATTCTACCTTGTTTTAAACTAATGCAGTCGTTAAGGCTATCTCGTGCTTGAATATTGGGGTTATACAACGTTGTTGCCAAGGTGGCTTTAACTGGAATCTGTGTGGGTAATAAAATAAAATTCGAAGAATTAAATATGAGTTTTTATTTAAAACCAGTGTGTATTTGAGATAAAACCTTGAAAATCGACAAGTTACGATTTAATTACTGACAAATCATAAAATAGCCGCCAATGATAAGTAGTTTTAAGAATTCATTCCATGGCTAAGCTTGCCATAGTCCCTTACTGCTAAGATCTATGTAGCACGGGGAAATACTACAGGTACTCTAAACTAATAGTAATATTTAGAAACAAAATATGGGATCTGTGCATCGATTTTGTACGAAAAATTACAGCGCGAGTTGGCGAGGTGGGCAAAAATTTTGTGTACATACATATCAAATAAAAAACCTCTTAACGAGGTAAATGTTCGAGTGACGAAAGCTGAATTCAATTCACAAAATTTCTGATATCAAATTTGTGCCGAAAAAAACAATTGCATTCGATTTGTCAACGATTTTTCGGAATGTTAGTGCATTCAGCGCGTTGTTGTTTAACATTCTGAAAAATTGTTGACAAGTTGTTGTTTTAGACAGCTAGAAAGAAAAATGTAAACAAACGCGCCGAATGAACTAATATTCCGAAAAATTGTTGACAAATCGAATGCAATTGTTTTTGAAATTTGATATCAGAAATTTTGTGAATTGAATTCGGCTTTCGTCACTCGAACATTTACCTCGTTAAGAGGTTTTTTTATTTGATATCAATGATTTTGGCACGGAAAAGTCAGTGTTATCTTCAGAATGCGCGTCGCGTTCTCATATTTTCACTTGTCATTGCCGATTAATACTACGTGAAAATTAATAGTCTACAACTTTCTTCTGTACCTCAGACAGAATTAAGCTTTGGAAATAAAAAATATGTTTTGTCAAGTGCCATTTTCCATCATGGCACAGAATTAATGAAGGTTTTAGAGCAGATGATCTCACCATGCTCTTGGCCTCGAAATAGTAAAGACTAAGAATGGAAAGAATATTATCTTTTTTATGTTGAGAAGTAGGGTCAGGTCTCATCATTAGGTTCAGATAGGTAGCTTTTTTATTATGTTCAGCACGATGGTGTACTGGTGTACTGTTTCTGGTGTGTGGTAGTAGATTCCATTTTATTATTTTTCGTGCATTTTTTCAATCCTCATTTTGTAGTATTTTAGTAGATTTTATTTCTGAATCCTTTACCACATGCCACAAACAGGTCATGCTGGGTGTAATCTTAATACACACCCGGTTCTCGTAGGCTATCGGCTGAGCATTTGTAGTGCATGTTACAGAGTAGTAAAAATTTAGATCAGATGCATGTGTTTTTGGTAGAAATTCGATTGAGTAATTCAACAATTTTTTTTTGCAATTTGGTCGAATGTGGCCGGCCGATTTGGCATTTTTCAGTTTTTTGGCCAAAATGACCACCACCCTAATTTTTTGAAATTTTTTTATATGCTATTTGATAGCTGTCGTCAATAACTTTCCAATGATATGCATATGTCCGGGGTATGTCAAAGACGTGGTCGTGGCCAAAATGGCCGTTCAGAGGCCGGCCGCAGCCAACATGGCGACCAAATCAAAAAGTTGTAGAACAAAAGTTGCTTAGTTTTTCAAGTACTACAAACCCTGGAAATATGAGATCAAACGAAAGAAGTACGGACAAACAAACATATATACCAAAGCAAGATTATATGGGGACGCCTTAGAAAAATTTCCAAATGTCATAACTTTGGTCAAAACCATCCGTTTTGGACGTTTGAGATGTCGTTGAATTGGTTTTGACGTCTACAATCATAATTTGCTAGTTAGAAAATAATTGGGGCACTGTTTGGGGCAGTTATACCCGAAAAACTGATTTTTGGGGCAATTTTCGGAAGGTCATATCTCCACTCAATGTTGGTAGAAATTCATGCTTTTGTACATTATTTGGGACTACTTTTCAAGACCTTTCCAATAGTATATAACATGATCCTGGCGGTCTCAAAGAGAAAAAGTTCGAAACTAGCTGTATATATACGAGTTCGACTTCCAGCACAGTAGGTGCTTTCGTCACTCGTTTGGACTATCGTCCAAAGTGATATGTTGTATAATATACTATTTCATATAAGTATTGTGTTTTTTCTTCTATGTTTGTACATTCTATGTGTCATTTTTACGATGGCTGGTACCAAAATTAATGATTCCGGTTGAACCGGTTGAATTTTAATGATACTGACGTCCATCTCACCTCTTCTATTCGCTTGCTTTTGAGTAGTAGAATGATAGATGTTTAATACGTTGGAGCAATTTTTTAGTCATAAGCATAACGTATTGTTTGTGATAAAATGATACATTTTTAATAAAAAAAAAAGAAAATTTAAAAAAGGTGTGTATTTAGACAGTCAACTTTTATTATTATTTAACATTACTTTATTACAATTGTGAGTGATTTTATTTTAAATTTTATAAAACCGTTATGTCATGTGCATTTTCATTTACTCAATTCGACAGTTATATCGATGAATACTCGACACATGTTTTTGAAATAATTTTTTTATACAAACTAAAGTTAATTTCATTGACAAAATAATTGCAATAGAATCACAACAATAGTATTTTTATAATGCAAGAAATATAAAATATAAAAGGTACTGTTAAATACGCTTGGTGAAAAATTCGTGAAATCAAAAATTCAACATATGGGACCGGAAGTAATGTTTTAATTTTGTTAATTTTATGTTTTGAATGTGTAGTACTTGGTACAAAAAAAAATATTGTCGAGAGCCAGTCTCATTGATGAATTTGACGGTATCATTACGAATGCAGCAGTTTTTTTCAAATAGGCTAAAACTTTAAAGCTTGGTTTTTCAGTTTTGTTCTGACATTGAATATAACTCGAAAAAAATTCAACTTGCCAGTAGGTTCGAAAAATTGAAAACTGTAAAAGGAACTCGCGATTTCTATGCAGTTATTCCTTCAGGAGAAGGTTACATTAATTTTAAGAAATATTCAAATAGTGAAGATTATATTAGATTTAAAATGTAATTAATCACTACATTAATTTTTAATAAAAAAATAATTTACAAATGAACTTTGCTTTAAATTTAAATTTATCTATATATATAAAGAGTTGGTGGTCTTATTTTGCAAGAAAATGGTATGTTGGAGTGAAAATAAAATAAAATTTAAAAATGTTAAAAATTTTATATAGAGAAATAGAGTAGGTCATGATATTAAAACGTGTTTTGCAAGAAAACAAAAAATATCACACAATTTTTTTTTTGGTATGTTTTTTGAATTAAATGGCAAAAAAAATAAAATAAAAGAAAATAAGTTTTTCAGAAAATTGAGAAAAACCAGTTTGGTGGCAAAAAGTTTAAAGATGATACGATGTTTGTAATATTTTCTTAATCCTTATTCTTTTACCTTTAAAATGAGCCTATTTTATATTTTTCGAATAAATCCTTTTTTTTTATATTTGTATAAATGCATCACCATTTTCAACAAATTCTTAAATTTTTGACGGACTGTATCTTATGCAACAACCACAACAAAAATCGATTTCTACAATATTTTTTTTACCCAGTACTACACCTTCAAAACATAAAAATCACAAAATTTAAACATGACTTCCAAAATTTTTGATTTAACGAGTTTTTCACCGCTTACAGATTATTTATTCTAGAATAGAATTGGTGCCGAAGAAAAAATACTTTACTAGAATTCATTCGGGAGAATCTCAACGTAATAAGCTAGGCAAATTGAGAGTGGCGATGAACATTGCCGGTGGATTAAGGCCGGAAACCCTCATGAGGATGATGAATCGATTTTAGAAATATGAGGTATTCATAGCATCGATGGCTACCGATCGGAAGAAGAGGCTAGTGTAAGTTGATGTAATATTAGTGATATACAGTTTTTCGTTTTTTGTCGTTAACAACGACAATAAGGGACCACCAAAATGTGATAATCAAAAAAAATATATAACTAAAAATATGTGAATTTATAAAAAATTAAAAAAACTGAATTGTAAATAAGCTATATGCTTGAATATTCTTCTTAAAAATATAATGTATTATTAAAATAGTGTACATGGAACTTAATAAGCCCAAGTGCCATCTAGTAAATTATTATTATGTGCTACTTACCGAACTCCATGTCACAAACAGTATTCTTTAGAGAAATTATAAGCCGAAATAACAATGACGACTAATGAACATGCGAGAGCCCGGAAATTGTGTGAAATAAAAAAAATGTTTTGCATTTATAAAATATTCTATTCCATGTATTTATAAATGTTACAAAGATTAATTTCTTTCATTAACCAAATTAGTCAAAAACGCCATATTTTGCTCTCCAGAATTATCTGCCTCCTCCGTAGCACGAGCATATATTCCTCACCATCATAATCGACATCACATATTGGATATTTATTATCCACAACTAAATTGTGTAAAGTAGCACATGAGTAGATAATATGTGAGATTTTTTTTTTGTGTGAATAGTGTAAGTATCCCAATTGTCGCTTTAGACATCGGAATCATGATTTCAAAATACAGAAACAGCACTCTATGCTGCTTCGAACTTTACTATGCACACTGTTGAATTTTTGTTGGGCTTCTGTTGATGGTCTGCGGTATTGAACCATCATAGGTGGTTTTAAGGTATAAAGGCTATCGCCTAAAATGTAAATAAAATAATTTGTTTAATGGGGAAATCATTTAAATAACCATGCATGTAGTGTTGTCTTACGAGTTCAACCTTTTAATTATGGGCTTGATTTTGCTGCACTGCCATATGAACGCATCATGAGTGGTGTCTGGGATCGGACATTAAGCGATAAAATACTTAAATTAAAATCACATATCTGTAAAAAAGTTTAGTGTATTAATAAAACATTCAATATTAATAGAAATAATTTAATTAATTACCACTTGCGTGTTTATAGAATGGAAATTTTTTCTTTTTTGCAACTGCAATATGCGTACCGTCAACTAATCCCACTACGCTTGGAATCCCATACTTATTAAAGAATTCGACCTTATTTTAGCCGCCGCCACAGTTTTTGGGAACACAACATATTTGTGTAGTGATTTCTTCCCAATTACTTTACTGATCTTGGCAATACTTGACGATATCTTGCTTTGGCTCATTGTAGCATTTAAGCCGATACGTCTCTGGTGACTACCACTGGCATAAAAATTTAGGTCAACCAACACCTCTAAATGCAACGGTATTTTTGAAACGGTTTTTATAGTTTAATTTCTTCTATCAAGTTAATAACAATCTTTTTAGGCATACGATAAGTATCTACAAAACTAAGAAAAATAAATGTTTAATAAATTTAAATCATAATCACATACTTACTTTACCATTAAAATATTGCCTAATACTAATGTTTAAGTTACTTACCACTAGTGATTGCAATCCCGAGATCCCCAGTCCCGACATCCTGGGTCATTAATTGACCGCTGACTATTAACAATTTTAGTTTGTTCCTTATATTCATATTCTCCTATATAGGAACGTCTCTTATAGTCATATTCTCCTATATAGGAACGTCTCTTTAAAAAATATTTGTCATTGTGTAATGTACAAAACTAATTAAAACTGCGTTTCCCTGTTATTTTTAACAAATTTCACACCATACGAGTATTTTTTTGTAATTAGAAAACTGATTTTTTCCTTTTCATTTTTATAGAAAGCTAAAACGTTCATTCGCGGAGCGGACATTTTTGGCGGCAGAAATTGTAATTTCTAAGCTGCGGAACAGAATAGGTGACTACGCGATCGATGCTGTTTGTTTTTTATTGTCATATTTTAAGAATAATGTGAAAGATAATGTTCAAGAGTATGTTTCGCGTCTTACCTAAGCTGTGGCAAATAATGTTCTTTCATTTTTCAATATGCATTTGCATTTGTTTTAATATGTATTTAAATTTTTTGGATAGAAATATTTCTATAATTATTATTTAAAATACGTATATATTTTGTTGATTTGAATATAGCCTTCCGGGATTCCGGGATGTAAAATAACTCAATCCCGTAATCCCGGGATTGATAAAAGGGCGTGGGATTGCAATCACTAATTACCACCTATCAGAAATGTTGAATGGATCTAAAGTATCACGTATACTTGTAATACCGCCGAGTCTTTACTTTCCTCTCATAATAAGTCAATGGAATATTAGCATTCATTTTAATTTAATTTGTTTGTTGTGAATAATGGGAAAATAGCCGTGAAAATATGAACTTTCGATAAACAACTTGAAAATAATATTTTGTTTTGGACAGAAATGCCAAATTAAAAAAAAACATTAAAACGTGCTTATTCAGCAACCACACACATTTACCAATACTATATCTTCCGCTTCATCTCATCTCGCTCGTCAGATTTCGTACAAAATCGATGCACTTTTATCTGCGTTTCCTGGTGTCTAACTATTTGCAAGGACGTTAAGTGTTGTTTCTGCTCAGGATATTGTCGTAGTCAATCGCGTTAACCATTGCACAGTTTAATTTTGGCGAGTAACGGTGTCCATAAATTGTCGGTTTTTTTACATTTCATTAGAAAACAATTACAAAGTAATCTGAATACAATGAGCGCTTTCAAGCCACCCAACAGTTGGGAACATGTTGTGTTAAATAAAAATAAACGTTATTAAAATGTTTATCACTATGATATTGTCAAATCAAATTGACAATACCTGAAAGCGCCCAATTTTTTTTTTTTAGTTTTTAACAATTTATTTAATAATTTTTTTTGTAAACTTTGCCTGAGTAGGCAGCAAACTGTCAAGTGGTTAAGTTGAGTTTACAAATGTTATCATTGTTATCGCGCCGGCTGTCTTTTTCTTTATCACGTTAATGTAATTATTTCTGTTGGTACTCTGCTTTCTTTTCATTTTTAGTAAACTTTTCCACAAATTTGATTTTCTCTTTTTCATCATGTGAAAGAGCGTCTCATACTCTATTCGAATCGGCAATAAAGCGTAACTTGGTTTTTTGACACCTAAGCCCCCTTTTCATATACCAGGTTACATTATACTGGACGTTTTAGTTGTTGTACAAATCAATTAAAATCAACTCGGAATTCTCAGTCCACATTAACAATCCGAACAAACTATTTCGATAAATTATGGTAGTCAATCAAGAGATAATAATGCATTCAAATTAGGATGTATCAAATATAACAACTTACATGTTTTTCACAAATCACTAATTAAGAGATTAAGGAATATGGTTGGGTACGAGTTTGACTCAAAAAAATATATCCACGACCAATCCGTTTGGAAATCAAATCTATTTCATTTGAAAGGTTAAGCCTATAGAAATCATCCGAATAATAATAATGGCGTTTTAGTACAAACTCTGCGATGTCTTGTTATTGGCCACTAAATGCACTGCACTCAGACTCCGTGGGTGTGCTGAATATGTTCTACTGAAAAATCTTTCGGTACCGTTTGGTATAAACTTTACAGTGTTCTTTTATTGAAACTTTAAAGTGTACACTTAATAAACACATTTTTATTAATCACTTGTTTTTTGTTTTTGTTGCAATATTCTGCGAAACAAAAAAAAAAAAAAAAAAGTATAAGTGTGTTTCACCAAGTGCCTACGGCAAATAGCGTAAAAAGTTTTAAAGTGTACCATTCATTTTATTAAATAAACGAATTTTATTTAAACATAAATCTTTTGATGGACAATTTAATTGTTTGATCCAAATTATTATTTACATCAGGATGCAATATTTTTAGAAAAATTGAATTGAATAGTCAAACACTCAACATACAAATCGGAATTCAATATTAGTTTTACATTAGAAAGCAAGTGAGCTGAATATAATACGAAAGATTTGAAATGAGTTTTTAATTTATTTCTTATTTTAAAAAAACTTGACGAGCGTTTTATCTCTTTCTAATATCGTCTTATTCAACAATATGTTTAACAGTGTAAAACTAGCACATGCAATTTTCTAGAATATTCTTGTTGGATTCGTATGCATAAATATTGTTGTTATTTTTTTTGTTAGAAACAGCACTCATTTTTTTGTGGTATTTAAAATTTAAAGATTCCGATCTTCGGTCTGATAAAACATCGTAGATGTTATATTTTGTTGATACTCATAGTCAAAATCTTAAGCCTGAAAAACAAAATGGATGGCTTATAAACAGAACTGCATCCATTGGAGTTAAATCGGCATGAACCGTGGATCAATAAAATAACATCATTTCCATATAGTTTAAAACGTCGGTAACAACGACCTTGCGTGTTATTGGATTTTTGTGGTATGGGCTTAACTGAAAACTATCATTAGGCCTTAGACCATTCCAAAAAAGACGTCAATGTGGTAAATAGCCGTGACATCTAGCTGCACCCATCTTTTGCCTATGTAAATTATGACCTAAACTAATTTTAAAATAATAATAATAATAAATAATAATAACCTTCGGTTGCGTTCTAATTTGGATTTTGATCCGAATTTCGATTTGGGTTCTGCTAACTTTGAAATGAAAAAGACTAATGCTTTTTCTAGAACGGGTGGAGCCCAAAAAAAATTAATGGGACATTTTTAATTATCGTAAAAATAGATTTTATTTTTTTAATTGTTTTTAAATCATGTTTTGATATGGAACTTTTTCTAAAGCTAACAGAACTCGCCGTTTTATTTGGAACACCTAGAAAAAAAAGTTGTTGAAATAACAATTTTCATATGCAAAATCAAAAACATAGGTTGTTTTTGGTCAATAAACGAAATGTTTGCCATAAAAATTTTTTATTTATTGATTTTATTATCTTTGAATTGGCACAATAATTGTAATGCCAATACGTATTTAGCTCTGTACAATAACTTGCCGTTTTAAATTTTAAGTTCTTTAGTTATTATTCCAAAAAATTAAATTATTTATTTGTACAAGGAGCGCAATAATCCTCCACATGCACATTTAACTTTGGTTATATTGATTCGAATTTTTAACCGAATTATTTTGATTGTCGATATCTATATTTGCGTGTTTTTACACTTTTGTCAACATCACATAACTAAAATCATCGTAGAACGAAATCCTGTTGTTGAAATCTGTTACATAATACACCCAAATTGCGCATTCAAAATCTCCCGAAAATAGGCTTAGTTTCTACCGTGTAAGCTACGTATTTCTTTATATCCATTTCTATTGATTCGAGATAGCATGGATGTTGAAAATTTGTTGCTGTTGAAATTATATATAAATTTTTTTTACATGTACGTATATTTCATTTCACAAAATTTGATAAAAAAGGACTATACGCACGACCTGCGGCAGAACAACCATTACTTTTATTTTCCTATTTCCCATTTTTATTTCCCAATAAAACAACAACAAGTATGTAAGTATATTTGTGGTTGTGCGTTTTGCATATTTTTTTATAGCATCACATAAAACTCTCTAAATCACCCTTTCCATTATTATCTGATAACAACTTTGGGAAATTTCACCATCCGGTTTTGCAAGACCTGGATACTATGTGTGAATTTTAATAATACAAAATAAAAATCGTGGAGAAAGGGCATAATTTTTATATTCTGAACGATAATAATTTCCTCTTACCCAGACAACTGGCCAGTTCGGATAGCGCGCACCGGCAAAAAAATATTTACTTTATATACTCGCATACGTTGAAAAAATCTGAAACTGTTTAAATATTCACCCAAAGTAAAAAAAAATTATATGTACGAGAGCTTTTAAGCTCCTCCTCGTGGTCGAACATAAAAATTGTATAAAAAAAAAAAGCTTTTTCTGTATTTTTATATTTTGCTGTCGTCCAAACACATACACGCACACAATGAACACATTTTTTTTATATACGGTGATTTTATCAAATAGTTTATAGTAAAAGTTGCAGAGAAATATCATCTCATTTTCACTCATTCTATAAGTGAAATTATAGGGGTGATAAATGGAGTATATTTTTTTGTATACATATATTCGTGTGCTTTGAATTTAAAGTATGTATATATAGATTTTTTTTGTGTGTGCTGAACAAAATGGAAAAATTGTGAAAAACTAGGAAAAAAATTAAGGCGTGGCTAGTTTTTTTATCAGTTGTTTTTTGATTTCCCTATCTCACGTTATATTATTGTATTTTTATGGTTTGACTCACACACAGCACAGAAAAAATTCTCTTCTGTGTGATTTATCTAGGGGAGCACAACACAGAATAAAATAAAAAAATCTATCTAC
Organism: Nephrotoma flavescens; assembly: GCA_932526605.1. Lineage (NCBI taxonomy): Eukaryota > Metazoa > Arthropoda > Insecta > Diptera > Tipulidae > Nephrotoma > Nephrotoma flavescens. The sequence continues at coordinate 84,227,397 of OW052222.1, forward strand.
TATAAGGGGTATATGTATATGAGGGAAACTTGAATTGAAAATTTCGAATACAAAAAAAATTGTGGCTGACGTTGAGTGTTATTTTTTGTTGCTGTTAAAATAATGATTTTTGTTGTTGGGAAAATGTTTTGTTAGAAGTTTTTTTTGTTGCATACAGGGCGGTTTTTTAATGTGTATATTTATGTGTATGCTTTCATATTTTTAAAAACGGTATGGATAGAAAAGAGGGTTTAAGAACTGTATATACAAATTGTGTATGTGGATTGCTTGTTATACAAAAATCCTTACCAACACAAGTAAATAAGCTTGAATTATATTACATAAGCGTAGCCTCCTGCATACAAAAATATAAACTTTAGTTTTATGTGAGGCTGGAAAAATAAAATTTTGCAAAATTTTTATTCTACTTTTCCGGTGATCTTAATTGCAATTGCTTTTTATTTTTTGGAGTATTATACCTCTACATTCATATTATTCCCAGCCAAATGTCTGAATTATATATTTTTTGGTTCCGCTCCCTAAATCTTATGCAAATATAACGTTGGCAAGCGATAAAGAAAACTTTTTATTTTTTACTAAATATAAATGAAAATTGGGAATACAATTAAACCCAAAACCACCCAGTGACGAATCCAAAAAGCAAATATTCAAACTAATTGTTTTAAGTGGTGGCCATTATGTCATAAAATTGATTTATGGATATGAAGTCGTTAAGATTTAGTATATGTTTGGAGATGGTAAAATTCGATAGGGATTTTGGAGGGTTGCACGAACAAGATATGTTGATCGATTTCTAATTACATAGACGAAATGTCACATATTATTCCATTTTCTGGGAAAAAAAATCGCAAAATAAAAAGTGATTACTGGGAGTTACTAACTCATGAGGAAGATGAAGAAATCGATGCGTGATCCCAACCACATAAAAAAGTTATGGTGATGTCTCAAATGATTTTGAAAGCCTTAACAATACCTGCCTAATAATTAAAATATTTTCATGTATCACTATTATTTTGATTAGGTAAATTTATTTACAAAGGGGTAAACTTAGGTTGGAAATTCTTTCAAAATCTAAATGCTATTCTTAAATCTAGGAAATCAAGACAACTTGTATGTGGTATTTGATACCCATGGATTTCCAAATATCTATAAAGATCATTTTTGATAATTTTTAGATGAATTTCAATAACTAAGAAATTAATCTAAAAAAGCCAAATAAAATTCAGCTGATCAACAAAGAAGACAATGACGATCTCTGTAAAGATCAAGGACACGTACTGCAAGCCACAAACACACTCTTGTCTTGAAACTATTCGTTAGCAAGGAAGACCACTGCCTTAAATAACATTGCAAAGCTAATTTCTCCAAAATTTAGTAATTTATGGATCGCAAAAAACTTAAAGAAAACTAGAAAATTTAAAAGTATCACAAGTTCCAAAAACATTAAACAAATGGATCAAAACGCTGGAAATGAGAAATAACTCCTGCCTACACATGAAACGTATAAAGCCCACGATTTCAAAAATGGATCATTCTACGTCATACGAAATCGGTATACACTCTTGAACAGGACCCAGAGAATATCGGGGACCTAAATTTAATAGGGCATTTAATTAGGCCATAATGAGCCTAAGATTATTTGTATGTCAATAGACCTTCGGTTGCGTTCTAATTTGGATTTTGATCCGAATTTCGATTTGGGTTCTGCTAACTTTGAAATGAAAAAGACTAATGCTTTTTCTAGAACGGGTGGAGCCCAAACAAATTAATGGGACATTTTTAATTATCGTAAAAATAGATTTAATTTTTTTAATTGTTTTTAAATCATGTTTTGATATGAATTCTGCTAAGATTTTCTAAAGCTAACAGAACCCGCCGTTTTAGTTGGAACACCTAGAAAAAAAAGTTGTTGAAATAACAATTTTCATATGCAAAATCAAAAACATAGGTTGTTTTTGGTCAATAAACGAAATGTTTGCCATAAAATTTTTTTATTTATTGATTTTATTACCTTTGAATTGGCACAATAATTATAATGCCAATACGTATTTAGCTCTGTACAAAACTTGCCGTTTTAAATTTTAATTTCTTTAGTTATTATTTCAAAAAATTAAATTATTAATTTGTACAAGGAGCGCAATAATCCTATTAAATGATATTCTGGATAATAGCCAGATAGTGTTTTTTACATCAAGGTGAGGTTACCAAGCCATTGGAAGCTTGGTTTTGAACGAATGAAACATTGAATTCTTTATATTAAAAAATTCGGTCGTCTCGCATCAGACTGTAGAGACCAAACTACAAAAATATTGAAAATACTTTAAACTTACATTCAAAGTATAATCACAATGCCTTAGCAAATTTTTGTGATTCGCTACGCAATAAGTAAAAGGTAAAGGGTTGACAATTACGTCTACATATTATATTTAACTCAATATGCCTTCAAATAAAAAATCCATAATTAGTTTAAAATGTAATTGCAACAAGTTTTATGAAAATTCAATAAATATAGGTTGTGCACTCCGAATTCGTCCTTTTGCAAATCATGTTCATCAATTGTTCATCCTAAATTGATTTGGAAAAGGATGAAATTCTTTTGGAAAAAGATGAATTTATTTGCAAATTGATGAACATGATTTGTAAAAGGATGAATTTGGAGTACAGAACCTACATTTATTCAATTTTCATAAAACTTGTTGCAATTACATTTTGCCTGTAAACTGAATGAATTTATAGTGCAGACCCTATAAAAGTTATTGAGGGAATAACGAGGACAGCCACGTTGTAAATGTAATAACTTTAGTTATTGAACTAGTATGTAACTAGTATTTTAACAATGAACATCGAGTGAATCGACAGGAGCAAGTGGTAATCAGAGGGAGCAATGTCTGGTGAATACGGCGGGTAGGACAGAATTTCCCAGTTCTGCCTGTCCAAGTAGTTTTTGACAGGCATAGCAACATGTGGCCTATCGTTGTGATGTTGCAAAATAATCGTATCATGTCTTTTGTCCCATTCCGGTCATTATGCAGCTTTAAAGCCATCATTTGTCGTTGGTAAACTTGTCCCGTAATGGTTTCACGCTTTTTCAGCAGCTCATAATATACGACACCCTTCATATCCCACCAAATACAAAGCATCACCTTCGAACCATGGATATTTGCTTTTGGCGTCGACGGCCTTGGTCCACGTGGCTTGACCCACGCTGGTCTGCGCTCTTGATGGTCATAATAGATCCAATTTTCATCTCCAATGATGATCCGATGCAAAAACTCTTTCCTTTGTTCCGCATGTCCCGTTCTCTCAATTTATGTGGACTCAATTTCCCAGCTTCTGAACCAATCCCATTGCATGTATACGTTGCGAAAACATTGTTGGGTAATATTCAACTCTTCTGCCAATTGTTTTTCGGTCTGATAAGGGTCCACATCAAGCAATTCTTCGTATCTGTATCTTCAAATTTCCTTGGTCCACCTTCACATTCTTTGTCTCTTACGTCAAAATCACCAATTTTGAATCGTTGAAACTACTCTTTGCATGTTGTATTCGATGGAGCATGATCACCGTAAACTTTCACAAGCAAACGATTTGTTTCCGCTGCACTTTTCTTCAACAAAAAATAATGAAGTAAAACTTCCCGAAAATGCTGTTTTTTGGCATAAAATTCGTCATTTTCAATTACATGAAAATAATTGTTGTTTATGCTTTGAACAAATGTCACTAGTAATTATTCAAGCTTGACATCTACCTCCAAAAAACATGTCCGATTGAATAATATGCAAGCAGTGATACTAACGACACCTATCTAAAAAGGTCGGAAATACACTTGTACACCCAATAAAAATCCGGGATATTAATATCGAAAATCATAAAATTTAAAATAATAATAAGTAAACTTAATTTAATTAATCCGGAACATTATAAGAACCTAGAAGAATGTGAAGAAATTATAACGAATATAATTAATATAAGTACCATAACATATAATATAAATAATAAATACATACATAAATATTGGTGAACAAATGATATTAAAAATACAATATATGGAATATAACAAAATAAAAATTAAAATGTTTAATAGAAATAGAAAAAATAAATATTTTGAAGAAGAACTTTAATTAATAACTAATAAAGGAACAATTGGAACAAATTCATCGAGAAAATGAGACCAGATTTAAGTGTACTGTTCGTGAAATTTGGAGAAGAATAAACATTTTTAATAATAAAAAACAGGCGAGACAAAACCATTTATTTTTAAATATAGATAATATAAAAAAATCCATGGAAATTAGTATAGTAAAATCGAAGATAGAAGAGAAAAATAAATTAAAATTTAATGAAATAATTGAAAGACAAGAAGTTAATGAAGTACAATAAACTATTAAAAAAAAAAAATACGGTGCCAGGAATAAATAATCTCATTAATAAAATTTTAAAAAATCTAAATGATGGAAGCAAAAGAATATCCAAAAAATGAAAATTGATTAAAATAATTATTAACCGAAAGCAAATAAAGTTCTTAATGATATAAATAAATATAGAGGAATAAATCTACAAAATGGACAATTAGAAAAACATATTTTTTTTTGAAGAATTATGTTTTGGTTTTAAAAAAGATTTATCGTTCACAGATTATTTAAATAAATTAATAGGAATTAATTTATTGGAAAGAAATAAAATTGATAGAAACGAAACTATACTAATATCAACAGATATAGAAAAGGCTTTTAATCGAGTACACATAAATATATTAATAGAAATAATGAAAAATATTAAAATACAAGATAAATATATAAGTTGGATTTCCATGGGTTAATTAATAAAGTTATAATTTTTGAAGAAAATAATAATAAAAATTTTAAAACAACAAATAATAGATCCATTGAGTCCGGATTTATGTAATATTTATACATCAGTTAAAAGAAGAGATAGTGTTTATATTTTTCAATATGCAGACGATTTTTTATTTATAATTACAAGTAATAACATTGAAAATTTAAAAATGAACAGATAAACTAAATTATTTAAAATTAACAGTAAATACTGATAAAACAACGTATATGAAAATAAGTTATGAAAAAGATAATAATAAAATTTAACTCAAAATATAGGATAAAAATAACAGAACTAATCAATATTTTTAGAAATAACTTTAAATGCTTACAAAAGTTCAATTGAAAGCAGAATAAGGTATAATGTCATAACAATTGAAAGTAAGGGAAAAATTTTAAATAATTGCATTGAGAATAAGTCTGGGTTTGGTAAATAGTATGCCAACAGCCAAAACAGCAATGAAAGCAGGAGAAACCCCAATAGATAAAAAAATCGATTTTTTTAGATATAGTTATATTGCAAAAAAAAATACAATTAAATAATGACATAGCAGAAGATAATAGAAATAGTAGATCAAATGAAGTAACAAAAATATATAATATTAAATATAAAATAGAATTTGATAAAATTTCGAAAATAGTTCAATAGAGAAAAATGAAAATACAAGTGAAAATAAATTTATATTAAATTACATGAAAAACTATTACCGGACAAGTGGTGCAGTTGTTAAAGCTTCGGCACTTGAACTGGGAGGTACTGGGTTTAAATCCCATCCGAGGCTAGATGCAAACCGAATTTTCTTCATCGATTACAATCGGTGATGTTAATAAACACAACTAAGACCCTCTGATGGAGTGCAGAATTCACCGCCGACTCACTGTCACGTCATGTACAGGTTGACATGGAGCTTGCAATGTGCAGGTATACAGTAGTTGTGTGAGTAGGTGAATGGGTTAATGATGTGGTGTGAATGCGTGGTATCACAATGGGCCAAAGTTGGCCTAAATGTGAACTACTGAAACCTAACCTAACCTATATGAAAAACTAAAAAAAAAAGCTAAAATGAAAAACAGATTATTTAAAACAAATAATCAAACAATTTAAGATAATAGAAAAAAATATCAATTAAAAATAATAAATAAAATACAATTTTTCACAATTAAAACGGCTTTCGATTGAGTTGAATAAACAAAATTCTCTTCACCTCAGTTAAAAAATTGAGCTAATCAATTAACTGAAGAGATATTTTGCTCGTGTAGTTAATTCAGATAGGTTGTTTTGTTGTATATTTGACATTTAGATATTTGTTTTGCGTTCATTTCATTTGTGTTTTTTTTAAAAGTGTGTTTGCGTTATTTTCTAACTAAAATTAAACAAATTTTATAAAAATAGAATTAAATTACTACCTACTGTATGCTTAAAATTAATTTAAGTAATATTAGAGTTATTAAAAATGGCGTTAGAAAACGATCTTGTAGAATATGTCCGTTTCAACAACGACAAGCATTTATTAATATTCGCACTATAATCCAAATATGAAGTGAGGTGCGAATCAAACACCTAATTCACTTTAGTAGCTGAATTAAGTGAATGGTAACTTAAATATCTGAATAATAACTCAATTGCAATTCTGTTAATTCAGGTCAATCGAAAGCCCTTTACAACAGATTATGTAAATGCGGGTCAATTAAAAATAACAATAAAAGAATGTGATTATTATGAAAATAGGATTGATGAAGTAATACATAAAGAAAATTTAAATGCACAGGTTATATGGATAGCAAGACAAATAAATGTGGCTGAAAATCATAAGGTAGATGACGCAGCATCCATTGGTCTAGGAATCTACCAAAATGTCCACATAAATAAATTTAAACATGATCCGCTTGGCTAGAGATAGATAGATGACATTTTTTCAAAGCATTTTTAACCAGGAAATGGAAATGCCAATTTGAGAATACAAGATAGTATTTTTACACTATCTAATTGTAGAAAAAATTGGAATACATTTTTTGATGTTTTATTTTCCCCAATATTTCCATACGTAGTTTAATTCAGCGCAAATTTTATTGAAAAGTTAAAACAAAAACGGCCGGTGGTCGATTTATTCGATGTATGAATATTTATTTGGTTGGTATTGGTAATGTGTAAACCATACAAAAATTTGATGACTGGTAGAAAACAAATTGGTTCAAATTTCACAAAAAATGAATCTGGTCGTAGCGAACAATTTTTAAACAAACCGATACAAAATCATTTGGCTCTTTGAAATTAAAAAATTTAATACGTATTGTAAATTGTAAGTGATGAGTGGCTCTTAAAGTTCTTCACAGATTTTCGATATGAAGGATAACTCATAACTCTCTCAACTCTTTGCTCAACGTATTAATACAAAAAACAACTTATAATAATATGTACTTTTTATATATCAATCTCATCAGAGATGTGAGTGAAGCAAAATCGAAGCGACAACCAAAAACAGCGCAAGATTATCGAGGTTTATAGAGATACGACGAAATCATCGAGGGAAAGGAAAAGAAATTAATTTTTCCAGTTACTATAAATGGTCAAATTAAATATTTTGTATCAACAGATGAAAATTTCGATATAATAAACAATGCCCACTATACTATTTTTCATGTAGGATGAAACCGTTTAATTAAAAAATTAAATGTTAAATTTGCAAACAACGATAGAATCGATTATGTTTTGTTTAATTTTGTGCATAGCCTGTCAACAAAAATGCAAAAAAACTCGAAAAGATCTAATCGTAAAATTGATTATTGCTCGTGAGCTAAACTCTTGATACTAAGTGGATCTAATAGATCTATGATCAAGGCCCTTTAACATAGTCCGTTATATTGACGCCACTCAAAATTAAAATGGCAAAAGAAGTAGCGTAATATTTTTTTGATATTTTTAGTTTAATGGGAGCACCGTCAAAGTGATAGTGGACGTGAATTTTCTAATAAAATAATCATAAAATTAAGTCAGCTTTGGGACGGTATAAAAATTGAACATGACAAGCCAAGACACTCTCAATATCAAGGATCGGTTGAACGGGCCAACCAGGACGTTCAAAATATGTTGCTAATGTGGATTGCCGCAAATAAATGTACCGATTGGTCTTGTGTTTTCAAAATTGTCCAAATGATGAAAAATCGCGCTTATAGTTCATTAATTACCCAAATGCCATACAAAGCGATGTTTGGGACGAAAATGAAACTTGGCCTAAAAACTCATAACTTACCGATTTACCTCCGAAATAGAGTTAATAGACATAATCGAACATACCGAGTTATTAAACGAAACTCTATTACTTCGATCTGTAAAAGAACCTGACAGATAAAATAAAATTTAGCACTTCTAGCTGAAAAACAGAATCTTATTGAAAATAACCGATTGATTGCAAAAGAGAGTTAACAAAATCAAGCCAACAAAATGCTCAGTCAATCAATATCGAAATATATTCCGACATCAAGAGAAGATATCGTTAAGGGATATTTTATATTTAATTTTTTTTATCGTAAATTAATTTTATATGTTTTAACAAACATTTATAAATAAATTTATTTTAAATTTCGTAAATTTTAAAAATAAAATATTAACTATAAAAAAAATCGAAATACATATACAACGCAAAACTATGTTGCCGTACTAAACATAAATGACTTAACTGCATTTTTGGCAAAATTGAGTTAATGATGCCATTCGATAGCTAGTATTAATCTCAATCTTTAACATTAACATAATACATTATTGAAAAGAAAAACAGAATATTGTTATTAAGAAATATGCATTTCAATTTAACACAGAATGGATACAAGTTTCAAAAGTTTTACATCGATTATCTCAAAACTCATTTTTTGCAGTTAACTCATTTATGTTTAGTACGGCAGTATGGCGTTTACAATGGTTAACCTTTTGAGTGCCAAGAAGCGCGATCGTGCTCCTCAATACACTCGCCGAAATCAATCTCAAACACAAACGCTACTACTATATTTTTCCGGTTACACTCATTTCGTTTCACACATTTCGAGACAAAATTGATATACTGGCCCCCTATTTCTGAATACGATACGAAAACGAAAATGCAAACTTCATATTTGAATTGAATCAGATTCGTACGATTCTTATTTAAAATTGAATAGGAATTTTATACTTTCGTTTTCGTATCGTATTCAGGGGCGGTATGTTATACCATCACTTCGAATCGAAATCGAAAAAAATCGAATCGAAAAAGTGAAAGTTGTATCATTTTTGCTTTTCGAAAATGATACTACATACCGCCATTCGACTTTTTTCGAATTTCGATTCGAAGTGATGGTACAATATACCGCCCCAGGAATATGGCGTTACACTCATTTCGTTTCACACATTTCGAGACAAAATCCGTATACTGGTGTACAACATGGCAAAAAGAATGCTAGATATGTAACGGATAGACTTATCAAATATGTAACGGATAGAAATTTAGAAATATCAAAAACAATTTTAGAGCTCTCACTTTTTTTATGCTGCACTTTTTGTGAATTTGTGAGCGTACATATTTTTAAGTCTGTACTTTTCGTTAAAATTTGCAGCTCTACTGTATATTAACGTTATAAACTTTTGTTCAAGCTTGAGAATTAATGAATTCTGATAGAAAATGTAAGAATAGAATTTGAATGTTGAATTTCTAAAACTCTTTCTCTCCGTGCACCAGAAATTTAATTTCTGTAAATCACTTCGTTGTATTAACTGAGCTATCAGATTTAAGAAAATTTATTATTTATTTCAAAATAACGTGAACCAAGCAAAATAACATGAACCAAAATGACAAACTCGTCGGCTGATAATTCACGATTACAATTTTATTGCCGATGAAAAATCATGGACGCACCTTTTTATGTTATACAAACTTGGAAGTGTATTAAGTTTTCTCTTACCAAATCCAATTACGAAGTATAAATAAATAACTTTTATAAAATCGAACAGTAAGTGTCTGATTAAAAGCACTGTAACAGCTTTTCGATTGCAACACAACAAAACCGAAACAATGAGACTAAGCAAATAGATAATACAATAGAGGAATTTTTATTATCATTTGCATATATGTACCTATATATGTTACATACATCCATTCAAATAAATGATAGATAACACAATGTAAATTGATTTTGATAATAGAATTTTTAATATGATTTGTTCACTTTCCGTATAACACAAGAAATGAAAACTAAAAATTCCAGTTTGAACTTTGAACAGACAATCAAAAAAGTAAAAAAAAAAACAAAAAATGACAATACGAAAATAACAATAATAAAGTGTCACTCGGGTTTTCAATTCAAATCAATCAACAAAGTGCAATATGTATTTTCCATTTAACTTCAATAAAAATATTGTTTAATTTTCATGAATAACAAAAATTTACCAATCCAAATGGTTTTTTTTTATGTTGAAAATACGTAATATCCGTATAGATTTGTGCCCTTATCATTTAAAAAAATGGGTTTTAACCTTTTCTATACTCTAATGTTTTGTTGAAAATTGTCGGTGGTACCGATGTCGCACTTATAACCCGAATGTCACGAGATCAAAATACGGTGGACATAGGATTAATTAGAAAATAAAAATAATAGCCTTAACTGGTTTTGCAATTGGCCTGGGGGTTTGATTGATATGGTGTGAGGGGTAATTTTTCGTAATTAGTAATGCACATAATTTATTAAGAAAACCAGTTTGTTACCTCATGGCTTCTATTTTTTTTATTTGGTTTACTAGTTACTACTACAATTACACAGAATTGAGCAAAATATTCCTTGAAATAATTGGGGTCTTTCTTTGGTACGAGCAATGCCCATCCTGCATTAATAGGGATTAATACTGTGCTCAAAGAAACAACCAAAGATATTTTTTAATTTATTTTATTAGTTGGTAACAATAATTACATTTTGAGTTTGAAAACAACGTAAAAATCCAACGAAATATATATAGCAATGTGCTAGAACATTATTGAATACAAATCGTAAATAATTTTTCGTCTTGTTTAGAAAAAGCGATGTCAAAATAACAAAAATCCCTTTTATATTTCTATTACCAACAGTTGAAAATAAAAGTATTTACTAAAACTGCCCTGGTGGTGAACATTAAACTACAGTGGCTCTATTCGGTCTTTCCCTGGGAATAGGGAATTGGGAAAAATATTTTCATAGCATTTTTGTCAAAATTATATTTTTCTGGCCTACTGAAGGAATAAGTTTAGTGCAAAAATTTTTAAAACAAAGCTAATTGGGAAACTTTTGTTCCACAAAAATTTTATAGGGAAAAATATTTTCCCATTTAACTTTGTTTCGAAAATATTAACACCAAACTTGTTCCTGCAGTAGGCCAGAAAAATAAAATTTTGACAAAAATGCTATGTAAATATTTTTCCCAATTCCCTATTTCCAGGGAAAGACCGAATAGGGCCACAGCTAGAATAGAATAATTCTATACCAGCAGAAATGTTAGTTTAAAATAATTTCAATTTGGAATTACATACATGGCTGTTGTTGTTGTTGTTGTAAATTTCTCAAAGAAAGACCGTAAATATTCACAAGACAAATGTTTGATTCCTTGTGAGATTTTTATTGTTAACTTTCGTATACTAATCTAAAAATTAAGACAGCATATTTAAAGGTAGGTTTATGGTTGCGTTCGTTCGGTCATTTTTTCGAGCAATTCTCTTGTGGAAAAATCCAGAAGAAAAATCGTTATTTTTGAGCAATTTGATTGGTAGAAAATATTGTCAGAACGAACGAACTCAACCATAAATCTGGCCTAAAATGGGTTTCTTAACGCGAACACATTAAATTTATGTTAACACAGTAAACCATCTATTATACAAAAAAATTACTTTACGAAATTAGACTACCCAATCTTGACAGTTGTATTATTTTCACGTGTTTAAAATTTAGGTTTTTTTTTTATTGTAGTTTGTTTATTTAATTCAGTTCAAATGGGATGGGGGGGGGAGACAACTTTATAATTAATTTAATATGTCTTTCTTTGGCTTTCTTTAATCTAACAGTAATTATTTTAACACGGAAATAAATGAGACTAAGTCTAAACCCCTGCGGTATGCCCGTATGTCTCATCCAGCAACAGTCTGTATATCCCAGCGGTTCTATAAACCTATAGTTAGGGTTCGATGGACCAATCAGACATCACTCTATGAGAAGTAGCGCCAACAAAAAAAAATATAAATTTTAATTTATGCATAATTTCAAATTAATTAACTTAGGACTGTCGAGTTTTTTACACAGTCCCAAATAGTATATTTTTGGCCGCGTTTTGCCAGCTATTTGGAAAATCAATCAAACTGTATTACGTTAAAAAAACTGTATTTGGTATTGGTACTTTCCAATAATTTGTAATTATTAACCATCATGTGAGTGAAGAAAAAATATCTTAATTTGAGTGATTAGTACCTACATGCATTTTGTATGGAAACTTATTTTTTCCACGTTCACCCAAGTTGTAACATTTCTCAATTTTAATATGATCGTTTATAATATGATTTTAATATGATTTTATGGGAAGTTAAACGTACAAAAAAAGACGTCTAAAAGAGCAAAAGGTACCCGGGTACCCATGTCACTCACATTAGGGTTAAAGTTTCTGACAAAATAAAATAAACTTTACAACAGTCTAAATGTGTAAATAAATCCATTACACTTTTCAAAAAATTCAAGAAAAATATTTTAAGGTTGTATTTTGGTACAAAACCGGTTTTTATTTTTATAAAAAATTGTCATTTTGATGAAGTTTTAGTAAATGATATGAACCAATTATGTTGCCAATTCAATCTAAAATCTTTCTGACTTAAATAGATTTTCGTAAATCCTATATTATACAAAATATTTACAAAACTCTAAAAGTTCTTATAAAAAAGGAATTTATCAAAAATTGTTATTTCCGCTAAATGTTTGGAAAATGATATACATATGTATACCAGTTCTGTCGCAAATTTAATTTAGAATCGATTTGTTTTAGTTGTTTCTTCGTAAATTTTATACTTTTTAAAATATTGTTAATAAACAAATAGTTCCTATGAAGGCCACCGCCTAAGGTACATCGACCTGGAATATTTCTCCAGAATTTGCTAATTTATCAAAAAACTATAGGTATGAAGTTCTATACCAATCACTCAACCTGTTTGGGCTGTAGAGTGGCCGAATTAAGGTGAAATAAAATTTTATTATCGAAAATCGTTATTAAGTTCAAATTTTGGAGAAATGGTTTAAACCAGTTTGTTACAAATTTAATTTGGGATCATTCCTTAGTCTATTTTTTCGCAGATGCTATATACATTTTTAAATATTTGCAAAAATTGAAAACTCTTTTTCCTCAATTGGGACCTCCCAATTTATGGAAAAAGTTTAAGTATGAAGTTACCCCCTGAGGGCCTATTATGATATTTTCGATAGTGTTTTTTCTTCGATAATATCGAGAGATTCGATAACTTCGAAAATAGCTATTATGATTTTTTTCGATAGTGTTTCTCTCTCTCGATAATATCGCGTCATATTATTATTATTATTTATGATATAGTTGTATTAGCTGTTAATGAAAACCCGCCAATTTTTTTTTTGAATTTATTAATGAAATTTATTTATGATTTTGTTACACGAGAGGTAACGCCGGTTTACATTATGAGAAAACGGCTACGTGATAGTTAATAAATTTTAATTACAAATTTTTTAACATAACCTCTCGTTGTTCCAACCATCCATGGTTTTCTTTGGAGGACCTGCAGAATCAGAATTTAAGCACACTGATACTTCACTCCATTTCATTCAAGAGACTAAAATTTCGAATTGATCAACATTATTGTTGTCGTCCTAATAGGAAAATTGAAAAATAACCAAATAATTAATTTAATAACACGAATTTTATAATAATATTGTTCAAATTAAATTTAAATTGTAACTCACATTTCCTAAACTTATATTTGATTCTATAATATGAAACACGATCTTCGTCACGTTGAATGCAGTCGTCTACTAACGATATTATCGAGAAAAACACCATCGAAAAATTTCATAATCCCTCATTTTCTATAATATCGAATAAAAAATACTATCGAAAAAATCATAATAGGCCCCTAGTAAATCCGTCTAGACTGTAGAGAGAACACACTGATAAACACTACTCGAAACCATTTTTCGGACTCCGGCAATATAGCGAATCGTAAAATCTGGAAAAATATCGAGGTCAAAAATGTTCATGCTTACTATTCTTTTACTTTCTAAAAGAAAATAATAGTTACACATCACTTAAGAGAAACCAAGTTTCAATTTATTTAATGTTTCGGCTTTTTATAGACAAAAATTTTTATTTTTAATGACATTCACAATGTTTACGACTTGTTAGTCATTGGAAACAAAGAGGCCATCTACTCACAATATCTCTACAAAAAAAAGTAGAAAATACGCCCTCCCATTTTTAAACCCAAGAGTCTTGTATAAAAGATACACAACCCATACAAAAATGAAGAACTTCCTCAAGTTCTCTTTGGCAGCTTGGTTTCGTACTGATAGAGATGTCGTGGTAAGTAGTATTGGTAGAGATATTGTGAGTAGATGGTCTCTTTGTTTCCAATGACTAACAAGTCGTAAACATTGTGAATGTCATTAAAAATAATATTTTTTGTCTATAAAAAAGCCGAAACTTTATTTAAATATTAATACAGACAAATTTCAAACTTCTTAATTAAACCAAGTTTCATACTATTCGTTTGAGAATAACTTTCCATCCAGTTTCCGGAACTCATTTTGGAATCACATGCTAAGTTTAACATACAAAGAGATATCATACTTTATCATTCATACAAAGAGATATCAAACGTATCATACTTTCAAATGCAGCAGAAACAATAACACGCAATGCCCTCCTAATGACTGCTTCTTAGTGAACACTGTTGATGAATTTCGATATCTAGGTATTATTATTGATCGAGATTTAAATTGGAAAGCGCACACACAAGGACTGAAAACTAGACTATCATTGGTCTCCAGAAAAATGTATGTCTTACGGCTATTTTGTCCGCAATATTTACTTAGGACGATTTACTTTGCATTAGCGGACTCAATACTGCAATATGGTTTATCATGTTGGGGTAGTGCTTGCAATGCTACACTACGTCCTGTCTACGTGCGACAAAAGCAGTTAATCAGAATAATGTGCTTTAAACCATCTTTTTCGCCTTCGTGGCCATTATTTGAAAATCTCAGCATACTTCCTCTACGTCACATATTCGTCTTCAAGGTACTTAGAATATTCTATGTTAAAAGTGGGAATAATTTTGTGACTCATGCAGGGTATAATCTCAGATCAAATCATACTTTCTTGAAACATATTCCTAAGTTTAGATTAGATCTACGGAGAAACTTTATTAATATCGTTGCACCAATCATTTTTAACAATTTACCATTGGATATTCGTAAGTGCGGCAACTTATCTAGTTTTTCAATATACCTTAAAGAATGGCTTCATCAAACTAAAAATATTGACCATCTTTTTCAACTATTGGTTTAAAATATTATTGTTTTTGTTTTTATTGGTTTTAAAATTATATATGTTAAAATTAAATGGTGTAGTTTAAGAGGTTTTAATATATTCATGTGTAGTAATTAAGATGTAGTTATAATTTTATTATATAATTTTTGTTTCTCTCAATTTTAACTGTAAAATAATTTGACTTTAAATTGATTTTAATTTTGTAAATAGAATTCAAATATTTTTTTGTGGCTTAGAATCAGGGGCCAGTCACGTGATCTATTTGATCCAATGGTTCTCTTATCTTACCTTCTTAATCTTGTTAGTTTTAATAATGTTTTACACACAATGTATTTTATTTATAATGATTAAGCTGGTAATGAAATAAAATAAATAAATAAATAAATAAATATTTGTTTTATGAGAATGGCACATAAATAATACAAAACTTGCAAATAAATTTGAAATAATTAAAGTAATCCGCGAAAAATTTGAATAATACATATAAAGAATTTTAAAGCAAATTATTATTCCGAATGCGAAAAATTTCAGATTTCAAGAATAGGGGCCCAGGCTCCACCGGACCAACTTCTAAATGGGTTTTCCCAAAATTGTTACACATCGCAATCGACTCCTGGCACTCGAAAACCATCCATCACCAATTTTATAAAAATCGAGCAAGCCGATGAAAAATTAAAGAAAGGGTTCCGCGGCCAACCGCACGACCTTGTGAACGAATTTCCCCAAAATCTGTAATTGA
The DNA here is from genome assembly GCA_932526605.1 of Nephrotoma flavescens. Taxonomy (NCBI): domain Eukaryota; kingdom Metazoa; phylum Arthropoda; class Insecta; order Diptera; family Tipulidae; genus Nephrotoma; species Nephrotoma flavescens. The sequence continues at coordinate 84,243,514 of OW052222.1, forward strand.
TCCTCGCAATTGAAAACTCCCGTTCACCAACTTTGAAAACTCCGATTCACCAAAAAAATTAAAAAACGCTACCCAGGCCTCACCTAAAATAATTAATAATTATTAGACCCAGGACCCATCGCAATCGATTCTTGGTACTCGAAAAATTCCCTTCAGCAATTTTCATCAAAGTCGTTTGAGGTGAGCAGAAAAAATTAGAAAAGGAACCCGGGTATCACAAGAGGGACTTAAACAAATTTTCCTGAAACCATGACCCATCGCAATCAATTTGTGATAGTCAAAACCCCTCTTTTAGCTAATTTCATGAAAATCGTTCGAGAGAGAGAAACGCCTGGTACAAGTAGTTCAAGCAAATTATTTTCTAGCCTACGAAATCGTTTTTTTTTCAAATTCTCCCTCCATCTATTTGAACTGACATTCGAATGGTTTTGATACATATTTAAGGTTTCAAGTGCCAGGAAGGGATTTGAAGAATTGGTGTGAGATAGTTTCGAGTACTAGGAAGTGATTGGTAGAAATCTTACTTTTAAGATAATTTGTTAAGAGGTCCTTCGGTTGAGCCTGTGTTATACAATAAAACAGTTTTCGACTCTAACGATTTCAAAAAAAAATGGGAGAAGTTTCACGAGTACCTACCAGAAAGTGTTTTCGTCGTAGTCTGGAAAATTCATTTTGGTATGGATTCATGAAAGCCAGGAGTCTTTATCGTACATTTTCGTTCATTGAAAGATTTGTAGAAATTTTTTCTAAACGTCGAGTGGCAGCAAACGTTTTAAGTACAACTATGACTATGACAATTGCCGCTCACACTCCTGTTTACAAAAAATGATATAGATTCCCAAAATTTCTGATTCTTTATAGATTGCAAAACATTAAAACGGAAAGGATGTTAGTTCTATCAAACAGAAAACGATATGAAAGAGAAAACAAATTATTTGTATCTGTGAACAGATAACTCTTTGGACACCCACTGCTTTATGCATAAGATCAATTGTCTATTCGTCGTAAGATCAATTATCTATTATTACACATGTGGAACATACACAATGTTGCAGAGTTTATATTTTGAGAATTCAGTTTTTTGACTGAATGCGAAAATTTAACGAGATTAGAAAATTGGAGAGTCTAATTAGATTGAAATATTTAAGTATCACTTAGCGGATTAAACTTTATTTAGTAGAAGGTTGTACCAAGAATCTGGGTTAATTTTATCAATTTAAAATATCAATTAAATATTCAGAAAATTTAAAATCAGATTGTAGCATGATTTTACTGGGTGATCAAACACCAAAACTAGATAAATAATATTTCTAGACGGTTATGGTTCACTTTAAAACCAAAATAAGTCAAGCAAGCCTTTGCTTTCTCCAGTTTCTCCTAATAAAATAATTTTTTATGTTGATATTTTTTTCGATAAATTGTGTGTTTGGTTGCTATCCTGAATGAATATTTTAGTTTAGTATCACTAATATATTCCAAATTTTAAACTAACTTTGTCTTTTGAACCACTAAATTAATTTAATATAATTACAGTTTACTTGTTATAAGAAATTAATTTTTAATTTTAAATAAATATCGCACAGCCAAATAAAAAAAATTAAATATTAAGTTGGTTCTGAATTTGAACGATAAGATAAATTAACCCATTTCAATATCTAATTTTTACCAACGGTGCTAAGTAAATTAGAATTCAAAATACATATTTAACCAATCAACCATTTTGTGCGAGATCATTCTAATTTGAAACGCGTAAAGAAAACTGTCAAATCGCGTGTCATGCGTATAAAATGAAAATAATATTCACTATAAACGATATACGCACATTTTGTTCTATGTATCTAAAATTGATATTACATTCATGCACTGTACATAAATATGTTTGTAGATAGATCTACCAAAAAATATGTGCACATACGAATACACACGTACGTCTGTACCGAAAAATCCAATCGTAACTAGAGTATGAAATTTCTCAAAATAATATTTTACCACAAAACAATTAACACTTCTTATATGTCTACCAAATATTAGTAGTATATATTGATATTTATATACGTTACTATTATAAATCTATTACACAAATATCATAGTAGTATATTATTATGATATTCTACATACATACATACTACACGTATATGCACACATGTGTGCCTAGATATATACATACATCGAGGGATATGTATATTAATACCATATAACTTGTAACCACCACTTAACACCTCACACTCTAAATATTTTAGAATTTATTCTATGTTCTAACTTGTTGATTCTATTTATAATTTTATTAATTTTGACCTTGAATTTTTTATTAAATTGTAATCAAATTTATTCAACATTTATAATTAAATTTAAACTATATACGTATTTTAGAACTTTAAAATTTAAACTTTTTTCGATTGTTTTTTTTTAAATATTTTATTTAATTTTTTTATTGTTACAAGGCTACTTATAATTATTATTAGATACTCTGCCAAATGTCACTTAACCGTTTCTGTATCATAGTAAAACTGCACTAGTACAATATATCTCCAATCACAAAACCATGTGATCGATGAAATATAAAAAAAATGAAAATGAATTTTTTTACCAAAATAAAAAAAATGTATAATAATAAAATAAAATGAAATAAATAAAAATTTATTTAAAAAATTGTGTACTACCCTTTCCTATCTTGGGAACGATGGGAACGTTTAAAAAAAAAGAAAATATATTTTTCCCATTATTTTCCAATACGTATTCTCTTGCATCAGAATTTTTTTTTGTATTTTTTTTTTTTGTTATTTTGTATTTTCACATATTGGGATTATTTTTTTTATCCGAGAGAAAATAAAAAAAAAATCTACACCAAAACAACAACAGCAATAAATATAAACATTGAATCAGCCGTTTTATAATGCGCCGATCACTATGTTTACTCGTTCACCCTTAGCACAAAGCATGATGGCCGCAAAAAGCTTGAAAAAGCACAACAAAATGTATGTTTAATTTTTTTTTTCGTTGTTTTTGTTACTTGATTCAATCATTGAGGGTGGACCAATATGAGATTGGTCTACTTTCCTTCACAACATATATTCACCAACATTTCCCATCACAACCACCACCCCGACCATCATCATATAAAATATTAAATCGAACAGTTCTAATATTTTATAAAATTCAATTGATTCATTCTTGTTCTCCAATGAAATTGAAATTTTATGTAGTTTGTTGTTATGGATTTAAGCTCATATACAGACATAACATACATATAAGCATATATTTATATATATCTCCTATGTTATGTAGTAGGTACATGTACTTGGTTTATATATCGATATATTTGAAATTGATTTTTCTTGTTGAATTTTATTTTGAGAAAAGTGAAATTATTTTATTTGATCCTACATAGCTATTTCTCGAAATATGTACATTTAAAAAAATTCGTATATGGAAAACCTTTAAAACCCAGTTTTTGTTATTGCTAAATACAAGGTCACATATTGGCATATACAATATGTAGCAATACAGAATGTAACCGCTTATTAGATTTACAGACAGGTGAGAAGCGCAAATTTATTTTGATTGGTTTTGTCACTTTAATTTGGGGTTTAGGGAATAAATTAGAATTTAATTTTTTTTTAAAATTAACATTAAACGTTTATTGCGTAGTTTTATTGGTCACCGACAATAAGTTCGTGGCCTTCTATTAAAATTCTTACAAAAAGCTTTTGTTTGAAAGCATCGCATTCCTATGTCTATATTTGGGTGACTTTATATGCTATGGTTTATTCGTTTTCTGGTGTTTCGTCGTCGGGATAAACTTTCTAAAATCACTATTGGTGTCAATTTATAACTATATACAACTAGGGCCAACGCAGACTGCTTTTAAGAAGGCATGCAACAAAATGCGTAAAACCAACAAAGGAGTTTTTATTAAATATTTTAATTTCTGATAATGTTCGTGACTTTAAGTGTAAAGATGTAAACAGTAAGCCACAATTTTATTGTCAATTCAATTAAATGATAGATGTTTCATCTATAAATATTCCTCAAATTTTTTATTTTTCGTTTTGAAAATCGGTTTTTGACTATAATTTTCACTTACTGATTTTTACCTATCAACAAATTCATTATTTAATTATTAAATTTTGCACCACTATTATATCACTGTACACTGTTGAGTTTGAATGCACTGTTGATTTTAGACTGTTGGACTTATACAGCTGGCGTTATACTGTCTCTGTATTACAATTATTATATCCGTCAATGTAAGCATCTGGCAATTGAAAATCAATTGTATGTATTGGTATTCGGGAATACATTCGCTGCGAATACATGATGCGATAATACCGTCACATATTCGTAAACCATTTTTAAATAACATAGCATAAAATGTTGAGATTTTGTTGGAGTACTTCATTAATTATTTTTTTTTTGGTACCTAATCCCTTTTCCAGGACCCCTGAAAATATACAATATATTGTACAATGAATTTGAAACAGTGTTTATTTCGTACAAAAAAGGATTCAACAAGGAAACAAGTTCGAACTTTAGTTAAAGATGAATGTTACATCTTTTGATTTTTAAGAAGAATGATCTTTCTTCACTTTTTAATAGTTTGGAGCGAGTGATTTCAAACACTTGGTCATGTCGGGTCAAAAGGAGTCTTTCGTCACCCCATGTGGCGTTATCTAATCCAGTAGCAAATTTTAAAGCTGGGAAAAATAGTGCAACAAATCTGGAATGTAATCATGATATCCAAACTTGGCACATCCACAAAAGTCTAAGAAACAGGCATTTTAGCTCAATTTCATAATTTTGTTTTAAAAACACTCTTTCCGGTTTATATCGACTGTGAAATATCATTAAACGATAACATTTTATGCTCGGAGTTCTTTTCTACTCAATATGTCGTTAATAGACGTGATCGCACACCCCAAACAAGCACAAAAAATCCGGTGGCGGAGTATCCATAGCCTACGATTCATTACTGCCTAACGAATTGATAGATTTAACTAATCCATCGATCGAGGAATTGTGTTAAAATAGCCTTCAATAATAAGACAATATGAATTTACGTGGCGTATATATTCCACCTGATTCGTCTTCATCATCGTATATACCAAGTGCTGCGAGACAATTATGGAAATTACCAATACGGCCGATCAATCAGACGTAATTTTAATAACTGAGGACTTTAATCTTTCAAATATTAGTAGGACTTATGACGAAGAAACGAACGAGATCATGCATGTAAACGTGAATTCGGGTAACGAGTACCTATTCATCGACATCATATTTGGCTCAAATTTGATTCAAATCAACAAAAGATTCATCAACACCTTTTGTTATTAATGATATTCACCACAAAGAAATCGAAATAATATTGGAAACACAACATGTGAACAACAAATTCCAAAATTACAAAACCGATATTAATTCAAAAAAGTCAATTCAAATAACTTAAATCAATATTTTGAACAAATAAATTGGAATGCCGAATTTATCAGCAATGACATATACGTAAGTTTGAATAATTTTTAAACCGAACAAATATCCATGAACATGGAATGATGGTCAGCTTGTGGCTCTATTCTGGCTTTCTTTGGGAATTGGGAAAATATTTTGCTGTTACAATCAACTTTCCATAACCATTTAACTTTAGAAAATCATACAGCTAGCTTGAACAATTTAAACATATTACATATACAACCAAAAGGCCGACGCTTAGATACCTTAGTCTTACGAAATTCGAAAATCAATATTTCTTAAAAAAAAAATCCTTAACGAACAGAGAGAAATTCGTTTCTCACCAATTACAGACCGCGCCCTTTTCTATAATTTGACTAGTACTTCGGGTAATTAAATGTAATTCAATATACCTTGAATTTTGTTACTCAGCCGATGACTAATCGCCCACCTGCGCGATCAATAGATTAATTTTTATTGCTTATTTTTTGTCCCTGCTTTTTTGTATATTTTTTGCTTTTTTCTGCTATATATAACAAATTTTTACTTTGATGACCTAACAAGTAGAAATCGATCGAGTGATTTTTTAAACTTTTTGAACAAATTTTTTAATTAAAATATTTAAAAAATCTAATTTTGCTAAATAAAAAACAAGTGGTTAATAAAATGTGTTTATTAAGAATGTTACAAATTCCACTAATTCCCAAATATTTATACCTTTTCCCACATGTATATTCTGGCAGACTCTGAATACTTTTTATGGGAACATTTTTTTTGTAGGTTTTTATAAACTAAAACGTTTTTTGAACTAAACGCGCATCTCTAATAGAAAACTTATGACTTTTACCTTACAGAAAAGTATGAAAAATATTTAGACAAACAAATTTTTTGTTCGTTAGGTTGGTGGTTTCCTTATGAAAAGAGTAAAAGGCAAAAGTCTTAAGGAAAAGATTTTTGCATTGGGGATGCACTGGAAATAATTTTTCGGGGAAAATTTGTTTATGTAGGTATTTATACGTATGTTATATTCTTATTACTAGTATAATTTGTTTTTAAGACTGTGTCCGAATTGTGTGATAAATATTTTCTAACACAAATATTTGACACTAACGTGAAAAATTTTCTCTTCCGTTAATTTTTTTTCAAGTTGTTGCCCGAATACTGTGATAATTTTTTTGGTAAAAATTCCCTGCCCTCAGTTTTAATTTTAATTTGAAAATATTGAATTTAATCATGATAAGATTAAGAATAAGTTATATATTATTAAAAACTCTTGAAATCATAAATCCAGTAATATTTATTTAATTATAACTTTGTGTTGAATTATTTAAAAATCGAAATACAATGATATTGTGGAATATTTATCCTTAAGTCCACTTCTTTTACATATTAAACAGCTTCTAATCATAATCGAGGACCTAAACGAGTACATTCGATAATTTCTATTCGTAATTATCACTTATCTGTCGAAAATTACTATGCTCATAGACTATGATAATTCGTGTGTCTTCGATATTTTCACAAAGTTTGTACTAAAAAATATTTATCATACAATTCAGACACAGTCTAAATATATATTTATTAGAAAAAATAATGTTTAAAAATTCAAAAAATGTACGAATTGCAATTCCCCAAAAAATAATGGGGGCAAATTAACTTCAAAACTGCTGTACAATGGAATTATTTTTTCCCAATAAAAGAAATTCCCAAACGACAGAATACACTTTGGGGAATAAAAAATTTTCAGCTGCTAGTAAAACGTCGCTAATTGCCAATTCCCTATTCCCGGGGAAAACCAGAATAGGAGCACTGGATAGTAAACAGAAATTTACTGTGTATAATCAAAATTTTTAATCCTATTTTGAACTGATATACAGAAGATATATTCACAAACAAAAGGATAAAATAAAAGGCGTTCTCACACTTTTGCAAATTTTTTAAAACCAAACCCGAAACTGATGGTTACCCAGCCTGGGTAAGATTTAAAGATTAAAAGTCCTGTGATCCTGTGAAGATCATAAGCAACAGTTTCTGTGTTTTTCCACTCTGTTTATAAAGCAGAAGACATAATTAATTATAAAGATACAATCGCTAGTTAATATAGTAGATTCATATTTACTCTACATATAGAGTCAGAAGACGTCCAGCGAGCATTGGTCGATTACAATACAAGAAACATGTGGTGTTCCACAAGTCTCTGACATTGGCCCATGGATTTTCACTAACTTCATTAATGGTATTATTGAAGTGATAAAGCATTCGAAAACTCTGATGTTTGCAGATGACCTCAAAATCTACAAAGCTATTGAGTCCGTCGAAATAAACTACAAGAAGACATTGATATGATGGGGATGGTGTATTCTACGAAGAACATAACCAAAGTATTGAGAAAATAAAAAATAAATGTATACCCTACTTAACCTGGAAAGATGGACGGATTATGACCATGATCTACTATACCATGTAAACATATAGCGACAACCACCATATTTAACTGGATGTAAGCATACAACTTACATACAAATGCTAGGAAACAGGCAACTTACAAATGCTAGGAAACTAGACCTAATCGACGCACCGGCCCTACTAAATTCAATTAAAATAAAGGTTCTTAGTAGAAAACTAAGATATCATGACTTTGTCCACTTTGATAGACACAGAACCACATATGTCGCTCATGAACCAGTGAAGATGATGTGTAAGAGTTTCAATAAAATTAACTATTTGTTTGATTTTTGCTTAACTAAAGATATCTTTAAAAGTAGGTTAAGGCAATTTTAGGGCCCCCCAGTGTTTTTATTATCTTTGCCTTCGTTTTTGGTGGTTCATCGTGTTCTTTGCAAAATTTAAACAGTTTCCAACTTCAAGGCAATTTAAAAGATGTTTCACATTTTTTTTATAAGTTTCATAATTTACTATCTCGCTTATAATCAAGCAAGCTTGAATAGAACAAACAGTAAACTCAATAAAATGTGTTGTGATCTGCAACTGCCATTTTCTTCAAAGAATGAATACAAGGTAATAGCTAATAAGCTGGCAGAGCAGATCTACGCCGTACATGTTTGTGTATAACCGAATTGTTTAGGGCGATTTATTTATTTTCTAATGTTTCCGTTTTTGAGCCATAGCAGTGGAGCCAATCCGATAAAACTCGATGCAAGATTTATTGCTTTATTATCCCGCCATTTAACCAGGGCCAGTCTGCCATCAAGACTTGTCACTGATGTGGTTAGAATATTCAAACCAGCAATATTCTAATCAAACATATTGCAACCTTAACATCTTGCAAACTAATCTCTAACTCATCGTCATAACTAGGGCAACCAAAAATATGCTCTTAAAAGGTTTTAGGGGTATATCCAATATCCGAAGCGAAATATGGTTACTATATTTATTTTGCACATTTTTTTAGATTTAAATTTGTTTTGCGATTGTAAAGTAGAAATACACGAAAAGACTGTTACGCATTTTCCGTGGTCGCAGTCTTTCAAGGTATTTCTACTTTACAATCGCAAAACAAATTCAAATTGAAAAAAAATGTGTGCATGGTAAATTGGCATGGTAAAATAAATCTAGTAACCATATTTCGCCTTGCAATTAAATAATTTGCGCCCGGATAGAGGATATACCCCTAAAACCTATTTTTAAGAGCAAATTTTTGGTTGCCCTAGTCATAACTCTATACGTTCAAACACAGAAATGCATCAGATTTCCACTCAAGACGGAAACACCACAAGCATTGCAAAACGAAAACAAAAGCAGCCCAGCAATAGGAACATTGATAGCAGTATGAAATAGATTGGAATACTTGCACACGTCGAAGCGGGAAAACAAATAAATTTACTTCGGTTTCTTTTATGCTCTACATTTTTATCCCTACCTAATCTAGTATTAGTTTCGTTTAAATTTTTTTTATTAATTTCAGATTTCTGCTCAGTTGTATAAGTAAAATTTTCATTGAACACGACATGATGATGTTTATTTTACAAGTATTTTTCAGATGAAAACGGAAATAAGTCGAAAGCATATAATAAGTACAAAATTAATACATACATGTATTTGTATCTGAATGATACTGCACACTTAATATGCACAACACCTATATAAAAAATTAGTTCTGGGTTAAACCGTTAAGTTCATAGCCTCGATAGACTGAGGATTAGTTAAACTGGCTTAGCAAAATTCCATCAAGTAATCTAGGAAATACATTTCAAATAAGTTCGCCACACTATGAAAAATTTGAAAAGCCAATAGCAAATTCAATTTTTCACCTAGAGCACTTGATATAATTTTGCTAAACCAGTTTAACTAATCCGCAGTCTGTCCAGACTATAACGTAAAAACTCAACTAGTATAGAGAGAGAGAGCTAAATTTATGGTTAGGAGAAACAAACCGATTTTTCGGTCGACAACTATATGAAATGGATGGAATTAGGTGCATCAATTTGAAGAAAAATTTGAGCGCCCCGTTTATATGATCTTTATGCGCTGATTGAGAGCTGCGTTGTACTACTGGGAATACGACGAATACGAAAGCAAAACGAACAAATTTATTTATTTATTTAACAAAATTAAATTTCGTTTTGCTTCATTTGCCCCAAAAGTGTATTCTGACTTTAGGGAAAAATGTTTTTTTCTGAAAACTGGTAATATCAATTGGAAATATCAATATCCAATTTTTCACTTTACTAAACAAAATTTATTTTATAAGTAAAATTCGATTATCATACGATGCCACACAACACTCCGCCATTGAATAATTAATGATTAAAAATTAAATTAAATTTAGATTATTGTAGTTAAATAGAATGAATAATTAATTAAATAAAAAATATTATAAATAATAATTTTTAATAATAAACTTTTATGTCTGTAACAATTGATCACGAACCGAGTTTTCCTAATCACTATTTTCTTTATTTTGACGAAGAATTTTATAACGAATTTTAATAAAATAATCATTTAAAACATTTTCCATTTTTTGCGGATCAGTTTTAAATAATTGTCGTTTCATGACACCCTTTGTTCCGGATCAGGTGAAATATGGCAAATCGGATCCAAATTTTGTTTTAGATCACAAATTTTGATTTGAAATCTAGTAAGCGCCTTTCTGTTGTTTCACGACACATGAACTGAACCGGATCAGATCAAGGATCAAGAAACACAGCATTAATATCATTTTCATAATATTTTATTTCAAAGACGGTTCGATTTAACATTCAAACAGGCAGTTTTATTATATTGGCCAATTGGCTAAATTAAAGGAGGTCGATGAATGATTCTCATCCAGTAAAACCATCATACCACCAACTTTAATGTTTTTATGTGCACAACAACATTGGTATCGTTTCTTTCACTCGGTTTCATCAGCGGTTATTTCATTGTCAGATTATCGGCTCTACGGGTGTTTTCCGAATACCGACTTATTACAGACTTATTGACTTATTTGGCGCCATCTTGAATAAGTCGGCCAAGTCCTTACAATTCATTGTACCGACTTATTTGTGACATAATAACAAAATACAAAACGCAATTTCTATTATATGGAAGAAAAAAATCTTGACTTGTTGGTCGTTGTCACTAGATTTGAAACTAAAAACTACATGTATTACATTTACACCCCGATTCTGAAGCAGGATCACTGACTGAAAAATGTGGAAGACTTTTTGTGGATTTTTTTTTTAGTTTAGTGTTAATTATGAGACTTTTCGTATTATGCGCATACTCGCGTAGTCTTACACCTCGATTCTGACGCAGTCACTGATCTTATGTCATATTTTTTGATTTTCTTTTGAATTCAGTCTTAATTATGACATTTTTCGTATTCTGCGTATAGTCTTAGTTAGCATTGACTTTAAAAAAAAGTCTTACGTAAGATCAAATTTGGTGATGTTATTGGTCACAGACTACGCGCAGAATACGAAAAGTTTCATAATTATGACTAAACTCAAAACAAAAACAAAAAGTTTTACCTAAGACCATTTTTGATTCAGTGACTGCTTCAGAATTGGGGTGTTAGTCAAGACACAATTTTGGAGACATTTGTGTGTAGAAGTAGTTATTCACATAAGTCTCCTCGCGAGATGTTTGCAAAACTGCCTTAATCTCGTTTAGCAGTTTCTTGGTGTAGCTAATTGACGCCATTCTACAATAGTTCCTAAATTTCAATTTGAAAAACATAAAGCTTGCCTAGAAAATCAACTAAATTCTGATCTCTAGATGTACGATGCCAGTACTAATTATGTTTATTAATTAGATGACTGTCTCATTCTAGCGACAAAAGGATTTAATGATTTTGCGTTCTTTTTAAACCAATAATTTTTATATATCCTATGGTAACATCAGTATAATGATAGACAGTTATATTTGACAATATGCATGCCCTTTACTCGAATGTGCTTAAGTTGTCGTCATAACGGACCATCATTTGTTCCAAAGAGAGATTTGTTTATAAACAAGTTAACGTCACTTTTTTTTCGATTAGTTTGTGATTAGAATATAGAGAACTATAAAAATTTGTCAAAGAATTATAAAAATTAAGATGCGGTTGAGGATGTAGGAACAGAAAAAAAGTTATTTTGCTAATCAGAATATATTTTTATTTTCTTTTGAAAAACGCTGTGTTTATAAACAATTTTGAGTGGTATTTTCAAATCGCTCTACTGAAAAATTGAATTTTTTGAGTTGTGTCACTGTTGCAGCAAATGAGAGATATGTCGAAAACGGGGGTACCGAATTAAAAAAGTCTGAATTAAAAAAGTTCTTTAAAAATGAATTAAAAAAGTTGATTTTTGTATGAACATCTGCTACTTATTTTAATTCATATTTTTAACTTAAAATTTTGAATTAAAAAAAGCGATTTAGAAAAATGAGAAAACTCAAAAATGAATTAACAAAGGCTTACACTATTTCATTTTTAAAACACCTACCTTAATTCATTTTCAAAATGAATTAAAAAAGGCACATTTTATTTCATTTTATAAATTAAAAAATCTTAATTCGACTTTTAACAAATATTCAGAAATGTGCATTATTTTGGGCTAAAATTTACTTACGTATACATCGGAAAAATCAGGTAAGGAGTAAAAATTTTTAAAATTTTTAAATTCAGGATTGTTTATCAACAGTTTTTAGGAGAGGGAAGCTAAATTTTTCCGGAAAATTGTCCCATTTTCCGGGACAATTTTCACTTAAAAAAAAATTGCGTATTATTCTATTCAAAATACGTAAGAATGTGTTATCGATCTTATAATTATATCTTAACAGTTTTTCAACAGTACAAATAATTTTTCCGGGAAAATTTTTCAATTTTTCCTGGAAAATTTTGAAATGTTTTCAATTTTTTTTTAATTTAGTTTGACACTTAAAGAATTGTGCAAATAAATTGTGGAAAAGCGGGGGTTTGGGGGCCCCCATCCTCTAAGGTATAAACGAATTAAAATTACATTAAAAAAAACAAATTTTACATACGAAAGTTGATTCTTTTAACATTTGTGGCACTATCAGAAGAAGCGATAAGAGCGAGAGAAACTCTTTGATCTGAGTCTGCAAGGTTGACGAAGCAATTATTATTAATAAAAATATAAAATAATATTGAAAAAATAAAAAAAGTAAAAATTTTTCCGGAAAAGCAAAAAAATTAGTAAACAATCCTGCATTTAAAAATGTCCAAAATTTATATTCCTTACCTGGTTTTGCCGATGTATACGTAAAGTAAAATTACGCATAATTTTGCATTGCCAAATTTTTACGTGCCAAATTCAAATTCCAAAAAATTTTCATTAATGAAAATAACATTTTTTTCATTTTATAAAGAGGCTTATATTATTTCCTTTTTTAAACACTTATATTAATTCATTTTAAAACTGAATTAAGAAATGCCTTTTTAAATTCATTTTATCGAACTTTTTTATTTCTTTTTCAACTCTGATTTTAATTCATTTTTAAAATGAATTAAAAACACTTATTTTAATTCAAAAAAAAAAAAACTTTGTTAATTCAAACTTTTCTAATTCATGTAGCCGTCGAAAACTCCAACATTTATTTCAGTAAATCTATGTAATAAATTAAAGATTCCACTCATATATCCCATTATATTCCGAGTATTCTAGGAGTAGGCACAGTTCTTTTTATATGGACATGACGTACTAATTTGAATATAGGGCCAAGTGTTAATTATTCAGATATATTAACGAAATTGTTTTGAACTTTTTGAGATTTGTGTAAATTTATGTGATAAATTTGAAATTCCGTTCATATTTTTGTTTTTTCACTCACACTTTTTATTATTTCTCTTATAGTTTTGTTATTTTACTCAACATGGTCACATTAGATATTTTTAATAACAAAATTGGCAATTACGTGACCGATGAGTCTACCCGGAGGAAAAACTCCGGACACTTACAATACATGAATAGAATTTGACAAACTATATAAAATGCGATGAAGTTTTCTTGTTATGTCTGTTATTATTTTCATTTTAACTTCCAATATTATTTATTGCCTAGTTCATGCATTAGCTAGCTTAAATCCACACACCTAATTAAAAATTGGCGTTTAACAAAAACGTGGCATTTTTTATTGTACAGGTTGTGTTTCTGTTATGCTTACGTACGAGGCGAGTGAAATATTTATTAGCTAGCGTTATTTTACAAATAAGTTTCAAGGATGGGAATAAAAAATAATAGTAATGTGGAAAATTTATAAGAATTAAGAGGTTTTTATATTTTATCAAATAAATTTGAGTTTTAACTTTTTTTTGTTTGGTGTTTTCATTTTTCAACATTCAACATCCGTAAAATAAACAAACCAGAACACAATTTTTTTGGTGTGTGTGTGTGTGTAGGATATTATTCTCATAGATAACGATTAACAAACAAAATATATCCATAGATTTTCTATATGTTAATACGTAGATATGTACATACATTTTAGTACTTTTTATATATACCAGGATATGTAGAAATAACCGGGGTATATGTAAAGCAGTTAAATAGAACATACACGAGTACGTATGTGAATTAAACTTAAGCGGGAATTTTGTGCTTTATGTAAATATATAACACTGTAGAGATGTTGAATATGGTATTTGGGGTGGAAAAATGTACTAAAATTATTTATTTTTATTAAAAGAATTTTTTTTTCTGTTGTGTTGAATTTTGATTTTTCGCAAAATTTATATGAAAACTAAATACACACAGACACACAAAATCTAGTCATTTTTCATTCTTTATTCCAATGAATCTGTCAGCATTTTTGACTGGTTTGATTGAACATGATTAATTGATTTTCAATGAAGTTTGAAAAAACCCCGTTTTTTATTCAAATTTTTTTTTATTCATTCAACTTGTTAATTCAACATATACCTATATACAATAGTAACAACAAACAACAATAAAAATAACACATTGGAATTGATATAAAAGATTTATATGCAAGCTTTATATTTAATGTTGTGCAGGAAATAATTTTGTCAATATAATTAGTGTCAATAATCTTTCATCTATTCAAGTAGCAGACCAACTTAGAAGAAACTGATTGGCAAAGTAATACCCTTAACCAGGGCACTGTGTACACAAAGATACACAAACCCTTACAAAAATGAGAACTCCCTTAGGTAGCTTCTTGGCAGCTTGGTTTCGTACTGATAAAAAGTTGGACTAACCGAAAAAATTCTTAAACAATTTAAATTACCGGACGTTTTATAAAATTCTTCAGAAAAACTAAGTTTTCACTTTTTATAGCTTCGTTCTACAATGGCCCTATTCTGGGTTTCTCCGGGAATAGCGAATTGGGTAGTGACGTATTTCTAGCGTTGGAAATTTTAATTCCCAAAGTGTATTCTGTCGTGTGGGACAATTTTTTTATTGAAAAATATAATTCTTATTTTTGAAGTTATCCCATTATATTTTGGGAACTTGTAATTCGTACATTTTTTGAATTTTTCCCCAAAAAAACATTCCCAGTCTGCCAGAATATACATGTGGGAAAGGGAAATACATATTTAGGAATTAGTGTAATATGTAAGTAATTATAGCAAAAAATTCCCAATTCCCCGGGTAAGCCAGAAAAGGGCCACAGGAATGGAAAATGTCAACCTACACGATACTTTGTTTAGTTAGTATGTTACTTATTTTTTCAAAATTTATAGTACATGTTGAAAATAGATATTTGGAAAGTTTTAGTGTTGAAATCAAAGCTTCTTTGATAATTTTATACTGTTTAAGTCGTTGAGAAAACTGTTCTGTTACTAAACAATGATTCAATCATATGTCGTCTTACAAACTAAATCTATTCTGGAATAGAATTAATTTTTTACTCAAAGAAACAACTTAAGATATTTTTTAATTTATTTTTATTGGTTGGTAACAATTACATTTTGGATTTGCAAACAACGTTAAAAGCGTAGCAACACACATCTATACACATCTAATAACAGACGATTCGTGCGTAAATTTATTTTGCCTCGCCACATACCAAAAAAAATACAGACGACAACAATTCTTTATAAAATTTTCATAATACATAAGCAGCTAATTCATTTTATAATTAAATAAGTTTACCATACCATATTCATGATGAGCCTTATAAAAATATTAAATTAATGAAAAATATATATTTTGTTTTGGAATTTTTTGACATTTGTTGAAGTTCATAGACAACAGAGAAAAAAATCGTTTAAAATTTTTTGATGAGTTCGGAAATCGTTTTAGATTTTTGTGCGTTCGTTCACGTGTAAAATTATACCATTCAGAGAAAAAATCGTTTCTAGGAACGGCTAAATAGAAAATTGATAATTTTTCAATTAAAATTATTAAATAATTCCAAATTTTTTATTTTAGCTACTAACTTGAAATATTTTACATATTATCTCATTGATTTGAGTCAAAAATTTGCTGTAATTAATTCGTAAATGCGAAATCTGTTTTTAGATGTCGTCCGTAGAAATGTGTATGTGGCATCGCCTTAACATGCAACTAAATATATTCAATTAAATAGTAATGTGCTAGAACATTATTGAATATTATTTATTACTAATTGTTACTAATTTCTCGTCTTGTTTACAAAAATGCGATGTCATAATAACAAAAGTCTTTTATATTTTTATTGCCGACATTTAAAAATAAAAGTATTCAATAAAACTGTCTTTGTGGTGAAGATTAAAACTACAGGTAGAATATAATAATTCTATACCAGCAGAAAAGTTGGTTTAAAATAATTCCAATTTGGAATTACATATATGGGATTGTTGTTGTAAATTTCTCAAAGTAAGACTTAATTTCTCATAGTGTCAATCTATATCTATTTAGATTCTCAAATTTTTTTTTTTGAACCACAATTTCTAAAATTTCAATGAAAACTTGATATTTTAAAACACTATTTCTATGTTATTTAGAATTTTCGTAACTATAATTTGATGCAGCTTGCTTATACATGTTTATTTGAAAACTCATTATTGCAATACTCAAGTGAGTGCAGCCATTGCCTCGCTCTGGCTTCTTATTCGTATTGATATCATTCGCCCTCGCCGTGTTTGCTATTGTAACTTAGACATTAAACATTCATTATGAATGATTTAGATGGTCTAAAATATTCCATGTTGGCGATCAGCACTGCAATACCATAACGACATGAAACTGTAATTGTCATAGGGGATTAATGGAGCGACTACGAGTGAAGAAAGAAGTGCACCAGAAGAAAACTCATGAGTAAAATATAACTGGCCCAAAAATGATATTGGCTATTGCGAGTAAGTCTTTCTTTGATGAAGGGTCCGGGACAAAAATATTCGAGATCAGCGGCCGGGAAAAATACCATTCATTGCCGCATACTAAATCAGCTGGTGTTTAAAACGAAACAAACATATAATTGCGTAATGACAACAACGAAAGACATCCAGTGTTGTTTTAGGACGGGAAATTGCCCGAACGCGCGTACTTCAGTTATCCAATGGGGATTTATTACGGGAGTGCTACATCTATACGGTTTAAACTCCGTTTCCAACAGTGGCTATCGTGGGATCACACAAGCATCCGAATTCCGATTGAATGATAAATAGTAAAGTAAAACGACATGGTTTTAGTTTTCGATCGGTTATTTACCATATAATTTTCGATTCCCGTTGAAATAGATGGAATTCAGCAAGTTAAACATTTAGTAATTTCTGTTTTTCGGTTCATTGTACGATATTTTGAAAGAAAATAACTTTTCTTTATGTTTTTTCTTTAAGCATTATGGTTTTTGTACATATTTTGTTTAAATTATTGTTTTTTAAAAAAATTTTCGAATTTTACAATAAAATTATTAATTAAATTTTAAATTATTAAAAATATTTTGAATTTTCTTTAATTTTCAGCATTCCTTGTTAACATGAAATATATTAATAACGCGTAAGAACTTATTCATTCATAAATCAAAATAAATATTTATGTTACTACTGTTATCAAAATAATAATATTAATTAGAAAATAGAAAACCAAATAGAAAACCAGAGATTCCAGAGTATTATCGTCGTATAAAATTATTTATGTTATTATTTGTCTGAGTCATTTAACGAGTATCGCCTTTCTTGGTTTTTAGACCCATTCATTTTTTTTCAACCACCCCTCAGCCTAGGGTACTCAGAGGGCTTCGGCTGTTTCTGTGTACACCTAGGCCCCCAAAACCCTCTCCGATCTTTTTGCTGAGCGTTTTCAATCCATTTATAAAAGAGAAGCCAATGAAAGCAGTTTACCTGATTTCTACTAGGAAATCATATCACCCCGTTATGAGCTACAGAATGTGGAGTTGGAAGAGAGGGACATTTTGACCGGACTGCGAAGTCTGGACATTAAAAAAGGATCGGGGCCTGACAGCATTCCGTCCATATTTTTGAAAGAATGTGCAAACTCTCTAGTTAAACCATTATATTACATTTTTAACCGATCTCTAGTGGAAGCAATCTTTCCTAGTTTTTGGAAATTGTCATTTTTGACAGCAATTTACAAATCTGGCGGAAGGTGTAATGTAGCTAACTACAGAGGAATTGCTGTCTTATCTTGTATTCCCAAACTCTTCGAAAAATTAATTCATGATAAGCTTGCAGAAACCATTGTCTTCAATCTTAATGATCAGCAACATGGATTTATCAAAGGTAGATCCGTAACAACTAACCTGACAATCTTTACTTCTTACTTATTAAAACAAATGGAAAAAGGATTTCAGGTTGATGCAATTTACACTGATTTCAGCAAGGCTTTTGATAGAGTGGATCATAAAGTGTTGATTAAAAAAGTAGAACTCATGGGAATAGGTGGCTCATTACTCAACTGGTTGAGCTCATATCTAAAAGACCGAACTCAATAGGTATGTTCGCTTTCAAGGCCACATATCACAAGCAGTACAAGTAAATTCAGGGGTTCCACAAGGTAGTCACTTGGGGCCATTGCTCTTCAATCTCTTCATATCAGACTTGTCTACAGTACTGCAAAACATCAAGCATTTATTCTATGCTGATGACCTAAAAATATATCACAAAATCGAAAATACAGACGATGCAATTTGTTTACAATCAAATCTAAACAAATTCACATCGTGGTTCAACAGTAATAAATTAGACCTAAATGTTGACAAGTGTTACGTGATCAGTTTTACAAGGAATGTTGTTCTTCATAATATTGACTACGTAATTGATGGGAGGAGTTTGAAGAGAGTGGACGAAATAAGAGATTTAGGTGTAATAATTGACACGCGAGTCAATTTCCATAAACATTATGATGTAACGTTGGGAAAGGCATATGGGGTACTGGGTTTCATAAAAAGAAGAGCTAAAGAATTCAACAACTTATGGGTAACGAAATCACTCTATTGCTCATTTGTGAGATCTATCCTTGAGTATGCTTCGGTAACTTGGATGCCATATACCGAAAAGTATGCAATAAAATTTGAATCAGTACAGAAGCAATTCTTATTGTTCGTGCTCAGGCATATGTTCGATACGCAAGATTATACCAACCTACCAAGTTACAATTCTAGACTCGACATAATAGGTTTAGATACTCTTTCATCTAGACGAGATTTACTCGCGACCAGTTTCATTTTTGACGTGTTACAAAAAAACATCAACGTCGAAGAAATTTCAAATGCTGTTGTTTTAAATCAAGGACGCACTCGACATGCAAAGTACTTAAAAGAAGTTCACCACCCTACCAACTATGGAATGAATGAACCAATAAATAGAGCATGTAAAATTTTTAATAACCATATTGAGGCTTACAAGCCAGGTACTAACTTGACAAAACAAACATATAAGAAAAATTTTAAGATTGCAATTTAAATAAATTTTTAGTTTATATAACGGACTGTATTTTTGGGTTGCTTCCTAACTTCTATTGGTGACGACACTAAGTACTCCGAGTCACACCAATCGTAGGTTTGTATGAACCCGTAAGAATAAACGTAGCAAGAACATCTTACATTTAATTTTTAAGTATCAAAAAAAAAAAAAATAATAATAAAATAAAATTTGAAAGAATAAGTTAACGAAATATTTTATATCGAAAATGTATTACAGATTTGTTAGAAAATATGAATTTATATATTTAATTATGCAAAATTATTTTCATAAGAATATTTTGATAATAATATACCTTGTTTGGTAAATAAATAAATAAATAACACCAAGGTAGCCGCGTCCACGTCGCGGGGGGTGGGTACTGCTTCGACAGTAGCAAAGTGCTACCGGGGACCAAATGCCAGTGGTATAAATTGGGTAAAACAAACAATGAATACAACAAATACGGAATGTAATACTCCAGGTGGTAGATAGATAGATTCTGGGGTGGGCCAATCTTTGTTTAACCCATTTGGACGAAGTTACAAATTACCAAGATCACCAAGATCTTCAACTGAAAAAAAATTTCAGTACGACAAGGAAAATGCTGAACTCCGTGAACAACTACGAGAAATAAAGGAATTTTCAACTAAATTGAAAGAAGAATTTACAATTTTAAAGAAAGAGAATGAAGAACTCAAAAAAGCAGTTGAAACACGTGCAGAACTTGTAACGAAACCTAATCCTGCAATAGATGATGACATCAATCCATCCCATACGGATGAAGAAGAATTGGAAAGAGAAACAAATTGGATGTTGAAACGGAGTAAAAGACCAAGTAAGAAAAGGAAAGCTGAACACTCACCAGAAATGGCAGAAACTTTACCATCAACTTCAAAAGAGGTTTCTAGAAAACAGTTAATCATCAAGAAACAAATAGCTCTAGACCAACAACCAGCTAAACCAAAAGAGAAATCATTTTCACCTATAAATGTCGATGAGGTAGAAAAATCATCCAAACGGCAACCAGCTCAACAAAATGAAACACAGACAAAGGTAAAAGCCAAACCACCGATTTTCATAGTAGGAGTGACGAACTACTCAGAAATTCAAAGTGTAATGAGTACTGTTACGGAACAAGAGTATAAAATGACTGCTCTGAACAATAATGTATGGAAGATTAACACTTCAAATCCAAACGCATACAGAAACTTGTCAATGAAGCTGAATACGCAAAAATATCAGTGGTACACGTATGAAAATAAAAACGATCATCCCATCAAGGTCATGGCAAGAGGGCTACATCCAACCTGTGAAATTAATTCAATAATGGAGGATCTAGAAAATAATGGATTTAAAATACTTGATGCCGTAAACATTATTAAAAAAGAGAAACGTAGCGGAGAGAGCCGACTAGAAGCCGTTTCAAAAAGAGGGCCTCCCCTGTTCATGCTAACGTTTGATAAATCAGAGCAAATAGAAAACATTTACAATATAACTGGCATATTCAAAATGCGAGTAAAGATCGAAGCTGTTAAAAGAGGCAGTACAAGAATAGTACAATGTAAAAAATGCCAAGGCTTTAACCATACGCAACGATATTGCGCGCGCAATCCAAGATGTGTGAAATGTGCTGAAAAGCACCCAACACAAACTTGCAAACTATCAAAAGAAGAACCAGCAAAATGTATAAATAGTAATGGGCAGCATCCAGCCAGCTACCGAGGATGTGAGGTTGCAAAGCAGCTACAAAAAATGAGGGATCAGGCACGCAAACCCCCTCTAAGTCATCCAAATAAGAATCGAGCAAGAAACAAATAATCTAAGCATAGGGAGAATTATACATATGCACAGGCCGCTTCAAATTCGAAAGAAAATGAGGCAAACGGTAGCGAAAATTTCAAAAACACTGTCCAAGCAATTCTAAATAGCCTTAAGGAACAGAATAAAATAAATAAGTTAATTCTGAATCGACTTAACCTGCTGGAAATACAAAGTTCCAAAATATTTAAAAATAAATAAAGTCTGCAATACATAGTTCAACTCATAATTGCGGAACAGAAACCAGACATCAAAACTACTCATTAAGAATAGCCATTTGGCAGAATTAGAACTATTTCTAAATACAGAGAAAATTGATATTTGCTTAATATCAGAAACACATTTTACCAGCAGCTCCTATGTATCAATCCTGAGATACCATACCACACATCCTGCAGAACGAGCAAGAGGAGCTATATTTATTAGGGATAATATCAAACATCATGAAGAATTAAAAATAGAAAAAGAATCCATGCAAGTAACCACCGTGACGGTTAAATTTGGTCATCACAACACCTGTAATATATCTGCAATATATTGCCCCCCACGGTATAACCTAAAAAAAGAAGACTACATTAATCTGTTCCAGAAATTAGGAAGTAACTTCATTGTCGGAGGTGATTTTAATGCAAAAATACCTTCTGGGGTTCAAGATTAACCTCTCCAAAAGGCAAGGAATTACTTGCAGCGGGCCAATACTCAAACTGTGAATTTTACTCAGGAGGGAAACCAACGTACTGGCCTAATAGATTTCTACATCACTAAAGGCATATCGAAACGCTACATCTTCTTAGAAAATGATGAAAGTCTAAAATCTGATCATTCTCCTGTTATTATGACGGTTAGTGAAAATGTAATAGGAAAAACAAATTCACCACAACTAACAAACAACAAAACAAATTGGGAATTGTTTAAGCAGTTAGTGGAGGAAAAAATAGAACTTCAAGTGCCAGTCAAAAGTGAATATGAAATAGAAGAGGAACTAGACCGGCACCTTGATGTCATACAATGGTCGGCTTGGGAGCGCACCCCCAAATTATCATCCAGGAAAGAAAACGCTGTTATTTACCCAATAGAAGTAAGAGAATTAGTGCAGGAAAAACGAAAAGCCCGAAAGAAATGGCAGAGTACACGTGCACCGCAAGATAAAATCACCTTAAACAACTTGTGCATCAAACTTAAGGTACTCATAAAAGCAGTGAAAATGAAACAATTGGAAAATATCTTTGTTCTCTAGCCCCAACTAAAGATACCGATTATTCCCTCGGGAAAGCAACAAAAGGGTTAAAACGACCAAAAACGCAGATCCCCCCAATCAAAACAAACGATGGTAATTGGGCTAGAAGTGCGAAAGATAAAGCTGACCTGTTTGCTGAACATCTTGAAGAAACATTTCAACCTCTAGGTCGGCAGACCAGTTACGAAAACACTGCTGATACGCTCAGAATATCTGATTTCGAAGATATCAGGCCTGTAACATTGAAAGAACTAAAAGCTGAAATTAAGAACATAAAAGCAAAGAAAGCTCCTGGTTACGATCTGATAACAGGACAAATAATAAATGAGCTGCCTAAAAAAGGGACCCGTAAATTACTGCACATAATCAATGCGATCCTCAGGGAAAAACATGTGCCAATGCAGTGGAAAGTAGCAGAAGTAATAATGATTCCCAAACCGGACAAGCCACCGAATGATAGAAAATCTTATCGGCCAATTACACTTCTACCAACACTAGCGAATTTGTTTAAGAGGCTGTTGCTCAAAAGATTGAAAAAAACCATAGAACAATGTAACCTTATCCCAGTATATCAGTTTGGTTTCAGAGAGAAACACTTAGCTATTGAGCAGGTTCACAGGCTTACAGATGTCATTGAGAATACATTAGAAAGGAAAAAGGTTTGCTCTGGTATCTTCTTAGATGTGGCACAGGCCTTCGATAAGGTATGGCACAGAGGTTTATTCTTTAATAAACTACATAGAGATTTACCAAAACAATATTACAAGATTTTAAAATCATACATAGAGAATCGCCACTTTCGGGTGAAATATGAAGATTAATATACCGAGCTAAAAAAGATTTCGGCAGGAGTCCCGCAGGGTCCTGCCTCTTGTTTTGGGACCAACTCTTCACCTACTCTATACCAGAGATCTACCATATTTAAATGATGTTACCGTTGCAACATTTGCTGATGACACTGCAGTTCTCTCAGTAGGAGACACTATCGAGGAATCGACAACGAAACTTCAAGAAGCATGTGACAAAATCATAAAATGGACAAAAATGTGGCGTATCGGGCTCAATGAATCGAAATCCACGCATGTGAATTTTACAAATCTAAAAGTCAGTTACAAACCTGTAATCATTAACGATCAGCAGATTCCGTATGCAAATAAGGCTAAATATCTAGGGATGACCTTAGATACCAGGCTCAGATGGAAAGAGCACGTTAAAAAGAAAAAAGAAGAACTTAATATCAAATATCGAAAAATGTATTGGCTGCTCGGGAAAAACTCGGAATTGTCAACCGAAAATAAATTGCTATTATATCAACAGGTGATAAAGCCTGTATGGACTTACGGAATACAGCTCTGGGACTGTACAAAGAAAACCAATACTAAAATAATACAAACTTTTCAAACCAAAGTGCTACGTGGTATAATTAACGCTCCGTGGTACATTAGGAATGATGACCTTTATAGGGATTTAAATATCCCGACGGTACAAGAAGAAATAAAAAAACTTGCAGTAATACATGGACAACGTATTTATCAACACCTAATGAAGAGCTTCGTGGTATGTTGGACACATCCCATGCAGTAAGACGATTGCAGAGAACGAAACCAATTGATTTAATGGATTAAGGCCACCAAAGCAAAGACTACTTCAGTAAGGCCAATGGCGTCTTCTCATTCACATGTGATTAAATTAAGAAACAAAAATTACTAGATGAATTGTATTCAGTTGTAATAATTTAAATAAAAAAAAAAAACAAAAATTCAACCAATAAAAGCCATATAATTAATTTACTAGCTATCCGGAATTTCGGTGCAGCATGATCCAGAAACGGATACACTCTGTATCAAGCAGAACGCAAGAAAACTTACCCTACACGGTGAATCCGTACGGAATTTCGGAAGGATAACGAGGAATAGGAACATTCATGACGTAGCATGCTTCATTGTATTTGCCGTAACTTTATTTTCTTCAATTTTTTTATTTGTTTTGTTTTTTTGATTTTCATGTACATATGTAGTTTCTCTTTCTGTTTTTTCGTAGCCTGTAAATTATTTATAAAATACAAGTTTAAAATTAAAATACATATAAAACTCTATTTTTTTTTCTTTATCACAGATCACTTCACGAGCTCGAGAGAGTAACACCTTTGAGAAATTATCCAGGAAAATGATTACAGTAAAATAAGGCAACGCTTTTGCTTATTGAAAGAATTATAATAAAACTACACTACCATAATAAAAAGTATAACGATAGTACTCGTAAGAAACATTTTAATGAAAAATAAATATACAAAATGTGAATTAATGAAAAATAAATATAGGTACATTAGTAAAAAGACGATTCACATTTTTTTTTACTTGCGCAATAGCCATTCACTGATGCCACACAGGGTATCACAGGAATCGTATTTTTCTTCGTTTCTTTCCCCGTTTAACTATGATACGGGTTTTAATTGCGACTTAAACAAATTTTCGGTGCAACCACACTAACACAAACATAAATGAAATAAAAAATATTTCAAGGACATTTTTGACTCATTTTAGTTTAAATTTTATTTTCGAGAGAGCAGAACAAAACAAAATAAAACACATATACATATATACATTATCTATTACAACTAGTTGGCCTTTAAAAATAATCAAAAAACCAAAAATCTTGTGTGGCAACTGCCATTCACTATAGCACCAAATAAATTATATTATAATTTATACAAACGGAAATTCTATGATTTAGGGCTCTGCTATAGTCGTCTGAATTCTTAGTAGACATACATTACGAGAAACCCCACTGTATAGCCTTTGTAGTTGAGGAATTGGCCAATTTAATTGTATTGTTTTATATTGTTCTCTCAAAAATAAAATTTTAACAAAACTACATCTCAAAAATGTCCTTAAAAAAATAGAAATGAAAATAAAAAAATTAAGGACATTTTTGAGATGTAGATTTTTGTTTCAATTTTATTTTCGAGAGAACAGAATAAAACAATACAAAACAATTTGTTGTTTTAATATAAAATAAAGGTTTAAATTAACAATAAAAATCTATTACGACTTATTTTGATACCAGAAGCTGAAACCGTGTGTAGCATGGTTCATTAGGAATATTTTTGTTTTTCCATCTAATGCTGGAAACAGACGTGCGGAAAAACGCTTGCGTTTAAACTAGAATACACTACTTTAATATCGCGATAAATATACATTTTTTAATATTGTTTTAATAAAAATTATAAAATAATACATAAAAAAATAAAAAAAAAAACATTTTATGAATAATGTAAACCTGTTAATAATTATTTATCATCATGTTCGTTACTGACCATAAAATTTCAAGATAATCCTTAATCCTACTGTCGTGATTAGCACTACAGGCTCATATTTGAATGGGGAAGTACATTTGAGTGCCGCCCCGGTGGCAAAGTGGTCAGCATGCTTGCTCCAGCGACCGGATAACCAGAAGTTATTAAAGCAAATCCCTATCAAATACATTTGATAGGGATTTGCTTTAATAACTTCTGTAAACTAACAGTTGTGGGGACCAAAGCTAATTGTGACGACTCGTTATTATACTACATACGCACCATACAATTTTCAAGTCAATCGTACCGTTCAGATTAGTGCTACATGCTCGCAAGTGTTTATCTCTTTATATGTATTGTTTTACTTTATGTATCCCAGAAACCGCTAGTTCCGGAAACTAACCCTGATAGTAACCACTTATTTTCATGTCCGCTACATACCATAAATATTTCAAGCTATTCCTACCGTTGCGATTGGTGCTACAAGGTCATATTTGAATGGGATAATTTATTTGAGAGGGATTTGCTTTAATAACTCCTGGAAAGAAAGAGTTCCGGAAACCTAATAGTGACTTTTTGGCATTGTAGTGCTTACACACCATACAAATTTCAAGTCAATCGTACCGTTCTTATTGGCGCTACAAGCTCACACGGTTCATGATAAGTCTTTTGCCTCATCGCTCCCAGAAACCTTTAGTTCTTTAAACCAAACCTAGTTCATTATGTCCGTTACTGACCATACAAATTGCAAGCCAATCATACTACTGTGACTAGTGCTATAAATTCAAATGTATTTAGATATTAAACTAAATTTATTATTAAATGTTATATGTTTGAAACTGTCTGGTTTCTGAACATATTTTTTGCTTTCCAAGCAATATGTATGTGTTATTACAAAGTTCAAATACTTCTTGAGCTGAATTAATGTTAATTTAAATAATTTTAATAAAAACCTGGGCTGATATGATTTTATAACGTTAGTGTAGCCTGACGCATTAATTTATTTTTTTTTGGGATGAATTTCTGGGCTAACTTCACATGCATCGAAATATAACTTGTTACTAATTCATAAATTGAATTTTTCCTATCCATATTCAAGAAGTTAGTGAGAATTTAATTAAATGCGCCTATTTAGATAACGTAATACCAAAGAGAATAGAGTTTTATAAAGAGTAATGAAACAAAAGAAAAAATTTCATCAACAAATTCATGGGTTAAGGCGATGATACATATACGATATTTGCTTATAAGGCACAATAATTCTGCGTTTATATTGATTAATTTACAGTACCTTATAAGGCAGAAAACATAATTCTTTTATAGAGAATACATGTAATATTTTACCGTAAGGCGCTTTTGTGCCGTACACGGATTTCTAAAAAATAATAGATAGATAAAATAAAGTTGATTTTGTTTTATCTATTATTAATTTTATTATAATAATGAAATTTATTTCAAGCCGCCACTTTATCGTTGTAATAATCTGTCTGTTTTATTTATTGGTAGCAGTCACTTTTTTGAGGTTAAGAAAATTTGCCTTATACAAAATTGAGAGTTTTTCAATTTTAAATGTTTGCCTGGCCCAAAATTCGACGTCCAGAATGCTTTTCGTCAAGACCAGCCGCGATGCCTATATGCCCAAAATCATTTTCAAATATTAATGCCATGTATTTATCTTTCGAATAAAAAAAAAATTTGATTACAATTTTATTAGCTGTGTTATTTTTTACAATTTCAAGTTCTATCGGGCTTAAAAGAACACCCTATTTACGTTAATGAATATGCTTTAAAATACCAATTTCAGCTAAATTTATTCTATAGTTCCACAAATTTTTCCGTTACTAAATGCGCGCTAATAATAAACTTGTGTTAATATCAGGTTTCCAATACTATGTACATATATTGTGATTGGTTCTACTCCACAGTTGTACACATTTTAAGTATGTAGTTGAAATTGCATATCATTAAAATTTTTGTAAATGTCTCTAATATATGAGACTGTATATAAACACATACAACGGAAACCCGAAGTGGCTGGAATTAGTCAGACTACATTATAAAAAATCGAATGAAAACATTAATCTATATATTAATATCCAAAAGTTAACCAAAATTATTAAAATTGTTAACTACATCGTAAAACACACAATTAAAATAAAGAAATAATTTATACAAAATTAAAAAAAAAACTAGATAAATATATACAAAAAATAACAAAAATTATTATAAAAAACATAAAACTAATTTTTATTTTTTTTTTTTTATATATTTTTATAATAAAATTTATTAATAAATTTAATTTTTTAGTTACAACCACAATTATCCCATTCAATGGTTTTATTTATTTAATATTTATTTTTTATATAAAAGCAATACGAGCATAGTACTCTGAATTTAAAAAGTTAACATTTAATAATATTTCGTTTTTTATTTTATTTATGTAGAACAAAATTATATACAATATACTATTTATTTATAATTTTATATAAATGATAAAAATGACATATTATAAATTAAATGTTATTATTAATATAAAAAAGTTAGGTTATAATTAAAAAATCCATACTCATACGAGTACTCCATTCTTACCACATATTTTATTCGAAACATATAGGAACATAGAGACAACGAAAAACTACTTAAAGTAAATTGTGTGCATAACCATTTAGTTAAATGCCACCCACGTTTGCATTAGACAAGTCTTACTTTTTTAATATTACAAAATAAAAGGCGGTTGCTAACAAGTCTAATGATGTCTATATATGTGCATGAAAAAACCGCACCAATCTAAACTTTAGTTTTATTTTATTTAATATTAAACCATTTAGTTTTAATTTGCATATTTGCATTATTTAAAAAGAGCTGGCGTGTACGTAAATAACAAAGTAAAACTTTTGTTCTTTAAAATTAACCGCAAAACTAAAAATTAAAAAAGTTGATGAACAAAATATTTTACATAACTGATAAAGTTATGAGCTTAATTTTTTATTTTTTTGGTTTTTGTTTCCTCGTTCATAAATTAAATTTATGGGAACATAAATTTTGAAAATAAAAACTGGGAAAACTTTATCTTTTAGTGTAAGTATATCATGGTAATTTCTGAAGCAATGTATAAATAAATCGTGTAGAATATTAGCTATGTGCTTTTTTGCTAAATAAATACATATAATAAAGGTGCCTTGTTGCCGTCTTGGTGTTGCTTCCAAGCAACATATTTTATAAAACATTTTTTATAAAAATAATGTTTTTATACATGTAGTCATGAGTCCTTGTACAAAGCCATCAAAAAATATTAAAAATTATTAATTGTAATTAAATAATTGTATTAATTGTGTTACAGATTCATGTTAAATTTGTTACAATATCATAATTCATTTCACCACAAAACAAATCGTAAGCACACAAAAAATCTATCGGAAATATTGTGAATTGCGACTGCAACTTTATTGATTTCTTTTTCCGTCGGTTATCGCCTACACAGTTGCAAAGTATGTGGTAGTATAGTATTACCAATGTGGGTGGTTTCGATCCAGAAGATGGCTACTCAACATAAACACTGGTGGAAGACTTGAATCCCGCTTCTATGGCAATATGTGCAATTATAATAGTGTTTCATGTAATAAGGACAAATTCCCACAAATCAGTTATTGAAATTTTATTTGAAGGTCCACCACCTGTGCAGAGGCTTAGTTCTATTTAAAATGATCAATTTACAGAGCCCACAGTTGTGTTCCAATCAAATTAGATATTTTCTTAGTATCAATCGTAGGGAGAGAAAGTGTTCCATCGAATTGACTAATTTTGCAATTCAAAATCACATACTCAATACATCAAGATGAGGTTACCAAGACTTTGGAAGTTTGGTCTCGCACTTCGTTCGTCTCATCACACTGCAGTGACCAAACTACATAAATATTGAAAATACTTTGAACTTGCATAGAGTTTCAGCTCTCAATTTTAAAAAAAACCTTACTCAAGCGCAACACCAAATACACAATAAATCCTGAGGAACGTTTAATTATTACCCTATCGTGAGTACTATTGTGCTAGTTTTAATTTTATGTTTATATGCATATTCGTATTTGTACGTTTGCAACTTGCGAGATAATATGGGAAGTTTAATCGCCTCTGTATGTGTCCGAACCAAATGAAAAAGATCACCGCCAATTTTCGAAAGAGTTTCACCATAAGTGGAATTTGCCAAACTATGTTGGGGTCATTGATGTTAAGCATATTCCCATTTAGCGTTCCCCAGACAGCGCCTCTGAATATTTTATATAAAAAAATATATAGCTTGGTATTGCTGGCGGTGTGTGATGCACGGTGTACATTTACCATGATGGAATAGGTGCGTATGGAACTCAACGCGATTGCGGTATGATGGTTTATAATTAAATGTCTCTAAATAATCTAATTTATATTTAAGACATTATTTTATCAAAAAGCTGTTTTGGGAAAAAACTTAATTCGGGGAAATTACCTTTACCAAAAGAAAATATATTACCAAATTGTCAACAAAAATTTTACTACTACTTTGTAGAAGATCCAACTTTTCCATTAAAAGAAATTTTAATGGGACTTATCCCGTCAAAAATCTTACTCGGGCAAAGAAAATATTTAAATATAGCCCGTCACGAGGAAAAGTAACAATCGAGAACTCTTTTGGTATCCTAGTTGCCAGATGGATGGAGGATATTAAACAGATCATTAAATTGTTTGCCGAATAATGCAGTAAAAGTAAATATGACTTATGAAGGTATGAAATGAAGCAAACTTATTAAAATTTTATTTAAATGATTGTTTTAGCGACGATTGCACTACACAATTTTCTAATGCTCACAGTGGATATCATTACCAAGATTGCATGGCTATGTAATTTTTCAAATCTTTAATTTTTAATTCGCATAAGTATTGACTTATGCTTTGGATTGTCTTTGCCTTTGTACGTACTTTCAATCCGTCATACAAAGAACGAATTCTTTTGAATCCATCATCGTCCGGATTGCTTAACTCGGGAACAATTTTATTTTTAAATGAAATAGATATCTCGCCTAACGTATTCTTTATAGATGTTTCAATATCATCGTTATATTGGGTCTTTTTTCATTTACGACGATAAGCATTTGTCTCTATTATAGAATCGTCAGATGTGGCCTGAGATATCATAATCGACTTGTGAGTCGGTGACAGGAAGCAATATAATATATAAACCCGCACAATATAATATATAAACCCGAAGTATCTAAATGTGAATATAACATAAATTTACTTCTTATTTTTTATAAAACCGGTTAGGACCGTCATTTGCTTAAAATATTCCCAATTTTCCGTAAATTTTACGGAACTTCCTGAAGGCTGTTTTGTGGTTTTCAGTTCTCGGCAAAATCTATCTCTAAAGGTTGTAAAAAATTGTAGTAGAATGAAAAAAATCAAAAAATGTATGTTCTGCTTGCACGTGAGAGACAAGAAACTAAATATAAACATGCAAATTTTATTTTAATTTTTCAGTAAAAACGGTAGCCAAATCGAAAACGTACTACAGCTAGAGGTCCGTTTACGACGATTCATCTGCGCATTGCATAGCTCCACGCCAGTCTACAGTACTGATATGTAAGGTAGGTTCATGAGTTTTGTACTGTACTCCTCCTAGTGTTTATTTTCATCACCGATCGTGACCTGATGTTGAAAAATCCCTTTTGCATCCAGTTCCTATCGTGATTCGAACCCGGTATCTCTTGATCCAAACGACAGTTTTAACCACGGTTCTGCCGTACGACCAAATTACTGCCAGAAATTTGATGTTGTGGATCAATTTCATTTGTGCTTCCGACTACATTGGATTGGAATTTGGATATCCAAATCTCCTGCCTCATTACAAATATTTTTATAAATGCGTTAAAAAAATACTTTCTTTCATTTCATTCTAAACAGTAAACACGTCTCTTAGTCCTTTGTTATAATTGATTATAAACAAATTTTGTTAACTTGTCTATCTGGCATTTGCAACAACAATATAGTTAAGAAGGTTGTAAATTACAATGACGGTTGTAACCAGTGGCGTTTCCTGGTTGTGTCTTCAAGCTGGTTTGCTTAATTAATTAAGAAAATAATATTAGAAAATTTATAATTTTTATACTGATAAAAATTCAATTTTAATAATATTTCAAAATTTGTCCAATTTGGGTTTGTAGATTGCAATGTTCACAAAGCAAAAATGCCAGCCTATACTGGCATGGAAGATAGATCGGATATATTTATCTGATAATAGGTTAACTTTTTGTTGTACATTATTTTCCTGCTGGCGTCACTTAAACATCAACAAAAAATTTTGAGAAACAAGACTTTATAAAAGCATTGTTTTTATTTGAGAAAAGATAATACATATATATTGGCCTTTTAAACGCCGCCTAATTAGCGCCACTTCCTATGCGAGCAATATGTGATATTTATTTATATGAATGGCGCAATGGCGAACCGAAATGAATGAGTAAAT
Organism: Nephrotoma flavescens; assembly: GCA_932526605.1. Taxonomy (NCBI): domain Eukaryota; kingdom Metazoa; phylum Arthropoda; class Insecta; order Diptera; family Tipulidae; genus Nephrotoma; species Nephrotoma flavescens. The sequence continues at coordinate 84,276,119 of OW052222.1, forward strand.
GAGAATGCAAATATCCTGTCTTTGTTAATCCCAAGTTGTATATTTCCGACGAAAAATCGTTATTGTCATCTTGATTAGTGGTCTGAATGTGATGCAGAGTATCGTCGCTCATTGAATCTTTATATGTGTAGAGAACAGAAGCTTGCGACGGAAAAGTTGCCGTCAACAATATGGCGAATAATTGGCGAGTTTGATGAGGAGAGGAACTCAATACAGCATCTGCAAGTGTAAAATTCCAAAAGTTGTCATCTTCCAACAAATACAATATGCGACACGCATCGTGGTACGTATCGCACAAAATACCATGGACTGTTCGCAAATATCGGAAGAAAGTCGGTTCAGGAACGTTAAGCAACAACAAACGCGAAAAAGCATTTTCGTTGCTTCGGAAGGGAAAACTCAAAATGCGCCAAACTACTTCATTGCTGGTAATGAACTGGCTTATTTGATAACATGTTATTTCGTCGTTATCATTTAAATATGAACGTATTCAAATGTATTTGATAGACTTTGCCGAACTGCAGACTTAACGTTCATTTGTGCTTTGTCGGTTTTGCCGGCCTAGCGGTTGTCAATGTCAACCGTTCCACCATTTGACATGCGTAAATGATATAGATAGATACGATTGGTAGAACAACGCCAAGCTACACCGCAACTAACTGGCGCATATATTAACGAGTACGTCAAATACCTCAGAATTTGACATCAGCGCCACTTATGGTACGCAAACATAACTATATGAATTATTCACAGAAGTTCAATTATTCATGAACTTTTTAGAAGGTTTTAACAGTAAATAATTTTTGAACTTATGATTTTTTTTCATTTTATAAAATATTTGGGAGTGATATTTTGTAATCTAAAAAAAAAAAATTTCGTCAGAAACAAAAATAAAATCCTAGAACCCGATCGCAGTGCCACCTACTGGGTCCAATTGTGAATCTAAACCACACAGAAACCCACTCAAACACACACAAAATTTCAGTCAAATCGGTTCAGCCGTTTAGGATTAGTTCAGTCACATACACACGTACAGAAGAATTATTTATATAAAGATTACAACAAAAACTTTATCAAACTTACCGAATATAACGCACCACAAATTCCGATGACATCAGTGGAGTATTTTTTTAGCTGCTAGAAAAGTAAAATACGAAATTAAAGCCTCACACACACTATTGAACATTATTGAACGCATTTACATTTCAAATATTACAAAAAGTGTATAGATTTTTGTTATTTTAAGCTTAAATATCATGGCAACAGTAGTTGTCAAATGGATCAAAGGGTTAGACGAAAATCAATGTGATTGTTTTCTTGAGATAGCCAAAGAAGAAATAAGGCATTCTTTTCGTTTTTAATAAGAATGTTAGAAATATTTGTTTACTCATTTCTACTTTGAGCTTCCTGTTGAATACCTGATTCAGGATTTTCATTTAGTATTGTTTAATTTATCCCGCTGTATTTTTAATTTGCTTCATTTGTTTTTATTTTTCTATAAACATTGAAAGAAACAAAAAATTATAATTTAAAAAAATTGTCGGTGACCGGTCTGTTATTAAAATTAATCCTTGTATTGTACAAGACCAGTTAGTTCAATACTTGTTCGAGTTTTGAGAGCGTTTGGCACGAAAAGTCCATCAATTTTCGGCTGAACTGATACTGTACGAGACGCGTTAATACGAGTATTAAATGTAAATGGAATCTTCGGATATGAACCATATAGTTTTTTGTGCTTAGTTTTGTATCTCCCGCGTAAAAATTGAAAATAAAATTATTTGCAATTTAAACGTAATGTACAAGAATTACTCATCTTATATGTTGAAATAAAGTTCACGTACATTCATAATATGAAATGAGTAAGCACTACATATTTCTATATTTGTATATATGCATAATATTTATATACGTGTAAATGTCCAGTAGAATAATTACGTTTAATACAATACCCATTCAGTATTATTCACATTTTTATCATCAACGAAACTCAACTCACATACAAAATGATAACACAACATAAAATTATAAATATAAAAAAGCTCATCATCATCATCAACAGCACTAAATTCAACAATATCATCATCATGATCAACACAATCATCATCACAAAAATAAAAATTAGAATTTTTTTTGCAAGTTGTGTTGTAAAATGCATACATGAGATAAAAACCACGCGGCTATAATACAAAAGAAAAACTTTTTTTAATTTTCCTATTGGGCGGAGTTTCCAGATGAGTTTTTTTTGAATAATTTTTAAAAACAAACCAATGGTAAAAAAAATGCTGTATAACTTTTTAACTCTCATCCTAAGCAATATTCGTACATAGCAATATAAAAAAAAAAGCTTTTTACTCCAATCTAAGCCCCTCTCTGGGTGATGTAGTACGATGTGATGTACACTGATAAACTTTTCTACATGTATATGTGGCCATACTATTATACATATATTAGGGAGTGTATATGTATTTCATATTACCATTGTCGTGCAATTTGCAATGTAATTTGAAGATTTGAGCTTTTCACAATGAGCTTTAAAGTTTATTTGAGCTAAATAGTACGTACGTATACATTTTTACGTTATTAATTTAATTTTCTAGTTAGCAAACCGCATAAAATATATTGAATTGAAGTATTTTATTTGGTTTATGTACGACTCACTCAAAAGGTAGCCTTTATACATTCAAATGTATAACCTTTGTCTAAAACGTTATTATTAAGATGTCGTAATATAAATTCCACGAATTTTTTTTTGCATATTTCTATTGGCAGATCTCCATAATACCACTTTTGGCTATTGGTAGTAAAGTAAGACATACAGTTTTATTTGACTTTCACTGTCACATATCGCTGTTTCTTATAAATGACTTCCATTAAATTTCAATTCCCCTCAAATAAACATATTTTAATTTAATTTGCATAATTTCGTTCTTCATGCCAATCCGGACAATGAAAAATATTTTCTTAAACTTATTTTGAAGTTGTTCTTCCCGTGCTCATATAGATTTTTGGACCAACTCTGCGTGTGGATGTGATCGATGGTGATGGTTTATATTGTATATGACAACAGCCGGAATATGGGAAGATTTGAAAAAAATATTTTGGTTAAGTAAGTTTAATTACTCACTTGCCAATTTTGCCACAATTGCACAAAATTTTAGAAATCATAATATTTGAATTGTATTACAAATGTTTTTCATGAAATCAGAAGAGTTAATTTTGGACGACCAGAAGTGTAATTATCTACTTAGACTAGATTTAAATTTGAAGTAAATCTTTGGAGTGTGGCGGTAGGTTGGTTATAAGATTCAATTTATTTACTATCGTACATACTATAGGTATAATGTCGTTTAGAAACATACGCTAAATCTTAATTAAATCCAAAATTATTTAGAAATGTTTTGTGTATTCAAAACACGTAAATTACATTATAAATTTAAATAACATCTAAGGGAAATACCTTGTGATTCTCTTTAGAAATAATATTACTATTATTAAACTTGGCTGAAATATGGTTTCACAAGTTGAGCCCAATTGGAAAAGCACATATGGAACCGTTATCAAATGAAGAACAACAAAAATAATTAATTAAAGCTCATTTATAATAGAGGGTAGTATAGTAAGAAGTGAATACTTATAGATAGACTAACTAAAAAATAAGAATGAATATAAAAATAATATTAAACTAATTTTAATGAAAGTAGGCATACAAATAAAAATTAACATACTATCGTATTCATATATATTTGTGCAGAATACCTATTTAATGCAACACCACACAAACTTCTTTAAAATTGATATAAATAAAAAATTTTTTGATTCTAATAACTTTTATTTAGTTAGCTTAATTACAAAATAGTTGACAACAGGGGCCCTATTTCTGAATACGATACGAAAATGTATTCGATACGAAAATGATATCCGTTACGAAAATACTTTGGTATTTCTGAATACGATCGTACGTAATTGCTTGGTGTGTGTCCTTGCTATAAGGGAAATTTATTTTAAATCGTTTTACCTGCAATAAAATTGTACGACTTGGACACTATTTTGAGTTTTGACGTTTTGGTTTGTACTTGAAATGGATGTACATAATAATATTATTTTTCTTCTAGGTTTTCAAATAAGCATCACTTTTGATTTGGAGATTCTTTTAAGTTGTAATACATATAAATAAAAACAAATAGTGAAATAAAATTAGAGTTTTGTGGAAGCAAAATATTTTGTAGTTTTGTGTGGCCGACAAAATTGTTAGGATGAAATATAAAATTCTACCACCAAATAATTTCTTGTTGTGTGATAGTGCCCCATTATATTTGGTTTTATAATGGTTTTAAATATAAATTAATAACTGGTTAGGTGTTGGTTTTAAATATAAATTAATTGTGTTATTAAATATGTATTTCAATATCATTTTTGGATTATGGTCTCGGGCTTTTTAACAGTGCTCTTACCCCGTTCTATATTCGGTCATCAACTGTAGTACGTGCTAAATACTCTGACTACGAAAATTTCATATATGTATTTATTTAATTTCATATATGTACATACTCTCATTTAAATTGGCGTAAACAAATTATAAGGCCATGTTTACGTTTTAAAATAAAAGATTTTCTTTGATTTTGAAAGAAATTTTTGATTTTTCTATGGAGTCGTTAACTAAACATTCATCGTACAAAAATTCGTTCATGAACGTACAAAAATTGTTCGAATTCGTATTGTCAAATAAGGGAAATTTGTGAACGTATCAAGTAGGTACGAATTCGTATTACAATTGCACGGATTCGTATTCAAAAATACCAATCATACGAATTCGTACAATTTTTGTTCGTATTCGTATTCAGAAATAGGGCCCCAGGAAAAAAAATAATTTTAATTCTAGGAAAAGATGAGTTGATAGAGGAGTTGATATAATTGTATACAAAGTTATTTGTGCAGACCAATAGTTGTGGCACATCAAAAAACAAAAAAATATCATTTATAACAATTCAATCAGTTATATTTTAATTCACAATAGACAAAAAAACATTAAACATCAATTTAATATGACGCGAGTCCTCCTTTTGACTTCCAAATTTCTACGATGTGTCTGGGCATAAAATCGATTAATTTTTTTTAAAAATCTGTTGCCACGGTGCTCCACGCATTTATTATAGCGTTCCAAGTGGCTTCTTCAGTCCTTCCAACATCACAAGGAGTTTGTCTTTTGATGTACGCCTAAACATCCTCAATCACATTAAGATCCAGGCTCTGAGGAAGCCCTTTTAATTATCATTTTAATATCATTTTGCCTTTATTGATAGGAGCATTAGCCTGTTGTAGCACAAAATGTTCAGTTTACATCCAACAAATAACGCCACATCATTTAGAAGCACCAAATAACGGGTTTGATTAAGTTTCTCTCCTAACAAAGAAATCGGACCAACACTGTTATGCATCCCTATATCATTAAGTGGCCTCCACCAGAACGACGTGTTGTTGCAATGAGTGTACGTTTAAACTTCTCTGAAGGTTTCGAATAAAAGAAACGTCCTCCCCAGGTGTTATCAATGATTTATAAAGTTGTGTCTATTTTGTTGCATCGTTGCTGGATTGATTTGCACAGCTCTTACAATTTTTCGATCTTCCTTAGCCGATGTTGCACGATTTTGGCCTCTTTTATTGACATTTTTTACTGTTCCATGAATATTATTCTTCTTTATTTGATACCGAATGAAATTCCTATAGCAGCCTTGCTTTTTGGATAATTCGGCGGTTGAAATTCCATTTTCATAATCCGCTACCATTGCTGCTCTAATTTCAACACTAGATTCAGATTTTTTAGGCGTTTCACCGCCACTGAATTAATTTAAATTTTTTAATAACTAACTAATTACAAACTAAAGCAATTGCGAAAAAACAAAAAGTTTAAATAACGGTTTTAAAAATCATAGTGAACTGGGTTTTTCTGCACAAATAATTTTGTATACAATTAAATCAACTGTATCTTTTCCTAGAATTAAAATTAAAGTTTTTTTTATTGAATTATAAAGAAAAATAATTAAGCTAACTAAATCAAAAATTGTTAGCATCAAAAAGATTTTTATTTATATCAATTTTAAAGAAGTTTGTGTTTCGTTGCATTGCACATGTGCATATACTGCACATGAATACGATAGTATATGACAAAAATAATATTACGAGCAAGCCACGCTAAATAACACGTTTTGAAAGATCTTAGTAACACTGGTCTCTTAATATCCAAGGCAATGGAATTTCAGAGAGAAATATTTCTAACAGAAAAGGATATATTTAAAGATCTGCACGGGTTTATAGGGGAAAGTAATTGTACATTTAAATGGGACATACCGTACAATAATTTATTATGTCAATTTTCTAAAAATCTCTAAAGCTAAAACTTTTGGTTTTTGGCCGAGAGTAACAATTAACAGAAAAAGAAGGAAACCGCGTAGAGAGCCAATACCAAGAAACAATTAATTGAAAAAAACAAATGGAATTACGCTTAAGAGTAAGCACCTACATACAGTTTTATATATCACCAGAGATGAACACCTCATTATAGCGGCTGGAAAAATAACAAAAAACGCTTCCAATGTCTAAAAGGGACTTAACTGGACTAGAGTTCATTAATAAGTGGACTCTCTGCGTGTGTTTCCATGTTTTCCAGCCATGTTTTGTGTTTTCACATCTTAAAAAACATATTGAATATATTATACAATATATTGGAAATCCTCAGAGGACCCCAACTATTTTTTTAGAGTAACACACAAAGGTGGTCCGTTAGGTGGTTTATGATGTGTTGTATATGTGAGCAGTCCCAATAGGTAGAAAAAGCTCGGGCGGGCTCATCCCTCTTTATTCAAATGGCTCTTACTAATCCTATTGCTATTGTCCTGAGCATATATTCTATTAGTTTTTTTATTTATTTATAACTCATAACTATGTGTAGGTGTTACAATGAATGAAATAATAGAGTAATACTTAAGAGTGTTCTTTACTAAAGTAAGCGTAAGTTGAACATTTCTTCTAGAGTTTTTTGATATTCTATAGCTATTACGGGAACTCGTACTTAGTTTTTGCTTTGCTCGTAATTTTCTTTTAATATTTTGTTATTAGCCCGCAAACTTGGATGAGTTGTACAAGCTCGACCAGAATATACAACAACAATAGACTCAAATTTATTTCGCAATAAAACGGTTATATCCATAGTCTCGTGCCTAGTTTTGTTTATTTTTAAATATTTTAATTTTATTACATGGAAAACATTTAAAATAAAAACAGATTACCCATAATTTCAAAAAAAAAAAAAATTAAACTAACTCAGTAATTTGCCGATACAAGGCTAGAGATGGTTTGGTATGCAATTACGGAGTTTTCTATTAGGTAGGCTCGAATGGTAAAGAAAAAATGTATTATTAATACACACATTGAAATTTAAAATTCTTTAAAAAATAAATTGGTTACATAAAATTCATAAAATACAAAATTTAATACAATTTCTAAAAGGCAATTAGAACAGTATAACCCATCGATATCGACTCCGGGCACTCGAAAATCCTTCCTCACCAATTTTTATTAAAACAGTCCGAGTCGAAAAAAAATTGAAGAAATAGAACGGGCCCCATCGCGGCAGGAACCATCGCAATCAATCTTTGTTAATTGAAAACCCTTTACATCAATTTTTATCAAAATCAGGCAAGCCAAAAAATAAAAAACGGCGAAATTGTGGAAACCGAAAAAAATTAAATTATGGAAGACGAGAACCCACCGAAAGACCATCTAACTGAATTTTCCCGAAATCAGGACCCATCCAAATCGGTTTCTGGTACTTAAAAAAACCTGCCTCAGTAAATTTTAATAAAATTCGTCGAGTCGAAAACAAATTAATTTAAGAAACACGGGGCCAGACCGAACGGCGTTAAATGCGATTCGGGAGAAAATGTGAAAATAATACCTAGTTCAAAACTGTAACGGCTGCCTTAGTGAAATTCTGATAATTTGACGTGGTATTAAAATCTTTAAAGGTCATATAAAAAAAGCACTTCCATTAAGTTGTTTGCCAATAGATCAACGAAGCTAAAGCCATGGATGTCTGATGATTTATTGAGACTAATACGTAAAAGAAATAATATTTGTCGCCTTGCAAAAAAACATAACAGCAACCGTAGATTGATTGATTGATTGGACTGTAGAACCAAGTGCTAGCCAAGAGTCCCGGATAACGCCGGGCCTATTCCTACAGCCTGTTTACACATAACAATAGGAAGGATAGGAAAGGTTTTTTTTTTTTTTTTTTGGGACAGAACGATCCGGTTGCAGACACCTAGCGATCGTACGGCACAACACAATTCTAATCTACTTCTAATCTACTAGAGGAAGGATAAAGGCTTAATAGGTTTAATGGATAACGATGGTATTGCTTTGATCGTCAACAATTGCCTCACTAAATCAAAACCTGAGAAAAAATAATATTTCACGTGCATCTGGAAATTTTCTGTAATATAATTCTACATTAATACTTATCAGCTACCTAAACAAAATTGATTAATTGATTAATTGGATCAGTTCGGTTACAAATACCTAGGCAAAGCCAATAGTTATTAACATAATGACAGCACAATTCTAATCTACACGACCAGCAATTAATATTTCAAAGAAATATTTCTTCATAACATCTAAAGATTTCTGAAATTCATTCTTAATTAATCTACCGGTTTCCTAAATAATATAAATATTTATTAATTTACTCCTCTACAACTCCATAACTTACAATATAATTTTCTGAACCCATACTTATTTGAATTATATTAATAATAAATTGAATTATGTATATTAATAATTAATATTAAATCATTAATAATTTCTCTAAAGTCATTAGCATTTGGCAAACTGGCCGTTAAAATAGTCAGTAAACATATACTCGTATTATTTATTAAACCTGAAAACAAACTGTATGCTTATTATTGACTTCTTAATTGTATTCAATATATTCAAACTTATGACTTACACTTCACGGTTCAAGTTATTAATAGCGGATTCTTTTACGTTTTTGATGTAAATCAAATTTCGGATAGTTAAAAAGAAAATGAAAAAAAAATTTGATGTGTGGCGTAGTGTGTCTACCCGTGTCCAAACCCGAAAGGGATACCGAAAACAATAACAAACCATTTTGAAAAAATTTCAAATGACGCGTTTGACGTATTTGACAATATTTACGGTTGACGTATTATATGTACATATATAAATATGTGTACGTGGTAGTTAAAATGGAAGTAAAAATCTATATTTCCATTTTTTGATGTACATCAAAAAAAATTTTTTTTTGCTATTTTTTCCGCTAAAATGTGATTTACATCAAAAACAAAATTTTTTGCCAGTTTTTTTGTTAAAAGAAAACGCCATAAGAAACATAAAAACAAGATACTAAAACATGACTTTAACACGCAAAATGACAGAAAATAAAAATTTAGTTAAAATCATTAAAAATTTGAATTTTAATCACTGCGGAAATCATAAAATAACAAATAAAATAAAATCGAGATAAACTTTAATTTGTAATTTAAAGTACATAATCTATTTAAATAAATGAATTCTTAAGATCACGAATATTTTTGAAAATTGTAAATCGAGGAACAAAGCTATAATATCATTAACAAGAATTTGTGAGCTGAATTTTATTTAATATATTTTAATATTTATATGTAACTATATATAATGTTATATGTGTCATAATATCTAAAATATTCGAACATAAGAAAAAAAAAAAATAATAATAAGTGACGCAACGCGCACAATTATGCTCTCCGAAAACAAAATTCAAATCAAAACCTACATATAAAAAAAAAAAATGGCCTTGAATCCCCCATCTTATTTTCGCTTGGGCCAGCGCCGCTACACCAATAAAAAATTTGGTTCAAAAAGGAGTCGCTATCAAATCCAATCTCATAGGCAAATAGGGAAAGAGACGAAGATGAAGATTCAAAAAACACGCTTCACAAGGAAATATATAATAAACCACAAAAATATACATACCATCCACACATGTATACATAAGTCTACATCCAAAACCAACAACAATTAACATATCAAATTTATTCATCCGTTCCACCCGGGATTTAAAAGAAGCACTGGTTCACACTTTAAAATAAGTCGTAATAGATGATTTAAAACCTTATTTTATATTTAAACCAAAATGTTTTTGTATTGTTTTAATCTACTCTCTCGAAAATAAAATTTTAACTAAAATGTACATCTCAAAAATGAATGAAAAAAAAAATTAATTTTTAAAATTAAATTTCAAATTTAAAGTAAAATAAAATATGTAATTAAATTTTTTATTTCACTTCTGTTTGTGTTAGAGCTGCTTCACCGAAAAACATTTTGGCAACCGGTTTCATATGTAAACGGGGAAAGAGACGAAAAAGAAGCTGCTTCTTTGACATCCCGTGTGAAAGGGGCGATTATTGGTTTTGTTACATCCCTGCATATACACACCATATATATACATCTAAACGCACAGAAGCACACACTCATAACTATTTATATGTATTATTTAGGTAAATTTTGATGCTACACACAAATCTATATACGAAGTATGAAAAGTACATAAATAAAAGTATGTATATATGTATATATTATATATATATATATAAATGTATATAAAGGATACTTCTCTGATTTAATGCATCTTTATACATAACCAGTTTATCGAAACATTAAAACGAAATATATCCCGTTATAAATATTTCAATTCTGGTTTTATGTATATAAACACATTTCATCATACACGTCACTTAACTCGTCACTTTACTGATTATTTGAAACCCACTATGTATATTATGTATACCTAGTAATTCAAACATAAATGTGCATTTACGCATTCACGAAATGGTATCAGAACATATACGGAAATAATTATATATACGTATACGTTCTACACAATTTCACGCGCGGCTTATACACAAATCAATATTTAAAACACTAGGTGTACGCCATATCTTTTAATCACTTATTTTATAATGTAAAAAACACATTTTTTTAAAAAATGTGGAACGCTTCACGATTTTGCGTGTCATCCTTGCGCAGGGGCCATGCTAATCTTCTCTGTATCGTTCCAATTTTAGTATATGTTCTGCCGAAGCAAGAACATAACAGCAACCGTAGATTGAAACAATATAGCTTGACGCTGTGTGACTCTGTTAACCTACAAATTGATATAGCAAAAAAAAGCTTTTATTCTCAAAAGTACATCAACAATGGTAGTGATGCTCGTAAAAATTGGAAAACAGTCAATGAAATAATTAACGGACAGCCTGATCCAGTTGAAATTAAAGAAATTGTTAATCAAAGAGGCTGCAAAATATCTGGTCCAGTGCAGATTGAAAGAATGAATTTAACGAGTTCTTTACTATTGTTGGTGATGCTAATGCTACCAGTCTCCTCTTGGATGATGACAAAAAAAGATTAATATGTCAATATTACCAATTTATAGATTGTTGTGTTTTTCGGAAATTTCATCTGAAGAAGTGTATTTTACAATTCTTTCCCTAAAAAATAATTCAACTCCTGGTTTGGATGGGATTTCAAATAATGTTGTTAAAAAATGTCCTGGTTTTTAGTTGATGTTTTATCTTTTATTTTCAATTTAAGCTTGGTAACTGGAATTTTTTCTACATCGGCAAGGCGAGCCTTAGTTGTTCCGATCTTTAAAAATAACGTTAAAACAAGTATGAACAACTATAGACCAATCTCTCTACTTTCGGTCTTCTCGAAAATATTTGAAAAAGCCATAAAAAGTAGAATTGTTTTCTTTCTAGATAAAAGAGACTTTTTCTCTCCCGACCAATATGGTTTTAGGAAATATAAAAATACTGAACAAGCTATCGTGTCCTTTCTAGAACAAGTAACTGAACATATTGATAAAGGGTCCAACGTATCTACTCTATTTATAGACTTAACAAAGGCTTTTGACAGAGTTCAACATAGCACATTGTTAAAAAAGCTATATTGTTGTAGATTCAGAGGAATAACCCGAGATTGGTTGTCCTCATATTTGAATGGACGCACGCAATTGGTTAGAGTAAATGGACAATTAAGTAAAGAGTTACCGATAAATGTAGGAGTCCCACAGGGTTCTGTCTTAGGACATTTATTATTTTTAGTGTATGTAAACGGTATCTTTCGACAACAATTTCGAGGGTCTCCAACTGCTTTTGCTGACGATTTCTCGTTAACATATGCTAGTCCCAGTTATCAAGATAATATCACGCTCATAGATCATGATTTAAACAGTTTGTCTATTTGGTTGAAAGTACATAATTTTGTTTTGAGTCACAAAACGAAATTATTACATTTTAGGGATACCTCATCGTTGTATCTTGAGACAACGTATCATACTTTCAAATGCAGCAGAAACAATAACCCGTAATGCCCTCCTAATGACTGCTTCTTAGTGAACACAGTTGATGAATTTCGATATATAGGTATTATTATTGATTGAGATTTAAATTGGAAAGCGCACACACAAGGGCTGAAAACTAGACTATCATTTGTCTCCAGAAAAATGTATGTTTTAGGCTATTTTGTCCGCAATATTTACTTAGGACGATTTACTTTGCATTAGCGGACTCAATAGTGCAATATGGTTTATCATGTTGGGGTAGTGCTTGCAATGCTACACTACGTCCTATCTATGAGCGACAAAAGCAGTTAATCAGAATAATGTGCTTTAAACCATCTTTTTCGCCTTCGTGGCCATTATTTGAAAATCTCAGCATACTTCCTCTTCAAGGTACTTATAATATTCTATGTTAAAAGTGGGAATAATTTTGTGACTCATGCAGGGTATAATCTCAGATCAAATCATACCTTCTTGAAACATATTCCTAAGTTTAGATTAGATCTACGGAGAAAATTTATTAATATCGTTACGCCAATCATTTTTAACAATTTACCATTGGATATTCGTAAGTGCGGCAACTTCTCTAGTTCTTAATATACCTTAAAGAAAGGCTTCATCAAATTAAAAATATTGACCATCTTTTTCAACTATTAGTTTAAAATATTATTGTTTTTATTGATTTTAAAATTATATATGTTAAAATTAAATGGTGTAGTTTAAGAGGTTTTAATATATTCATGTGTAGTGAATTGTTAAGATGTAGTTATAATTATATTGCACAATTTTTGTTTCTTTCAATTTTAACTGTAAATTAAATTGTTTTTAATTTTGTAAAGAGAATTCAAATATTTTTTTGTGATTTAGAATCAGGGAACCAGTCACGTGACTTATTTGTTCCAATGGTTCTCTTATCTTACCTTCTTAATCTTGTTAGCTTTAATATTGTTGTATACACAATGTATTTTATTTTTAATGATTAAACTGGTAATGAAATAAAATAAAAAAAAAAAAAAAAAATATTTAACGCAGCATAATTTTTGTGGTCAGTGTGTTAGCAAAAAAAAAAACGGTTTCTTTACAGGAAACCGGACAAGTGGTGCAGTGGTTAAAGCTTGGGCACTTGGACCGGGAGGTACTGGGTTCGAATCCCATCAGAGGCTAGATGCAAATCGAATTTTCATCATCGTTTACAATCGGTGATGTTAATAAACACAACTAAGACCCTCTGATGGAGTGCAGAATTCAACGCCGACCCACCGTCCATGTCAATGTACAGGTTACAGGAAGTCCAACCGATGTCGATCGGTTGGATTGTCGATTCTTATTTTTTTAGAAATATAGTATAAAAATTATTATGGAATAATTCTTTTTTATTGTGGTTAGTGATGAAATGCTGGCGATGGAATTGTAGCTTATTTGATTTTTGGTTTGCTTATTTAGTATATTGGTTTTTCTCAACACGATGTTGTGTCTCACAAGTGTAGCGGCAATGAACCTCCCTATAATCCACTGACGCCATAATGTGTTGGCCGATTATAGAGACACGTAGCAAAACTTTTTTGAAATAGCGAATGCTATTAAATAAATGCAAATAATTATTGTTACTCTTTTTAACCAGAATTTTCAAAAAGTTGCTGTTAGTGCAATCATACAATGTAACCGTAAAGCAACCAACACAATATTCCGCATTATGATGGTACATGGGTGATGGTACACACAACATGAAACACATGGCGGAGTATGTTGCAACATCTACAATATCCCATAACATGATCCCACATGACGCGACATAGTGAAATAACACAACACCAAACAACAAGGTGCAATATCATTAAATATGGTGTAACATTATGAAACATGGTGCGACATCACGCAACATGGTGCAACATCACAAGACATCTTGGAACAGCACAAGGTTACGCATCATGGTGCAGTATGACGCAACATGATGCAACATCCCACAATGCGGTGTGACATAAAGCAAACCCGTGGTTCATCACAGAACATGGTGCAACATTATGCAACATGATGCAAAATAGTGCGACACCACGCAACATTGTGTAACAACATGACACCCATCAGGAGGATTCCGAAATAATTATCGAAAATGCAATATTCCTTGTAATTGCTTCCTGGCTATCGAACACCCCCTCCCCAATATTTACCAAAATCGTTCGAGTAACCTCTTTTTAAATGGAACCCGGTTCCTACGAAAGGATTTCCTAAACGAGTTTTCCCAAAATTAGAAGTCAATGTAATCCATTCCTACCTATATAGGAAACATCACAGCTTTTGTTTTGCAAAATAGATCGAAAAGAAAGAAATTAATAGAGGGTTAATAACCCTACTGAAGGCCACTATCACCAAATTTTACCGAAATTAGAACTTTAATATTTTTAAATGATTGTTTATGGGTTTACTCAGTCAAAAGCAAGTAATTATGACCGACCAGCCGGACAGTGGTTATAGTTTTGTCGTTTGGATCGGAAGGCACCCGGTGTAATCCCGATAAGGTCAAAGATTGAAAAAGGGATTTTTAATCATCTGATCTGTAATGAAAATGAAAATAAATGTGACCTCCTGACGAGTGCAGAACTTATGGGACGACCCACCTTCCATGCAATTACTATAGACTCGCATGGAGCAATGTAATGTGCAGATGGTTCTACGTAACTCGGAGCTATACCCATGCATCCTCGATTTAGCTTATGCGTAAGGTAGGACGTGAAAAGCGAACCGCGAAAGAGTTGGGAATGCTTCGGCCCCAGAACAGATTGTAAAGATTAAAACCAAATTTTGGTAAATTGATTTACCAAAATTTGGTTTTAATCTTTACAATCTGATTTTTTATTTTATTATCTCAGAAATTCTGGGGCCGAAGCCACTACCAACTCTTCCGCCAAAGCTTTAACCACTGTGTAGTTTGGTTGGTAAATTGAGTGAATTTATTTATAACTATTTCCCAATGTATAATTACGTAGTAAGTATCAATATTTGAAACCCCGGCGATTTTTTTTAAAGGGAACGAAGAAACCACTTCTAAGCGAAATAGCATTCCAAACCGGAACATTCTGTAAAATAAATAAATTAAAATGTTATTTGAACAACATCAATACATTTAATTGGTTTATTATTTAAAACTTTCATGCTTTTAAACATTTAAAATGAATACTTTAGATTATGTTTTTTTCTGGTATACTTAATGTAAGTAGATTATAGATTGGAAAACAATACACAATTTTGTTAAAGTAAATGGTGTTGCCATTGTAATAAAACACTCATCATCAATACAAAATTATTTGTATCAAACAATTAAATTGTATAAACAGAAATTCTGGGTAAATTAAAAAAATTAAATTCAAATAAAATAAAAAGCAAATGCCATCCGAATATGTGTAATATACATATTGCGTTTTTCTAACAAATGCAATGTAAACTGCAATTTTTAGTGTTAAATTTTTATTATCATTTTTGTTCGCTTCTGTTTATTCAGTTCGGTAACAGTGTTATTTCGCATTTCATTGTGGACAATTCCTAGTAGAGAGCTTTTCCTCCGCTATACACACATATAGTCTATATACGATATACTATTTTCCATTTTCGTCATGTATTTTATTGTAATTGTTCAACTGAACACATAGGAGAAAGAGAGTACTGAACACTACATCCACATAATACCAAAGCAAATACCGTTCTGCTAATTTCATTAACTTCTTGATAACTCACGATAGAAAAACAATAGAAAATGCCAAAAATCGACGGTTGTTTTATTAAAAAATAAAAAAGTTTTTGTATTCGGTGGTATGGAGTTGAGAAATATTTATTTTGAATAATTAAAACCTCAGTGTCTAAAATATAATAACAATTATGGGAAAATATTTTATTTATGGGTAAATAACGATACACAAGTTATTGTGGCTCAGTGAAAAACAAGGTGTAAAAGATTGATTCCAGATATTGGTCTATTTCGTTTTAGCCAATAATCAATTTTTGTGTGAAAATTTTACAGAGATATATGTCGGTTCAGTGTATGTGTATCATACGTACGATGCACAATCTACGGTTGCACCAAGTTTTATGAGAAATTAAACGAATTACGAGTTTTGTCCATGAATCATGTGTATGAATTTGCTTTCCACAAACGATATCCTGCTCACTAATCTGCAAATCAACATGAATGGATACGGCTGCATATCGTATTTCCAGTTATTTATATAACAGACAATGAATGTAATTCGATTATAAGGTCACTATGAATGTCTAAGCTTTCAAAAAATCATAAAAATGACTACTAGTGGATACTAAAGGATATTAACCTCGGTTCGTCATTCACGATTACATTTAAATTATACAAACTACAGTGTTATAGTGACTAAAACTATATTTATTACGCAAGATAACATCAAATTCAAATACAAAACAATTAATTTAAGAAAAACGGTAACATAAATCATAATTAATCTTCAACTGACGATAACAGATGAGATTTTATCATTTGCTTAGACATACAAATATTTACAGTGCTCTTAATAATTTCAGGTAAATTATATATATACGAACCAATAAATATTAATGATTTTCTGCTGAATTCCGTTTTAATTTGAGCACTTCAACTGACTAGAATTTCTGATTAAATAGCAATGATCTAAAAAATCGAATTGTATGGTCGACAGTAATGATGGGTTGTGCAAACACTTAAACATGTTGACCGATACATACATCTCAAAAATTTTTTTAATGGAAAACGCCTTTAGCAACAGTTCGATAAAGCTCCACAGTAGGAAACAGGTGTAGCACTTTATACAGTTTACTTTTAACGGTTGAGCCAAGGTTGAAGAAGCATATGCGAACCGGGTATGAATAATTGAGAAAAACATTTTCTTTAATACATGCACTGGAAAAAATCAGTCAATTTTCTAATCAAGCAAATAAATGGGCTTACTTTAATGCATATGGAATATGGTCATCGCATCATCTCACGTCATATGGTTGTCGAATAGTACCAGAGCCATCTATGATTTTAAAGAGCCGTAATATTAAAAAGAGAGTTTTAAATAGAGGAGAAGGTTTTATTAAGTTACTGTAAGAAACCGTGGTAGTTGGAAAATTTTTGAGCATAAATTTATCAATAAAAAATTACACAAATCATCTAAATTTTAATTTTATATTTTTAATAATATATTCAAAGAACACATATTTGAAAATTAGCCATTATAATGTAGTATTTAATTACTAAATTTAAACTAAAGGGAAGCATACATTTATTGATTTTCTATAAAAATAGCTTTCCGTTGAGTTGTGTAGGTTAGTAAAGTAAGTTAATAACGGGTGCTGCCGCAGATTCCTTTTACATCCAATTTAAAATTTATTTTTATAAAAATTGAACTTTCTGTAATTTCAAAATCCGTTTACAGATGTCTTTATAATAAGTTTACTTCAAATTACAGAAAAGAATAAAATAATTAAAAAACTATTTACGAAGATAAACCATTATTGAGTTAAACGGGAATCTTTTATAAAATAATTTAACATAATTAATAAAACTCAAAACATTCATAATTTTTATTTATAATATTGTTGGCGTAAATAAGACTTAACTTTTCGTCGTAAAATATTCACCATCATAGTTGCTGTGCGCTCTAAAACAATAATAAAAAAAGACGGGAAAGGTTCGAAGCCGAACTCTATAAGCATTTTTGTTGCCTATAAAGTACTCCTATGCAGTGTGATTTGCGTATTTCAAATACTACGACCACTCACTCCCACACTCACCTAACCTCATCCACACCCACCCCAACCGATCCCAATCCACCATATCTCAACTACCCCAATCAACCACAAACCACCACATGTAAACATTATTACCATACTATCATCACTACCCCTTATTACCATTACATTTTTAACAAAAATGCTTAAAAAAATGCCACAATTTTTCCAAATTTTTTCTTTTTTCATTTCAATCCAATGCGCTCGTGTTGGGTTATTCTCAGTTCCTGGGCTGGGATGTTCTAACATCACCACTTTTCGATAATTTATCGAAGCTTATTTCTCGTCTCCGTTGAATAAAATTTGTCTGTTTCAATTTTTAGATCATTTATCAGCCTGCTAGATTGCAACATTGTGATGTTTCTACTGTGGTTCTATCACCAAATAAATTATTTTCGATTCTAGAACGAAACTAATTGAAATAGATATTGTTCAAATATATTCTAGTAGGTTGTGATAGGAATAGAAAAGAAATAATTGATAAACGAAACAGAACTCAAATTAATTCTAGCAAAAAGAGACGTAGACTTCGATAAAATATCGAAAAATGGTGTATTAGAACATCCAGCCCTGGATATCTCCATAATCTATTGAACCATGCAGTATACATTTTTCTAAATTTTGTTCAATTTTCTAAACAAACATTTGGGTTTTAATACTTAGCTTTAATTTATATTTAGCGACATCTTTTTTGTGAAGCTCCGTTTTGTTTATAGTTAAAGCATTTTTTACCGAACGTTTGTTTTGGAAAAATAATGCTGAAATGTTTGATGGAACACTATACTAATTTCATATTTTTTGTACATACACATATAAACAAATACTTGTTTCTACAAAAAAAATTTGTGTTAACCCTTATGTGATTGAAGAAAAAATATCTTAATTTGAGTAATTAAATTATTTTTTCCACGATCGTCCAAGTTGTAACATTTCTCATTTTTAAGTATGATCGTAATCTCTAATTTCGGACAAAATGTATTTTTCCTACTTTTGTGGTAGAGATATTGTTAATAAATGGCCTCTTTGTTTTCTGCGACTAAAACAGTTGTAAACATTGTATGGAAAAATAATATTTTGTCCGAAAAGCCCAAAAAGTTCTTAAACAATTTAAATTCACGGACGTTTATAAAATTCTTCTTAATTATATATGTGTTGGCTGTATTACACATACATAATGAGAATTTCCCATGGTTTCTGATTTAGTGATATATAATTCGCTAAATCGATATGTTCTTGTTTTGTATTATCGGTACAAAGCAAGAGTTGGATCTTTGCAGTTTGGTCGTTGCAACCTGATGAGTAGACCAACTTTTTATCAGTACGAAACCAAGCTGCCAAGAAGCTACCTAAAGGAGTTCTCATTTTTGTAAGGGTTTGTGTATCTTTGTGTACACAAGTGTGCCCTGGGATTAAAAGTTTGGAGGAGGGGAGTGCATTTTTTCTACTTTTGTGGTAGAGATATTGTTAATAAATGGCCTCTTTGTTTTCTGCGACTGAAACAGTCGTAAATATTGTATGGATGTCCATTAAAATAATATTTTGTCCGAAAAGCCGAATTTTGTTAAAGTAAATGGTGTTGCCATTGTAATAAAACACTCATCATCAATACAAAATTATTTGTATCAAACAATTAAATTGTATAAACAGAAATTCTGGGTAAATTAAAAAAATTAAATTCAAATAAAATAAAAAGCAAATGCCATCCGAATATGTGTAATATACATATTGCGTTTTTCTAACAAATGCAATGTAAACTGCAATTTTTAGTGTTAAATTTTTATTATCATTTTTGTTCGCTTCTGTTTATTCAGTTCGGTAACAGTGTTATTTCGCATTTCATTGTGGACAATTCCTAGTAGAGAGCTTTTCCTCCGCTATACACACATATAGTCTATATACGATATACTATTTTCCATTTTCGTCATGTATTTTATTGTAATTGTTCAACTGAACACATAGGAGAAAGAGAGTACTGAACACTACATCCACATAATACCAAAGCAAATACCGTTCTGCTAATTTCATTAACTTCTTGATAACTCACGATAGAAAAACAATAGAAAATGCCAAAAATCGACGGTTGTTTTATTAAAAAATAAAAAAGTTTTTGTATTCGGTGGTATGGAGTTGAGAAATATTTATTTTGAATAATTAAAACCTCAGTGTCTAAAATATAATAACAATTATGGGAAAATATTTTATTTATGGGTAAATAACGATACACAAGTTATTGTGGCTCAGTGAAAAACAAGGTGTAAAAGATTGATTCCAGATATTGGTCTATTTCGTTTTAGCCAATAATCAATTTTTGTGTGAAAATTTTACAGAGATATATGTCGGTTCAGTGTATGTGTATCATACGTACGATGCACAATCTACGGTTGCACCAAGTTTTATGAGAAATTAAACGAATTACGAGTTTTGTCCATGAATCATGTGTATGAATTTGCTTTCCACAAACGATATCCTGCTCACTAATCTGCAAATCAACATGAATGGATACGGCTGCATATCGTATTTCCAGTTATTTATATAACAGACAATGAATGTAATTCGATTATAAGGTCACTATGAATGTCTAAGCTTTCAAAAAATCATAAAAATGACTACTAGTGGATACTAAAGGATATTAACCTCGGTTCGTCATTCACGATTACATTTAAATTATACAAACTACAGTGTTATAGTGACTAAAACTATATTTATTACGCAAGATAACATCAAATTCAAATACAAAACAATTAATTTAAGAAAAACGGTAACATAAATCATAATTAATCTTCAACTGACGATAACAGATGAGATTTTATCATTTGCTTAGACATACAAATATTTACAGTGCTCTTAATAATTTCAGGTAAATTATATATATACGAACCAATAAATATTAATGATTTTCTGCTGAATTCCGTTTTAATTTGAGCACTTCAACTGACTAGAATTTCTGATTAAATAGCAATGATCTAAAAAATCGAATTGTATGGTCGACAGTAATGATGGGTTGTGCAAACACTTAAACATGTTGACCGATACATACATCTCAAAAATTTTTTTAATGGAAAACGCCTTTAGCAACAGTTCGATAAAGCTCCACAGTAGGAAACAGGTGTAGCACTTTATACAGTTTACTTTTAACGGTTGAGCCAAGGTTGAAGAAGCATATGCGAACCGGGTATGAATAATTGAGAAAAACATTTTCTTTAATACATGCACTGGAAAAAATCAGTCAATTTTCTAATCAAGCAAATAAATGGGCTTACTTTAATGCATATGGAATATGGTCATCGCATCATCTCACGTCATATGGTTGTCGAATAGTACCAGAGCCATCTATGATTTTAAAGAGCCGTAATATTAAAAAGAGAGTTTTAAATAGAGGAGAAGGTTTTATTAAGTTACTGTAAGAAACCGTGGTAGTTGGAAAATTTTTGAGCATAAATTTATCAATAAAAAATTACACAAATCATCTAAATTTTAATTTTATATTTTTAATAATATATTCAAAGAACACATATTTGAAAATTAGCCATTATAATGTAGTATTTAATTACTAAATTTAAACTAAAGGGAAGCATACATTTATTGATTTTCTATAAAAATAGCTTTCCGTTGAGTTGTGTAGGTTAGTAAAGTAAGTTAATAACGGGTGCTGCCGCAGATTCCTTTTACATCCAATTTAAAATTTATTTTTATAAAAATTGAACTTTCTGTAATTTCAAAATCCGTTTACAGATGTCTTTATAATAAGTTTACTTCAAATTACAGAAAAGAATAAAATAATTAAAAAACTATTTACGAAGATAAACCATTATTGAGTTAAACGGGAATCTTTTATAAAATAATTTAACATAATTAATAAAACTCAAAACATTCATAATTTTTATTTATAATATTGTTGGCGTAAATAAGACTTAACTTTTCGTCGTAAAATATTCACCATCATAGTTGCTGTGCGCTCTAAAACAATAATAAAAAAAGACGGGAAAGGTTCGAAGCCGAACTCTATAAGCATTTTTGTTGCCTATAAAGTACTCCTATGCAGTGTGATTTGCGTATTTCAAATACTACGACCACTCACTCCCACACTCACCTAACCTCATCCACACCCACCCCAACCGATCCCAATCCACCATATCTCAACTACCCCAATCAACCACAAACCACCACATGTAAACATTATTACCATACTATCATCACTACCCCTTATTACCATTACATTTTTAACAAAAATGCTTAAAAAAATGCCACAATTTTTCCAAATTTTTTCTTTTTTCATTTCAATCCAATGCGCTCGTGTTGGGTTATTCTCAGTTCCTGGGCTGGGATGTTCTAACATCACCACTTTTCGATAATTTATCGAAGCTTATTTCTCGTCTCCGTTGAATAAAATTTGTCTGTTTCAATTTTTAGATCATTTATCAGCCTGCTAGATTGCAACATTGTGATGTTTCTACTGTGGTTCTATCACCAAATAAATTATTTTCGATTCTAGAACGAAACTAATTGAAATAGATATTGTTCAAATATATTCTAGTAGGTTGTGATAGGAATAGAAAAGAAATAATTGATAAACGAAACAGAACTCAAATTAATTCTAGCAAAAAGAGACGTAGACTTCGATAAAATATCGAAAAATGGTGTATTAGAACATCCAGCCCTGGATATCTCCATAATCTATTGAACCATGCAGTATACATTTTTCTAAATTTTGTTCAATTTTCTAAACAAACATTTGGGTTTTAATACTTAGCTTTAATTTATATTTAGCGACATCTTTTTTGTGAAGCTCCGTTTTGTTTATAGTTAAAGCATTTTTTACCGAACGTTTGTTTTGGAAAAATAATGCTGAAATGTTTGATGGAACACTATACTAATTTCATATTTTTTGTACATACACATATAAACAAATACTTGTTTCTACAAAAAAAATTTGTGTTAACCCTTATGTGATTGAAGAAAAAATATCTTAATTTGAGTAATTAAATTATTTTTTCCACGATCGTCCAAGTTGTAACATTTCTCATTTTTAAGTATGATCGTAATCTCTAATTTCGGACAAAATGTATTTTTCCTACTTTTGTGGTAGAGATATTGTTAATAAATGGCCTCTTTGTTTTCTGCGACTAAAACAGTTGTAAACATTGTATGGAAAAATAATATTTTGTCCGAAAAGCCCAAAAAGTTCTTAAACAATTTAAATTCACGGACGTTTATAAAATTCTTCTTAATTATATATGTGTTGGCTGTATTACACATACATAATGAGAATTTCCCATGGTTTCTGATTTAGTGATATATAATTCGCTAAATCGATATGTTCTTGTTTTGTATTATCGGTACAAAGCAAGAGTTGGATCTTTGCAGTTTGGTCGTTGCAACCTGATGAGTAGACCAACTTTTTATCAGTACGAAACCAAGCTGCCAAGAAGCTACCTAAAGGAGTTCTCATTTTTGTAAGGGTTTGTGTATCTTTGTGTACACAAGTGTGCCCTGGGATTAAAAGTTTGGAGGAGGGGAGTGCATTTTTTCTACTTTTGTGGTAGAGATATTGTTAATAAATGGCCTCTTTGTTTTCTGCGACTGAAACAGTCGTAAATATTGTATGGATGTCCATTAAAATAATATTTTGTCCGAAAAGCCGAAAAAGTTCTTAAACAAAACTAAAGGGTTATCCAATTCGAGGTTGATAAAATAAACTTAAAAAAAACACACAAAATATTCGGAATGTACAGATGTTTACGGTATGTTTACAGATTGATCCTTGCCATTTTTAGTTAAACAAGATATCATTCAAATGTCCTCCACGGGACTTCTTACAGGCCTTGATTCTTTTGAGGTAATTTTCAATGACTTTTCGGCACATTTCGGGCGGTATCTCGGTCATTACCTTACGAATATTAGTTTTCAATTCGTCAAGAGTTTGAGGATTGTTTGCGTAAACACGATCTTTCGCGTAGCCCCACAAAAAGAAATCCAAAGGCGTTAAATCACAGGATCTTGGAGGCCAATTGACATCAGCCAATCGCCAAATCAAACGTCCAGGAAATTTCTCTTACAAAAGATCTCGATTTGCTCGTGTTACGTGACTGGTTGCTCCATCCCGCTGGAACCACATATCGTCAAGATCATAATCTTCGATTTTCGTAAAAAAATAATCGGTTAACATGCGGCCATAGCGCTCAGAATTGACGGTAACGGTTCGTCCATGGTTGTTCTCAAAAAAATACGGCCCAATCACACCACCAGACCACAATGCGCACCAAACAGTGACTTTTTCCGGGTGTAATGGTTTCTCTACAATCAATTGTGGATTTTCTGAGCCCCAAATTCTACAGTTTTGCTTATTAACGTATCCACCAAGCGAAAAATGAGCGTCATCACTGAAGAAAATTTTGTTCGAAAAATCAGCATCGACGGCCTGTTTTTCCAACACCCAATTTGCGATTGTTAAATGCTCCATATTCTTAAATGGCAGAATGTCAACTAAATAAATGACAGCGTACTTGACGTTTATCTTTGACAGATGCCGGTATACAGATTTCTACTTTATCAACTTCGAATTGGATAAATAAAATTGTAATAAATTTCTAAGCGAATATTTAATCTAAGGCACTTACAATGTACGGCTACGGAGGGATTCGATATAGAATTATATCGGCGGTTTTGAATTCAGCCAACTGCAATAAAATTTATAAACTACACAACCTATACAACTTCGAGCTATAGATATGCGAGAAATTTCTGATCACATGCACTAATAGTAATACGCATCACCAAGAACTTTATTTTAAACCTTTTTCTTTTGGTTTTGATATCGATAAAACCCGATTTTATATTATTATGTAATATAGATTTTTAATCTGTCATTATTTTGACATTACTTACACTGTTAAATTAATCTTTTTTTTTAATTTCTTGAAATTTAATAACATATGTTACTAAAATGAAATTTATAACTAGTGTCTTCTATTTATTAATTTATATTGTATGTAAACGAATAATTAATCTTATTCGAAGTTACTACAATAAAGCAAAATTATAAAAATTAAATAAAACGTAATCATAAATCATAAATTAAATATTCATTCGCCGCGTAGTGATGAATAGCAAAAGCTTGAAAATTTCATACGAGCGAAATCACGCATGAATGATATACGCAAAATTTAATTCGCAAATTTAATTTGACTTTTTTCGATTGTCGAACAATTTATTATCATTAATGATAAAGGTGGTTGTGGAAACTCCTCTTACTTGTTATAACGAAACCAGTACCCTTGCCCGTACTGACGCTGAGTTCCACACAGATGAGGAGGAACTTGCAAGAGAAACTTATTGGATACACAAACTAATGAAATCAGTGTCCACAAACGACTATAAAGTAGTTGCACTAAACAATAATGTTTGGAAGATAAACACAAGAGATCCCGATGCATACAGAGCTTTAGCCACAAAGCTCACTGAAGAAGGTAAAGAGTGGTATTCATATGAAGACAAAAATAACCGAAACATCAAGGTTATGGCCAGAGGTCTACATCCCACCTGCAGGAAGGAGGATATAATAGATGATCTCAAAATGAAAGAACTGCAAATTGAAGACGCAGTCAATATCCTTAAACGAGAGAAAGTTGAAAATAGTCAAGGAACCAAGATCGTTAAAAGAGGGCTCCCGCTATTCATGCTCACATTCAACAAAAGCGAAAAAATTGAAAATATATTTAATATCAAAGCAATACTTAACATGAGGGTTAAAATAGAACCACTGAAAAAGAACACGAGATTAATACCTCAATGCAAGAAATGTCAAGCTTATAACCACACCCAAAGATATTGCGGGAGAGATGTTAGGTGTGTAAAATGTGCCGGCAGACACAACGCGAAAGACTGTTCTCTTAGTCGAACCGAACCTGCAAGGTGTATAAACTGTAAAGGACAACACCCAGCCAACTATAGAGGATGCGAAGTAGCGGTACAACTGCAAAGGTTAAGAAATAAAACACGCCAATCGACTCAAAACAGTAATGTTAGAAGAGAAAGGATTCCAACTACAACTAGAGCGCCGACACAACCAGAGCCCATAGGGCCAGAGAGGAGATCCTACTCTCAGATAACGCAACAGAATACTATTGAAGAAAATCCACTAGAAAGGATATTTCGAAGTATAGAAACGATAAATGCACGCCTAGCAAAACAAGAACGTGGTCTAGAAGCTATATATAAGCGGCTAGATAGACAAGAAGCTACCAATGAGCTTACATCAATGCTATACTAATCAAATGAATAGATCATGTAGAATTGTTATTTGGAACGCGAATGGATTACCACAGCATGTTCCAGAACTAGAAATTTTTCTAAACTTAGAAAAAATAGATATATGTCTTGTCTCGGAAACTAATTTAACAGAAACTTCATTTATTAAAATACGTAACTATCAATGCTACCATGCTATTCATCCAGGAGGAAACGCTAGAGGCGGGTCTACCGTAATTGTTAAAAATAATATTAAACATTACGAAGTGCCCAGCATTGAGGAAGAAATTATGCAGGTTAAAACCATAATAGTTGAATCAATATATAATAGGGAACTCAGTATCTCCTCTATTTACTGTCCCCCACGCCATCAATTAAAAAAAGAAGACTACAGTCGACTTTTTAAATCACTAGGATCAAATTTTATCATAGGCGGTGATTTTAATGCAAAGAACACCTATTGGGGATCTAGACTTACAACCTCTAAAGGGAAAGAGTTATTTAATGCAGCTCGCGAGAACAACTGTGAATTCCTCTCTGGCGATAAACCAACATATTGGCCTGCTGACATACATAAAATTCCAGATCTTCTTGTCTTCTTTGTAACAAAAGGAGTTTTAGAGGACTACACATGCATTGAAAATAGTGAAGGACTATCATCTGACCACTCAACTGTGATCATGACACTGAGTACAATGATAATAAAAAAAGATAATTCACCTAAGTTAACAAACAGTAAAACCAATTGGGATCTATTTAAGAAATTAGTAGAAGATCGAACAAATCTCGGCGAACCAATTAGAACGAAGGTGCAGTTGGAAGATGAACTAGAAATATTTAATAACAACATCCAACAAGCGGCTTGGGAAAGTTCACCGATTTCTCATACCAACGCTATAATGAAACATAACTATCCTCTTAAAGTCAGAGAGCTACTTAGGGAGAAACGGAAAGCTCGCAAAATCTGGCAGCACTCTCGTGCACCGCAACACAAAACTATTCTAAATTTTTTGTGCAACAAATTAAAACAACTAATAAAAGAAATAAAGAACGAAAGCATAACTAAGCGACTACGAGGTCTTTCTGAATTAAAGGATGACGATTACTCGCTTTGGAAAGCAACGAAAGGGACTAAAAAGATCCAAAATGCATGTGCCGCCTATCAAATGCGATGACGGTTCATGGGCTAAAAGTGACAAACAGAAAGTCTCTCTATTTGCTGCTTATTTAGAAGAGACTTTTCAACCGTTGCCGAGGCAAACAGCAAATGAAAATACAACAGTCGTAAACAAAGCAGATGATCTTGACATAAGGCATGTGACTTTATTGGAGCTTAAAACTGAAATCAATAGTAACTTAAGTATTAGAAAAGCTCCAGGTTATGATTTAATAACTGGGCAAATTGTGAAAGCCATTCCCGAGAAAGGTTTGCGTAAATTAAATCAAATAATTAATGCAGCTTTCAGATTGAAATATGTTCCACGACGAAGGAAGGTGGCCGAAGTAATAATGATTCCTAAACCAGGCAAACCAGGAAACGATAAAAAATCATATAGACCGATATCACTACTTCCAATCATATCAAAAATATTTGAAAAACTGTTGCTGAAAAGACTCAAACCTATAATAGAAGAGAGATGCCTAATTCCACCACACCAATTTGGGTTTAGAGAAAATCACTCTACAGTTGAACAAGTTCACAGAATAACGGATGTCATTGAGGATGCACTCGAGAATAATAAAATATGCTCCAGTATTTTCTTAGATGTAGCTCAAGCTTTCGACAAAGTTTGGCATCAAGGGCTTGAATTTAAACTGCATCGAGACCTGCCTCAGCAATTTTATCAAATTCTTAAATCGTACATAGCTGATCGACACTTTAGAGTCAAATTTGAAAATGAGTACTCTGTAATAAAAAGAATATCAGCAGGTATACCACAAGGTAGCGTACTTGGACCTATTCTGTTTATTCTTTATACGAGAGACTTACCGAATATTGAAGGTACCACAGTAGCAACATTTGCAGACGATACAGCTATTCTAGCAGTTGGAAAAGATATTTCGGAAGCAACAAGCAAACTTCAAAGTGCAGTTAACACGGTGAGCAACTGGACTAAAAAATGGCGCATCTCATTAAATGAAGCCAAATCAGTACACGTCAACTTTACAAATCAAAATGTAAACTGTATTCCCGTGGTTCTCAACTCAAACCAAATTCCATATGCAAATACAGCTAAATACCTTGGCATGACCCTCGATGCTAAGCTAAGATGGAAAGAACACATCAAGAAGAAAAAAGAAGAGTTAAACATCAAATATAGAAAAATGTACTGGCTCATGGGTAGAAACTCTGAGCTCTCAATACACAACAAATTGCTTATATACAGGCAAATGCTAAAACCAGTATGGACCTATGGTATCCAGCTTTGGGGTTGTGCCAAGAAAACCAATGTACAAATGATACAATGCTTCCAAAATAAAGTGCTACGAGGGATTGTGAACGCCCCATGGTACATTAGGAATGACAACATCCATAGAGACTTGAAGATGGAATACGTCACCGATGAAATAAAGAATCATGCAAGGAAACACGTACAGCGCTTATCTCTACACGAAAATGCAGATATCCGTCGTATGTTGGACACCACTAACGGCGTGAGGAGACTCCAAAGGCAGAAACCTCTGGAGCTGGGCAGTTTGTTTTAGAAGAAAGTACTATAAAATGAGTAACCAATAGGTTACTCATCTTAACCCGAGAACTTAATTTAAGAAAGATAAATTACTAGATGATCTCTGAATCAGTTGTAATATTGTATAAATAAATAAATTTATTAAAAAAAAAAAAAAAAAAAAAAAAAAAAATTAATGGATAATTAGCAATTTATTACGCAATTTATGACACAAATATTAGACACAGTATGTTTTAATGTTTCATAAATACTGTAACAGATATCAGTCAGTAGTACCGGCAATTTATGCAGAGTTTTATTATAAGTTTCGATAGATGGCGTAAATTAATTTATCAAGTAGTTGTGGACGTTGTCGACGTAGTCAACAAGTTGTAGACGTTGTCGACGAGTAGTCGACGTTTTCGACGAGTTGTCGATGAAATAATGTAAAAAGTAGTAGTCGACGCGTAATGGCCCATCCCTGAATACCACACATAATTTATTTCAATGCGCCAAATTTAAGGAGATGGATATAACAGCCAGACGTGAGTTCATGCAAAGGGCCAATAGATGTTTTAATTGTTTGTGTGACTCTCATTTTGTCTCGATATGCCAATCAAAAAGGTCATGCATGAAATGTCATAAACGTCACAATATATTGCTCCACTTACCATCCAATCACAACGTCACCACTAACTACCCACACCAGAACTGAGGCGAATCCTGAAGAAGTAGCTACCAACAATGCCGAAAAAACAGCAGTTCATTTAATATCGCCCACAATTGTGCATACTCACCACTCACCAGGCACAGCCACCAATATTTAACGCAACCGTTCTACAAACAGCACTTTTAGATAGATACTCGAGGAGCTAATAATTCTCATTATACTTGCAGAGTATTTGCAAATTTTTGAAAAAACATATATATTTTTTTTTATATCATACTCTACTACGTATTAATACATGTTATCAATTTTTGTTACGTAAAACAGACCACATCAAAGTTTTTTAAGTGGACTTAAAACACTATAACACTTAAAAATATTTTTTTTTACATTTCGTTAATTAGGTAATTTTCAAAGGACAAAATCTTTGCGATTTTGATGATACTAGACTAAAATTGTTCATAAATAAAAAGAATTATAAGAGATGTGATTATTAACTAATTAACTCGTTAACAAATTTTTTTGGAAAATGGACTTTTAAAATAAACGACTCAAATATAAGATGAAATTAGCTCGTATATACTTACCTATAAAACAGAACGCATGTAATATTATTCTACCTAAAATAACAATATTAACTTAAGATAAATGCCAATTTTTTATGTAATTATTTCTTACCAGTTTCTTATTATGTATTGACATTTGTGTACTACTACTAATGTAATTAACTTAGATTGTACTACCACCAACGCAATATTGATGCATCCCCTAACCACCAAAGTGTCAACTTCAAAATTAGACAATTAATTATAAAAAAAAACCAAAAATAATATTCTGCGACAATTTATTTTATTTTATTAGAGAATTCAACTTTTGCATCGCATCCACAATGGTGTCTTTCTTAAACATTTAATTTCTAATGTTAGGTACAACTCCTTAAATATCTGTATACGAATTTCGTCCGAAAACCGCGACTTGAGAATTGGGAGTTTTTCTGTTATTTCAACAGCACACTAGACGTAAATATAAAATTTAATTATTATTTACAACAATCAACAATAACACTAATTTTGTGCATCTAGTAGGTAAGTGAAACAGCAGTAAAACTCCCAACTTGTGTGTGAATGCCAATAATATTTTGAGGCCAAAAACCACTTCCTCGTGTGGATTCGCCCAATGTAATTTAAATTCATGTAAGTATCGTAAATATATAACATTCGTTATTATTACTTAAGTTATTATTACTTGTTATTAACTGATTTTTATTAAATAAATTGGTTTATAATTTGTTTACTTAAATTAATTTTTTTCCTAACTATTAATAATGCATGATGAAAATTCCCAATTTCAAATAATATAAATAACATACTTTGTGTGGACTGGTTTAAAAGGGTGAGACCTCATATTTTTTACGGCATGACAAAGGGAAATGGTTTGCAATTTTTATTTTCGTTTTTAATGACAAGTAAATGTTTCATGTGACATCCCTTGGCCATTTTATGTTGACTATTTTGTTTCTGGCGCTAGTTTCTGTAAAAAAATGTATCTGGCGCAATAATATTTCTAGAATTATCACGCACCAATTATGTAAGAAGCCTTTCGCGTGGTCCTATTTTCCATTCATGCCATCACCTCACGTAAACCTTGATCTTTTTTGATTGATTAAGATGTGCGGAATTGTCTCATTATTCTGTTTCTAAACAGTACGAATTGTGCTGAATAGGAATTCTAGCAAACCTTAGTTTTGGCAAAACTGAATTTGACTGAGTCATCTCTTGACGAGTTAAGGCCAAGTTTGGTTCAGCTATGGCGAATGTTGGAACTGGATTTTTATTTGGCTGATTATTTTCAAATTTATATTGAAGAAAAATTCAGAACTTTCTCCAGGATTTATGTTGGAATCTCGATTTAGCTCAATATACCAGTATACGGATTTTGTCCCAAATGTGTGAAACGAAATGAGTGTAACGGAAAGATATAGTAGTAGCATTTGCATTTGTATTTGTTTGCGGGCGTATGATTGTTTTATTGCATATGCAAGCCACGTGTCATTCTTTTTTTGTTTATGCATATTAACCCTTTGAGTGCCAACATGATATTCAGGAGCACGATCAGTATTCAGGAGCACGATCGCAATCACCATAACAATTAAACCGATTCGCCCGGATCGCGGTATTTTGGTACTGTTCATCATACAAATGACACAAATACGAACAAAAGAAAAATACAAATACAAAGACATAATTGTGTATTTATTATACACAGTGTACGTATCCGATTTTTTTTGCTTCACTCATTTTAAATGAGTAACTCACGAGAGAAAATCGATCTATAGATTTGAACATAATTAGTTAAGAAATTGCCTAACATGGCCGAAGTCCAGAACTTCTCTAAAATCCGATTTTAAATCTCCACCCAATTCTGCATACCTTATGTGACAATAATTTTTTGGGGTATGGTCAAGTTCCATTCAGAATGGTCGAACTGTTTGACCACCAAAAAGGCAAGTTAAAACCCCAATACAAGTTTACCTTAGTTTACTAAAAACCTAGCCCAGCTATACAAACTAAAATGGTAAGTTATAGGTTAGGAAATGACTTGGTTTCATTCATTATATCCGAATCCCAACAGTTCGTCAAATTCAGTATTGTGCACCGAATTTGACCATCATTTGTTGTGAGATGGCCTTGTTCCATTGAGCATTATTTTAGAGTGTCAATCCAATTCTACATACCATATTTGACAGTAATTGGTTGAGGAGTGGTAAAGCTCCATTGAGCATGACATAATATGTTCTGAGCAGTATAATTTACTTGGTAATTAAACGAATATTCGTTAGTGACCAAAATTAATCAATCATTTGAGTTTGCGAAATAAGCTAAATTTATTTGAAATATCCAATCCGATAGTTAGTCTGATATTGAATAATATTGAGTTTTTCGGGAACCATTTCCTTTGGGATGCCTCACATATTTTGTACAACTTTTTGAATTTTTTTGGCTATCTCGTGGTTGCCTATTCAAGAGTTAAGTACTAACGAATTTTAGAGTAATTTGTAATATAATTTAAATAATTATGGTTTCAGAAAATTATATTGTAATGTGTGGAATTGCAGGAGGGTTAAATTAATAAATGTTTTTATTATTTAGGAAGCCGGAAAATATTAGTTTAGATTTAAATTTCAGGAAATTTAGATTTAAATTTCAGAACAGTTGGCTTTAAATAAAACTAAAAAAAAAACGGTTTTCATAAAACCGATTCAGATTACAGTTACTACTGGCGTGAAGGCCAGCTGTGATGAACAGTTGTTTTCCGTTGCTGGATGTTCGCAGGCGGGTGTTGATGGAGGCGGGTTTGGACTCTGGCATTGGGGCTGGGCGGCTTTGCGAAGGCGGAACAGCTAATATATCTTTGAAATATTATTTGGATGGTTCACAAGCCAAACCGATTAGCTCCATTTTTTATTTTTTTTTTAAATTTTAATATCATAGAACTTGATTGGGTTCTAACTGTATACACATATTCAAAACAATTTTTCTAATATTAAGTGTTAACACCACTAAATGACAAAGTTAAAAGTAACTAAAGTTGCAATTTACAAGAAATTTAAAAAATCACGTTTATATTTTCTCATTTTTCTCAACTTCTTCTTTTATGGAATTAATCGTTTTGGCAAATGAAGCATCTAATTGTTGATTGTGTATATTAGATTTGTGTTGTCATTGTGTTATTAACTATCGACCTTATCTAGGTGTCTGTAACCGGGCCGATTCACTCAATCATTTTTGTTCCAAAGCCGGACAGCATTAATTTAGAATTAAATTTCATGAATTTTCCGAATGTACGTGAAATAATATTTTTTTCCTCAGGTTGCTGAATTAGAGAAGCAATTGTTGAACACCAATACCTTCGTTATTCATTAAACCTGTTAAGCCTTTATCATTCCTCTAGTAGATTAGAAGTAGATTAGAATTGTGTTGTGACGTACGATCGCTAGGTGTTTGAAACCGGGTCGTTCCGTTCAAAAAAAAAAAAAAACCTTTCCTATCCTTCCTATTGTTATATGTAAACAGGCTGTAAGAATAGGCCCGGCGTTATCCGGAACACTTGTCAAGTACTTGGTCTTACAGTCCAATCAATCAATTAAGAAAACGCACCGAGTCACAAGTCAATCAAAAGTACATGAATTGAACTTCAAATTGCTCTAACATCCACCGTATTCACCAGATTTGGCTCCCAGTGACTACTGGCTGTTCGCAGACCTCAACAAAAATTCTCTCCGGTAAGAAATTTTGCTCGAATGAAAAGGTTATCGCTGAAACTGAGGTCTATTTTGAGGCAAAAGGTAAATCGTTCTACAAAAGGTGGTATTGAAATGTTAGAGCGGCTCTGGAATGATTGTGTTGCTCTTGATGAAGATTACGTTGATGAATAAAGCCAATTTTGAACAACAAAAAAAAGTGTTTTCTTTGTTAGGCCCGGGACTTTTCAGCCCATATGTATATATAGACAATAATCCAATGTAAATAATACAACATCAGTCGTCACGACCTGATGAGAAGACTGATTTTTTCAAATCAATAGTCTCATCTGTTCGAAACTGGTTGTTGTGATTCTTACATATTTGCCATCTATAAGTCCAAAATTCATAGTTTAATTAGTTAAAGGGCCCGAGGTTTTTTCTGGTTAGGTTTAATTAATAACATATATTATATATTTTTTAAGTTTATTTCAGTTTTTGTAAAATTAATGCTACAATTAACAAAGAATACCGTTGTTTTAAAGCTTCCTTAAAAGAAATTCCGATTTTTATTTTTTTTCTGTTTGTGTCAGTAACTAGTGCTCGATATGCCTGTTGAGTGGAGTGTTCGGTACTACAGTGATGAGTGTGAGCTAAGTGTACATTGCGGATGCTCGTGGCATTTCTTTCCTAATGCAGTGTATTCAAGGATTATATAAGCCTCGACAAACCCCACGCCAAACCGTGAGCCTGGCAAGTTTGTAATAAATATTACTATAATTCATAGAATAAACTTAGAGTATTATATAGATAATATGCCACAAAGGCGTGGTCGGCATTTTATTGAAAT
Source organism: Nephrotoma flavescens (assembly GCA_932526605.1). Taxonomy (NCBI): domain Eukaryota; kingdom Metazoa; phylum Arthropoda; class Insecta; order Diptera; family Tipulidae; genus Nephrotoma; species Nephrotoma flavescens. Next base: position 84,310,958 of record OW052222.1, read on the forward strand.
AAGTACTATACTTTTTCCATGTATTAGGTTTATTGTTGATCTTCTGTAAATAAAGATGAATGTCGTTATTTTGCTAATTTTATTATTATCAGTGGTACAACATAACAGGAATAAGTTTAATAAGTAAACAAACAAAAATATGTACTGTGTACCAAACAGAAACAAAAACCAATCAATATGTATTACCCAATTATATTTCCATTTGGAATAATAAAATAAAAATTGAAGCAAAACTATTGAGTATATTGTTCCAGAGCTTCTAAACCCTCGAAATAATAATAGAACACATAAACTCTATAAATTCATATTACGTTGTTTATTTTTACAAAATGTTGTATTACCCATTCGTCTACAATTCGATTTTTATTGTACCGTTATACAAGAACCTACAAAAAACTTACCCACCCCGTTTAGTAAAAGTACACGATTATTAATTAATAACTGCTGTAACGATTTGTTTTCATTTGTATTATGCGTTCTAACAACAATTCAGTTGTAAATACGGAAAGCTTGATAATTGTATGTGAGGTCCGATGTACTACCAACTATTGAACTAAACCATTCGACTACATAGTTTTATAACAATCGAACATGTTCCATTATCAATTCAAATTATGGTATTGTGCCGAAGGCATATTTACTTGCAAAAATTAACAACCGTTGTGAATTTGTGATTTGATAACTCAGCACAATCAATAATAATTTATCACAACTAATCGTCAGGTTGTTTCGAAATTCTTATCTGATAACCATCATGTTGCTTAACGGTGAGCAGGGCACTTTTAATGTTTTTAAAAAATTGTTGAAAGAATGGTTATTTCCAAAAAATGCACTGAGGTTTTATTTAGAACACTATCCTAAATAGTATATTATGCTATTTTTATTTATAGGGAAAGAAAATGCAAAAATATCTATGTTTGATTAAAAATTTGTTATTTTTTGTTACATTTTTCTAATTTGTGATAATTTCTAAATCAGGAGTTTACTAGCTAGTTTTATTTTTCTATTTTAACAATTGATTAGTTTAATTTATATATATAAGCTCTTAAAATACAACTTTGAGCAAACAAAAATCATGCCAGCCACGATTGTATGATACCACATATGCTGAACTCCTGTTTCCAGAGATTTTGTTAATAAAAGTTAATATTTTTATAAAATATATTTGCAAGTACCTTATACTGTGCGTCTCACATCGATTTTTTCAACTAAATTACAGACTAAACAAAATTGCCATTTTTTATACTGTAATATTGTGTTTTACGCCATCTATTAATCACTAATACGAACTAAGTACAAATTACTTTTGCCAGTAGTGTACTCGAGAAACTTGGTATCAACATAGAGCAAAATATACATAAGAGGACTCATGTGGAGATTCCGAGGTTAATCTATTTTACTATTGGCAATCTGTATAAGCCTAACAAGATTAATGAACTATAAAATAATTTTGTCGATATGTTTATGAGATACGTATAATACTTAATAAACACATTTTATTAAACACTAGTTTTTTATTTCGCAAAATTAGATTTTTTGAATATTTTACTTAAAAAATTTGTTCAAAAAAGTTTAAAAAATCACTCGATCGATTGTTCCTTGCTCCTGCCTACAAGCTATGTAAGGGTTTCATAAATTTTTTCAATTGTCATACTAATTTCTTTTCGGTTTACTCGGTTAAGAATTCGGTAGAATTGATTAACAAAATTCAAGAAGTCGACATTCCACTACACTCAAAACTGATTTCGTTTGACGTTGCTAGTCTTTTCATTTCTATTTCAATCAATACTTTGTCCCAAATAGTTTGTAATTACTTAGATAGGGATGTTGTAGATGAGGGCTTACGTCGTGAACTGAAGTTATTGTTTGAGACTTGTATTAAACAAAATTATTTCTGTTTTGATAATACATATTTCAAATTCGCTGATAGTCTACCCATGGGGTCTACTCCCCTCTATCACCTTTGTTGGCTGAAATTTTCATGAATTTCTTCGAACAAATGATCATATCAAATAACAATCCTTATTTTCGTCATATAATCTTTTGGTATACATATGTTGATGACATACTATGTCTATGGAATGGAACTGATAGACTGTTAGACTCATTCCTTACTTAAAAAGAAGAAAATAAATGTATTAACTTTCTAGATATAACAATAACCGCAGGATTAATTTTTCTTTAGACTTCATAATTTATCGGAAACCAACGTATACAGACGCGGTTATCCCTAGTTCTTCAAACCATTCCCATAATATTAAAATGTCAGCTTTCAACTCACTCATAGATAGACTAATAAACATCCCTTTAACAAATTCAAATTATAACATAGAGCTTAATATAATTCTACAAATCGCAACGAATAACGAATATGCAACTAGGACTATATTTTTCACTTTTCAGCCTATGTATATATATAGACAATAATCCAATGTAAATAATACAACATCAGTCGTCACGACCTGATGAGAAGACTGATTTTTTATTTTCAAATCAATAGTCTCATCCGTTCGAAACTGATTGTTGTGATTCTTACACATTTGCCAACCAGACAAGTGGTAAAGTGGTTTAAGCTTCGGCACTTGGACCGGGAGGTACTGGGTTCGAATCCCTTCAGAGGCTAGATGCAAATCGAATTTTCATCATCGATTACAATCGGTGATGTTAATAAACACAACTAAGACCCTCTGATGGAGTGCAGAATTCAGCGCCGACCCACCGTCTATGTCAATGTACAGGTTGACATGGAGCTTGCAATGTGCATGTGGTATACTGTAGTTGTGTGAGTAGGTGAATGGGTTAATGATGTGGCGTGAATGCGTGGTATCACAATGAGCCAAAAATGGCCTAAGTGTCAACCACTGAAACCTAACCTACACATTTGCCATCAGACATATTACATATGCAACTAAAGGCAGACGTTTAGATATCTTAGAGTCTTACGAAATTCGACAATCAATATTTCTTAACCAAAATACCTAACGAACAGAGAGAAATTCGTTTCTCACCAATTACAGAGAAATACGTTGGGTAATTAAATGTACTTCAATATACCTTGAATTTTGTTACTGAGCCGATGACTAATCGCCCACCGCGCGATCAATAGATACATTTTTATTGCTTATTTTTGTCCCTGCTTCTTTTGTTTATTTTTTGCTTTTTTGTGCTATATGTAACAAATTTTTACTTTTAGTTATTGGTTTTTAATTGGTTTTGCGATTTAAAAGTAGAAATCCACGAAAAAACTGCTACGCCTTTTCCGAGGTCGCAGTCTTTTTATACATTTCTACTTAACAATCGCAAAACAAATTTAAATTTGAAAAAAATGTGTCAATTGGCGTGGCAAAATAAATCTAGTAACCATATTTCTGGTCGCAAAAAATTAACTTGCGACTGGATGGAAGATATACCCCTTATTCTGTTTTAATTCCGATATTATTAAAAAAATGCCCAAACAACAGTTCCATATCCTTTGCTTCAGAAAAAGTTAAACTCTATGTGGTGGGTTGCACTCTAGCTGTAGCCTGTAGGCGAACGCACCTCTTTTTTTTACTTTTTATTATTTAATCTTTACAATCTGTTCTGGGACCGAAGCACTCCCACCTCTTTCGAAGTTCACTGTTGACATTCTTACCTTACACATTTGCATGCCAAATCGAGGTCGTACGGCTGCAGGTCCGATTTTATCACCATCTGCATATTGCATAGCTCGATGCAGGCCTATACTAGCATGAAACATGGGTTGGCTTTGGGTTTTGAACTCCTACAGGAGGTTATAGTTTTGTTTCATTTCATCACAGATCGTAATCTGTTCCCCTTTTGCATCCTGCCCCAATCGGGGTTCGTGAACCCGGTCGGTACCTCCCGATCGAAATATCAAACCTTTAACCACTGTGCTGTTTGGTCTTCAACGCATCTCTTTACACTAAATAAGAAGTATCTGACGGTTGTTATTTGTCAAATCAACTTTCGTTCATGGTTTTATCGCTTATGGCAAGAAATTAAGCAGAAAGAAAACCAATAAGATTTTGATGATAACCCCGGACAGTACCCATCGTTTATATGGTGTTATGCCGAGACCGTCAGTCAGGTCAACAACTCTGAAATGCTCCAACATCAAAATGAATTTGCCATGTTTTACCACGATATTTGAAATTAGAACCGCAATCCTGAAAATCAGAGCAACAGTTCATCAATATCAGCATCTTGAGTCCAAATCTCAATCCCATGACTTAGCACTATCCTTATGACGAAGCAGGATTGTAGCCAAATTGGAAATGTGATGAATACAAGAATACTTGCATTTGAAACTTGTATTTGAACCAAGATCAGTTTGTTGCAATTTAAAACAGACCAAACGGCAAGTTCGTGATAATCATTTCCGGCAAGTTCGTGAAGATCAGTCCTGGCAAGCTCAAACTGCTATGGCTCATATCTACTCGTACAAATCGAGGCTAACAACTTAAACTTAATCCGTTTTCAATAGAGCAAATTGTGATCTGATCTGTATCAATTACTCGCTGATCATGTCGGAGATTATACCGACGTCGCTGGAGTTCAAACTTCTGTTTCGGTTATTAGCGTTTTTTATTTTTACAAATTCAACGCTCCTGATCTGTATATTAGTTTTACGCTTCAAATGATTTAATAAACACATTTTATTAAACATTTGTTTTTTTTATTTCGCAAAAATTAGATTTTTACATATTTTAATTTTGTTCAAAAAGTTTAAAAAATCACTCGATCGAGTTCGACTTGTTAGGTCATCATCAGGAGTATCTACAGATTAAGATATTCATAAATCTAATTTTGCGGAATAAAAAACAAGTGTTTAATAAAATGTGTTTATTAAGTGTTTCGCCAAGTCCCTACGGCAAATAGTTTTTACACTTCATATTATGATAAATTTAAGGGAGCATTGTGAGTGCTGAAATTCCTGATGTGATACATAATCCAACACTGCACGAAATTGTGACGCGATGCATGGTGTGCGGATGCATAGATATGGAGGGTGGAAATGAATGAAGCAATTCCATATATGTACATAATATTTCAAGCAGTTGCGGTTCCAATTGTAAATGGTATCCACTCTATGGCGTCAAGGGTTGACGGCTCAAAAACGAAACGATAGGAATTGTTACTTGGTTCCACACAATACGTACTTACTTTTTCTTGTTCATTTAGGACATGAGTAAAACACTCATGATCAAGCTACAGGTGAAAATACAAACTTACAGCATGGTTTCAACTAAACCAAAAAAATCCGACCGTTATCTTTATACAGAAATTCAATTTAATTTCGTCTTTAATCGCGGAGAATAGACGACAAACAAGTCGAAATGAAATTGTACCTCGCATGTTCAGTCGGTTCAGAAACGTTTCCACCTTCGACTTATTCTACACCATGTTCCAGGCGCAACAAGCTCAGCTTATCGGTGACAACGAATGGGGAAAATGTGTCAACGAAGCGTGGATTTTCCAAATTTAACCTCAAATACTCCAAACATTCAGATTATTTGCATTTATTGTGCTTCTGGAGTGTTTGAGCCTTGATTTCTCGAATCGTGGTCGGGTAGTTCATTTTTCCGCCAGCCTTGATAATCGTGCGCAACTTTTAGTTTGTCTCAGCCCACAGTATAGTAGTTCAAGCAGCAGCTGAATTCAATTAGGAGCACACAAAAGCTGAGAAATTCCTCGCCAGATTGAATCATCAACTACAAGATGTTTTTGTAAAATTGCATGAAGAAACTGACTTTGCTGATCTCAAAAGCTGTTCTGTCTTAATGCTGCAGGAGGTTCGGGCAAGACACATCTCGACTAAAATTTGATGAATTTGTCGAGGATAGGACATGCTTGCATTTGCATCGATCAAAATTGCTGGGACATTTATGAAAGGAAGTCGCCCAATTCATAGCGGCTACAAGCTTTTTGTTCCTTTAGTCCAAACCTCTGTTTCGAACATCAAACAAACATCGATGCAGAAACAACGAAAGAAGTTCACTTATCATCATGGAAGAAATTACAAAGCTACCAAAAGATGTTCTTCGCTGCATTCATTTGCTTTTTCGTGGACCAACAACGAACGATATTCCGTTTAAAGGTAAGTCGATTGTGATTATATGTGATTTTCATGTAACTCTGCTCGTGGTGCCAAGAGGAAGACCGTGCCGATGTAATCGAAATTTTGTTGTTATCGAGTCTATTGTGGCAAAGTTACAACAGAACAAAAACAATTTGTTTTCGAGTACTTGCATTGGTAGCATTGAAATTAGTGTAATCATCAGACCATGTCTCTATCAGATCGGAATTATTGAAGTCGCCAACTATCAGAATAATATTCTTCGGAGCGGTGATAAATGGAATGCGTCTGACACTTTCGCAGAAAAATCATCTTTTCAAAAAACGTTGTTGTTCATTGACTCTAGACTAGCAATAATTAATGAAAAAAAACTTCTCAACACATACCATGGTGCAATGATTCTCTACGTAATAAGCAATGATTCCCTACGTAAAAATGGGCCAGCAACATGAAAGTTAAAACTTAAATATTTGCGGAACACTTCGAAACAATGTTTGAACCATATAAAGAACTTTGTAAAACAAAATACCAGCGGAAGAAGTTGTATCAGAAAGTGTATAAACACTTCAATCTAATCCATTGAACTGATCCAAATAAACGCCATGAAACCTGAATTTTTAGGATTCAATATTATTACAATCAACATTTTTGAAAGAATTGTTAGTCGATCATGACTCTGGAATTCACCACATATAACATCACCTTAGAGGCCAATTTCGTTGCTACCATTTACATCCCACCTCTTTAAAGATCTATTGAACGCATAATCCAATAATCGACAAGAGATCACAATTCGGGTTTCGTTATCAATATTCAACAATCCAAATAAATCATCACAATCAGGTGTCACAAGACCTTACATTAACAAGATTTACCAACTGCCTAGGAAACATTTTAGTTAAATGACTATGCAGGACGCTGGACCCTAATCTCCGATAGAAACAAACGTCAAAAAAATATCCAGAACTTCTGTTTAAATCCAAATAACAAGCTTGCGAATTAGACCAAGAAAATGTGGAAACTATTTTGGACTTACCTTATTGAACAGAGCCTTTATTACAAATCAAAGATTTCATAACAAATTATAAAGAAATATATTTCATGCACATATGTTCATTTTTGCTTAAATACATCATGGACTTCCTATCATTCATGATCACTTGCTTTAACTCTTCCAAGTACGCTTTGGTTTTGATTGATCCACATTCGTGGGAAGGGCGTATAGTTCCATTCATTCCCTAAACTGGTAGGTTAGATTATAATAACCACAACAGCCCGAAATGCCGGCTATCAGTCTGTCCTAAGCCATTTGAAAGCTTTTGAAAGGTCTACCGATTTATTAAAGATGACTTCTAACTACCTCCCCGCTTACAGAGTTGGCAAATCATGTGAAACTGGTGTACATGAACTCGTAACTAGGATTGAAATATCGATTAACAATAAAAAGCTTCTCGCAGGCACTTTTCTGGATATTGCGTGTGCTTTTGATAACACGTTGTTTTCTACTATCACTGGTGCTTGTGTAAGGTTTGTCATTGACCAGAAAATATAGTCTGGATTGAAATCCATGCTTAGATCCCGCGTTACTGAGGAAGAACTCGCAGCTGGAAGGTCTCGCAGTTTTAGTTACAGTCTCAGAAGATTGCCCTCCACTGTGGTGTTTTGTCACCTCTCTCATGGCTCCTGGTTACTGCTGAATTACTCATCAAACTGCAGTAATATGGTGTCATAGCCCAGAAGAATGTTGATGACTTGGTCTTGAAATAAACATTTAAACGTTAATCTGATTTGATGCAGCGCGCTCTACATATTGTGCGTCTGTGGTGCATCGAGACGGGTTTGCACGTTAATCAGTCTAAAACCAGTTTACAGGTATTCACGGGACTAAGAATTATTGGCGAACTGGCCGCTACTTCTTTGTTTGGAGAAACGATAACTAGACCGGATGTAGTCAAACATCTTGATGTTATCTTTCACAATAAACTTTCCTGGAAATTTTACCTTAAAAGCGAACTGCAAAACGCTGCTGCCATATTTTTAAATATAGAAGAGCGATGGGGAAATCGTGGGGACTGACTCTCAAAATGCTGATGTCCATTTACAAATCGATGGTCTTACCTATGCTTTCTTACGCTGCCGTTGTTTAAAGGCTTGTGGTAAATTTAAATATGGCTATAGCAAAACTGAATAGACACTTTAACTCTCGGGGGGCATAGACAAATTTGTGTGGTACTTACTACACCTCACCTAGACCAGAAATCGACAGGGTTAATGCCAAATTGTTGCTTGAATTTTGCTTCGACAAGTCCTTTTCGGTATTTTACTGATCGATGGACTTACGGTTGTCCCAGAATTTTAACAACTGGAGGGAGTGTCGGTTATTTTATTAATATTGGTTTGCTTCAGTGCCTGCGTGTCATTTTGTTTATACACTTGGGTGCAAAAAAATCGTACATTGCTCATTTTTTCCACAAAAGTTCAAAATATCAAAAAAATCCAACATTTGCTTAATTTTTTTAATGCAGATTCAAAGTCAATTTCAATACCTATCCAGTGGTACTTGTTTGTATGTATACGGGCCATCAAACTGATTTTTGGGGGTAAACATCTGAGGTACACGTTTTGGTGGGCTGCGGTCAATTTTGGCTCGTTTGCCGGTCTTTGTGCAGTCAGATTAACTTCTCAAAGTCGTCTTCTAACTGTCCACCGACTGACTTCGACTTCACGAACGTCATGGAGCCGCCGTCCCAGTTGAACCGCACTCATATGGTTATTTCGAAACGAAGTTGTTACAAAAAAGCGGTCATCACGCTGTGCTGTAGCCCGAGGTCGGCCAGATCCTTATCGCCGTCTGAAGTCACCAGTTTCCTGATATCTCTGCCACGCTCGACGAACGGAGAATCGCCTAAAATTTAGTTGTGAAGCCACTTCAGTTTGGTGCTGCCCCGCATAAATTAGTGCAACTACTTGTGCGGATACCTCTGGTATGGTATCCATTTCTATGCTCCTGTTGAAGACGTAATCAATAGAGGATCGTTCAAGCTAAGCGTCGATACGCGAATGATCCCAAATTCGAGCGAAATATTTCATGGCATGCTATTGTATTGATCATGTTGAATTATTTTTAGAATTTAATTCGCAGTATTTGACAAAAAATCACTTTGTTCGCAGGGTACAAGTACAAGAAATGTAGCACTGGATAGGTATTGAAATAGACTTTGAATCTGCATTAGAAAAATAAACAAATATTTGATTTTTTTGATTTTTTATGGAAAATTGAGCAATGTGCGATGTTTTGGCACCCAAGTGTATATTTTTTTAATTGATGTGTCAAATGCGGTTTCGTGTTGTTCAAATATTTGAAAATGAAAAATCAAATCATATAACAAACAATCGGTTCCACTGCTCAAAAGCAAGCGAATAGAAGAGGTGATGTATACGTCATCAATCATCATCATAAATAGTCAACCGGTTCAACCGGAACTTTTTATTTTACTACTTGACTTTGTAAAATTAACGAACAAAAGGCACAGACACATGAGAGAAAAAATACACAATTAATTAATTAAATATACAATTTTATATTATACAGTGTATGTACACAAAATAATTGTTCACCTCGCCAGCCCGCTCTCTAATTTTTGGTATAAAATTGACACTCTGGTGTTTGATTCGCTGGTGTTTTTCACTGGCGGCCCTCACTCTGAATTTGGTGTAGGTTTGGGTGAACTGGTAGTTTATGTATGTAATGAACAATGTTTCAGGCGGACTTGATAGCACTCACACTTTTTACAAATGAAGCTTCTAAGCTGGCTGTCTCGGACAAAATTAGTACTCTATGCGCAGATAGAAAAGTAGTTCTTAACACGTTGGAGAATTCTCAGACTGTTTCTAAATTGGTCAAGTACTGCAACCAATCCATTATAGCTTTCTCAGTTCTAACAATAACGCTACACTCACGTGGGTTCCGGCTCATTGTTGTGCTGATGGTAATATAATTGCGGACTCTCTAACAAAAGAAGGCGCTGGTTTGGGTCCTAATGGTATAAATGCTACGAGGAAATTCGTTGATTAGCAAGCAATTCGTTGATCAGTTGATCAATTAGTTAATTGGCGGATTAGAATTCAATGGTGTAGAAGATTTGATGGGCGCCGCTACATATTAATGCCAATATCAATTGCATTTACCGCTGGCAAGTAAAACTATTATGTACTGAAATGCCTAATTATGTTGACGTGAGTAAATGCTTTACTTCGAATTTCGCACTTTAAAGATGATAACCTCCTAGATATTTTTTGGTTTTCTTATCAGTACGCGTACAACATAAATACATAAAAAAATATTTTGTTCTATTTAACACTGTTCACTATATACGAGCTATTCAGTTCATAACAAAATTTCAAATCAAAATGAAATATTTGTTGGTTTGTGCTATTTTAATAGTTACAAAGTATGGTAAGTTTGAACAGCAATTTGTCTATATTGCAATTTAACAATTTATATTTTTTACAGCGGTTGCGTTTAAAGATCAAGTTGAAGGTGAATGCGGCCAAGAATTTTTGGTTAGTATTTCGATTTAATATAAAAAAAAATTTTTCACTTTGTTTAAATATTCTAGAGAATTTATACAACATCGCAAGGATGTAATGGGGGACACGGTTATAATGTGTTTAAAATTGATGCAACGCTAGCTAAAGCTGCGTCCGGTGATATATCAAAATATCAAACACGTCGTTACATTGCAAATGTGTGCCGTTCAGCCAATAATGATACCCAATGCATTCGAAATATAAAATCGAATGAAGCTTGTGAGAATTCGTCAGTGGTTAAATTAGCCTTAAATATGAATACAGTAATAGCAACACAAGTTGATTATTTTTGTGGTTTGGAACCTGGTACAAACCGAATTCGATATTTAGAAATGATCAAGCACGATGGACCTAATTGTATCGCCGCAAATTCAGAATTAAAATTATGTATGGAAAATGCCACAAACGTACTGGGATTAAAACAACTTGATCAAGTGCTTAAAGCTGAGATGTGCCCGTAAGTTACTAACTTTTAGAATATTCTGGTATAATTTAGTATTTGTATTTTGTTTTGGTGCCTAGGATTCTGAAAACACAGGTGAATTGTGTAAAGTTTTACGACCAATGCAAAAACAAAAAAGTCAAGGAATACATGACGGAATTTCTCGATATTTTGAATGAAAAATATAATTGTTCTCCAGATGTGTAATGATCAATTTAATGAATCAAATTTATTACAGATAATGTGAGATTTTTTGTTATATAATTTAATTTAAAGATGATAACCTCCAAAGTATTGATAAGAATAAAAACTGCCTTTACAATCATTATACTTTTAATTTTCTCGATTCTTTAAACCGTTCTTAAGTGTAAAGCAATGTCAAAATTTACAACTTTTAGGTTGTGTGTGCCCTTTCAGACAGGTAACAGGAGTATTTTTAATTTTGACCATATATAATCATTATGAACGCTAAAGGTGGCAAAGATTATTTTAATAGAATATATAACCGGCAAATAGATCAAGGTCTACACTTTATTAATGTACTCATTACTTATTTTAAACACAGTACAAATTGAAAATCTACCTGCAAGCAGTCTTTTGATGATTGAAATAAACCAAAAACTATATAAATCATTGTTTTATTTAACAGCCTTTTCAATTACACTTGAACGCTATTTTAGCCGCTTCATTTAATTCGGTTACAAATACATTAACATTTTTATTACTGCAACTCCCATACTTAATTAAACATTCAGCCTCAGCCTTTACCGCTTTGCATATAAAATCATCTAGGTATGTTTGTGAATCTTCTAACTCATTGGTAGCTTTTGTACTATTGAAACAATCCCCATATTCCTTATTTAGTGAATAACACTTTGGTCCATCTTCGTCAGCCATATCTAAAAAGCGTTTGCCGTTATTCGCACATCCATATTTATTTATGATCGCAAATGATTTTAAGGCATTTCGAAAATTTTGAATTGATTCGTCATAGTAGCACGCGGACTTTTCTACAGGTGCCTTATCTAAACACTCGGGAACGTCTTTAAAGTTTCCACAAAAACTATTTACTGTTGCTTGATATTCATCAACGGTTGCTTCACCAATTGCAACATTTGATAGTTTGTGAACCACTTCAGATACGTCAACTTCTGAGGACAAACATTTATCGTATTCAGCACTCATGTGCTAGAAATGTAATAAAATCGTTAAATGAATTTATAATCACAATTTATGTTTACATAGAGATCCTACCTTAAAATAAGTTGAGCAGTCGTCATCACTTTTGGCATTGACCACTAGCACTGCTAACAGAAAAACTATTAACTTAACCATAATTGTAAACTTACGAACGGATAGGTCCAGGTGTATTTGTTAACTCAAACAATTTAGAGAAATGTAGTCTGTTTATATAAGCGAAACTTTAAGATGGAATCACCGGTTTAAACAGGTAAATGCACATTAACACAAATAAACACGATTTTACGATAAATACGAATTGAAGTCAGATATAATCAAATCATTTCGCAATGTTTCATAGTGTATTTTTGCTATCGTTATGCAAATTAGGCAAAAATATCATTTTTCATTTTTGGGGATTTCTTTTTATTTGATCATTAACGTATTTGACAATAGCCAGCTAGATGAACGATAATGCAATTTCAAGGTTATGTTATGGTTTGTATTTTATTCTGGTTCGTCGTTATCATATGATGTTTGTTAAAAAATAACTTAGGAGTCATGCGCATAATTAATCTTCCGTCATATTGATAGAATGATGCAGTTGTTTTTAAATATAATTTTTTTAGAATTGCTTCCAATAAAATAACACTCAACTGGTATCAGATCTTACAACAATAGACTTTAACGGCAGCAATAAAATGAGTTACAGGTCTAGGTCAATATGTTATTCTAAAACAATGGTTTAAAGAGAAATCAACGATATTTTAAAATTTTTGGTTTACCTGCCTAATTCTGTTTATAGTTCAATTTACTGTTGTGTAGTTTTAAATAATCATAAGATAAGTAACGGAAAATTGTTTTGACGGTTTGTAAGAAAGGAGCATACGAAATATGTATTGAGCGGTTTCAGGGCACCCAACAATTGGAAACATGTTGAGTAAAAATAAAACCAACGTAATGAAAAGGTTTAGCACTGCAAAGCACCCAATTAATAGCAAACCAGTTTTTAGAACATCGGTTTCCTGAATATATGACAAATTTATAACATTGCGTCTAGAGTGGAAAATAATGTTTTACAGTGCTATTCAGCTGATCAGTTTACAACTGTGCAAACACTGTGTAGAGAGAGCCCTACATATTTCACCATATACATATATAGTAAACGTTACGTAAAGCACACCGCGTAAATACTTTCATTGCTGAGTTGGGCGAGGTAAAAGAGACACAGCTACAGCTATACCTCTAAAGGCTACGAACATGCGGTTATTTTGACGTTCTATAACAAAAAATAAAAAAATTGCATAACGTAACACTATCCTAAAGGCTATATATAATTAACACATTTACTTTTGTGTTGAGCCCAGTTCACGAATTTACTAAAAATTTCTGAAAATGAAAGTGTTTGTATCGCGAGTATGTCAAAATAACGTGTAAATAAAATAAAGACAACAAGCAAATAGTAAACCTTGAGATTTCTGGTGAACGTTAAATCAATAAATGAATTGAATTGAGTTATCGTGATATAACAAACATTGAAGTCCGTGAGATTGGAGTGTGACTATTATTGATTTTTTAAAAACATTAGCATTAATGTCGCCGGTGATTATATTAGGTGTAGCAATATCTTTTTCATTTTTCAGGTGAAAATTATGTATATCATCGTTAGATTCGTATACCATCGTTTGGAACTAAGCAAATTAAGACAAAACAATATTTTTCGGAATTTAACCGGTTTATTGAATATCCAAGCTTGTAACTAACTCAAATAAATTTTACATTTTACATACTGATAAACGCACGTTTTATATTTTGATAACATGACTAATTTCCACGAGAAACAAAATACAGTACACGTGCCTTGTAACAGCTGTTGTGATACTACGTAGAAAAACTTGTGGGCCAATCCATGTGCACCTAGAATACTAATGGCCTCTACTTGATGTCATATTATGTAGATGACTTCGATCTTTGACTATAGATGGCAGTATAACCTCATAAATGATATGACTTTTTTGTATAATCTGTAGTGTGAAAATGGAGTACCATACCTCATTTCTCTCCATCGCTCCTCAAACGCTTCAAAATCTATGTTTTGATTTCAGTAGTAAGCCACTTTCAATCCCCTGTTTATAGATGGTAGTTGGAGTAACCTGGTTCTTAAAAGCTTCTGTGTTTGATCGTGAGAGTTGTTGAAAATTGTGTTATATGTTTTAGAAAGCAGAAAACATATTCTGGAGATACCATCTTAGTTCTACGCTTGGTCTTGATGTTTTAAATTATTACGAAATGATTTAAAAATGTAAGAACGATTTCACTGGACGTTGTTTAGTCATTTGATCGTTCTATGTGCATTGTCTTCTCGGGTTACCCTTCCTGGCATTACGAATTGTAGTATTTTAGATCTTTTGAAATCGGTCTGGGCTGTAGAGAGTACACAGATAGACGAATGGTAGATCGGAAATAATCTCCACGTCGAAAATGTCCATGATTACTATATTATTACTGTAACTTTGTAAAATAAAAAAAAAATATCGCTACACTTGGTTAAGCAACGGCCTAACTAATTGGATACTTTTATAGTGCCAACCAAGTTCCACACTATTCGTAAATCAACTCATTTTGGAATCCTTTGTTTAACATAAACAAAGAGTTTTGTCTCAACCGGTTAAGAAATGGCATATGTTAACTTAAGTTGAAAATTTTCTAGAGGCATGTAAAAAATATATGTTAGAATTCCATTTCCAAGATTAAGCTGATTTTCATCCCCATTGAGTGAGATGACATAGTTGACATATTGTGGAACAAAACGTTGTTGCGGTTAAACTGAAGCACCTCTGTACAAATTTCCCTATATGATGATCCATTGTAATCATTCTCTGACATTCAAAAATATCCTCACTTAAATTTTTGTCAAAATTATTCGAGCCGGCCTCTTCCTCGAACCTCCTTAATAAATTTTCCCGATAGTAGCACCCATCAAAAACGTTTCTTGACATTTGATTCCTTGGTACGCCCTTCGCCAATTTTCATCAAAGACGTGGACAAAAATTAACTAAAGAGCGTTTCTCTCCGCACCGAACGACCACAAAATCGTTTGAGGTCTAACACAATGGGACAAAGGTCAATTAATTACGATTAGTGTAACCATCCGTGACCGCAACGCAACCAACATAACATGGTGCAACATTCCGAATACGAGGTCAATTATCAAACTAACGAAAAACACAAGTTGCGTCTTGAAACAGGTGCAACATCCTACAACTTGGTGCACACAACGTTCAACATTATGCAACATGGCGAAATATTACGCACGTAATACAACGTGATGGCCCATCCCGAGGACCCCTAAATGAATTATCCCGAAATCAGAGTGTCGATTTTGTACCGAAAATATCGGCGCGAGGTGAGCAAACCGGAAAAACATAGTAATGGTTATTTTAGTAATATTGGTTTGCTTGAGCGCATGCTTATATATTTTTTTAATTGATGTCACAATTGCGATTTCGTGTTGTTCAAATATTTGAAAATGAAAAATCAAAATCACATAGCAAACAGTCGGTTCCACTGGTCAAAAGCAAGCGAATACAAGAGGTGAAGTAGGCGTCAGCATCATAAGTATTCAACTGGTTCAACCATTCACCTCGCCAGCTCGCGCTGTCATTTTTGGTACAAAATTGACACTCAGAATTTCTTGTAATCACAGCTTTGCGTTCTAAATCCCTATCCCTATCCAAATTTTATCAAAATCGTTTAAGCCAAATAAATTGAAATCCCGATAGGAGTAGGATGCAAAGGGAATATTCATCAACAGATTACGATCTGTGATGAAATCGAACACGGCTTTGTCCCCCTATCGGAGTGCAAAAACCCATGAGCCGACCCATCTTCCATGCCAGTAATGCCGTATGTCCTCGAATTGGCTAGCGACGGCGTAAATTAAGGACCGGAAAAGCGAACCGCGAAACAATTGGGAGACCCCTGGCGCCAGAATAGATTGCAGAAATAATAACAAAAAAAAAAAAAAAAATTTATAAAATTCGATCTAGCCAATTAAAATTTAAAGAAATGGACCCGGGCAAACCATTCGACCCTGTGAACAAATTTTCGGAAAATCTGAATTAATCGATATCGATTCCCGCAATTAAAGACCCTTGTTACCAATTTTTATTAAAATCGTACGAATTAAAAACGAGATGACCCCTAAAGTAATTTTGCCGATCTAAGAACCCACCAAAATCCGTTTTTGATAACCGTCCTCCAGTAATTTATTTAGAAATTGTACGAGTCGAAAAAAATTAATAATATATATTAAGGGCCTTTCATTAGGGATGCTCTAAAATTTGGTAGGTTATAGCACCTATGTGCTAAAATAACGTCTCTCAAATTTGTTATAAGTTATTATTGTGGAGTAGGACCATGGGGTTTGAACATGGAAGGTTTAGGCGTTGAAAAACGTGTGCAAATCAGCAAATTTTATTATATTTCAAACTAATACATAAACAGTAATTTGTTTTACTTCTCTGCGAATAATAGATCCTGGATGTGAATCTGTTAAAAAGTTTAATGAAAAAAAGATAGATGTAACGATTGCGCGTCTTTGTTGCAGAACATTTAAATGATGCAAAACTCAGGCTGGAACTGATAGCTATGGAAAATACTAACAATAGTTTTCGACTGCAGATCTAGAGCATATTACTATACTACGTCTGGCACGAATGCGAGAAAACGAGGATCAAGTAAAGTAGTAAGCTGCCTTCAAAACTTTATTGAAATACACGTTAATAAAATAGTCAGCTCGAAGAAAATAAGCATTCAATTCTTATATCTTTCTATTCGTGGGCTGGGAACAAATTTAATATTAAAATCACACAGAGATATTTAACTAAAGGACACACCCAAAATGAACGTTATTCGGTTCAATCAACAATAGAAGAAAGAAAGCTAAGCTAAGTTAAGCTTCTAAGTAATATGACAAATTTCAACCAATCTAATTTTCGAATTTCCAAATAAAAGTATTTTCAAATTTTCAACATTCAGCCACTTACCATTAGCAACAAAAACAACTGGAATTTTCCTCAAGAGGAAGTAGTCCTTAATAACGCAGGCAAAAATAGAGGAAGAAAAGCAGCAAAAAATCCTCAAGCATTTAAGTATTCCATACCGGACTTAAGTTACGAAGAACTAGTGCCAATAACTTCAGAAAAATGGAGGGATTTTAATTCACTGTGTGAATTGAACCTTACTCATCAACAGTATTATACTTTTTACTCGAGCTTACCAGTTACAGAAACTATCTCCAACCGTGACGATGGCTAATATGAGTAACATTAAAGCAAAAATTTCCAATTGAAGTATTTTTAGAAAATTTTATTTTGAAAACAATTTTTAATTTTTTATAATATAATATTTTTAAGAATTGATTGAATTGTGATCAATTTTTTTTAAATAATATTGATTTGAAATTTAAGTTTCATTTTAACGTATGGTTTTCGAGATAACTTATGACGGTTTAATTGCAACTAAAACTTAAACTATGATAAGTTCAATATTATAATATGTGCAAATTTAGAAATTTCCATGTAGACTAGGATTTTCTCATTCATTTTAAAGAAAAAACTCTAGTGAATTTAGTAATTAAATTTAATTTCTGATATTAAAATGAACATTTGTACAAAAATTTGTATCTGCATTTAATATTTTTCGAAAGATATATAAAAACATCGTCGACTGCAAAGTTAATGTTTTCGACTTGTAACAGTATTAATTGGGAAGTGCGCAGTTATCTTACAATAATTATCCGAAAAAATTAATTAAAAAACTTTTGATTAAAATATAGTACAAATATTAAAATAAATAACAACCAATTTGAATACCGAAGTTTATCATACAATCGAAAATTAATAGATACAAATACCAAAACATTAAAATATAATTCAGAAAATGCATACATCTTGTTAGCTGATAATTAAAAAAAATTATTATATGTACACAGTGCCTAACGATAAAATTCTACCAGAACAAAAAGATAGTTAATAATATATTTTAATTGATAATATAACAAATTAACATAATTAAAAATTACTCTCTCTCTCTGGTACTATATTCCATCAAGGGATTTGGCCGCCTCAAATGAGGTTTCATAATCATATTTTCATTTCGGATAATGAGTGATTAATTCATTGATCCTAAACCAGCCGTGAAAAATTTTTTACTTGTCACCACCGGGAATCGAACCCGGGACCTCCGGTCGGTCGCTGGAGCAAGCATGCTGACCACTTTGCCATCGGGGTGGCAAAGTTAAATTAAAAATTACACTTGATTAAAAATAAAATAAAATTTATAAGTAGTTTTTCTTAAAATTTCCGTGTTCTCAGTATTTTAATTGTTTGAAAACGTACAATTGTTTTTTTAGGTCAGTTACTCATGTTGTATGCAAGGTTGGCGACAGAATTCAATTACTTTTATTTGTAATTTGTTTCTTTAGTTGTAGTAAAAACGTTTTATTTTTTGAACAATTATAATTTTTTTACAAATAATTTTTAAAAATTGATATGAAAATGTAAATACA
The DNA here is from genome assembly GCA_932526605.1 of Nephrotoma flavescens. NCBI lineage: Eukaryota > Metazoa > Arthropoda > Insecta > Diptera > Tipulidae > Nephrotoma > Nephrotoma flavescens. The sequence continues at coordinate 84,329,819 of OW052222.1, forward strand.
GTCAAATCTGTTTTGTTGTTTGTTGTTTCTGTTTTGTTGATTTTATTGTGGGCTCTTTCCAGTGCACCTAGAATACTACAGGCCACACTGCTTTTAAAATTTTGCTATATGACGTCAATTTATGTCGTCAGTTTTCTCTTTGGCTATTATAGGCAGCACTAAAATTAAAAAGATTGTTTTGATTTTATTTTGTTTTTGCTGTCATATTGATAAGAAAAAAATTGTAAACAGACAAGAAAAATATTTTAATAATATATTTTAAAATTTAATAGAAAGCTATTGGTAAAAGTATTTATTCATAATATTGTTATACAATTATGCATTTTAAAATGTGTTAAATATGTAAACACATAAAAAATGTACACATTTCCTATAATTTACGAGAAGACATAACCTTACTTTTAGCACATGTATAAAAATATTTTTTTTTCTGTTTGTTTTCGTTTTTTCATTTTATAAACATGACTGCCATCTACAGTTCAAAGAAAAAACTGTAGACAAAAATTTAATGACATAGCAAGCAGTGTGGCCTGTAGTATTCTAGGTGCACTGCTCTTTCTTTCTGCGATTTTTTTTATGCGGTATGAAAAAAATTTATTCAGGACAATCTACTTAAGTTCGTTCAAAATGTAAATCAAATTAGAACATAATTGAATGTGGTTAATCAATCTAACTAGTTAATTGACGTTGGCCATTTCGTTTTTTCGATTGTTGACATTTCAGCACATTGCGTAATGAAAGTAAGTCTTGCGTCATGTTGCGAAATGTTATTTTTCTACGTGAAACTTTTCTTCCGCATACAACTTTTTAAATGTGTTGCGAAAACTATTTTTTATACCTACTCGTAAAGTTTTGGGACATTTTTTTATGCGATTTCTTTTGTGGCCCCCCCCCCTATTACCGCTTTGGCTGTATTTCTTTGTTATTTATACTGTTAATCTTAATTTTTTCTTATATACAATTTTTCATAATTTTTTTGAACATTGTAGTTTATGTCCGGTTATATTATATTGTATGTAGTTTATGTCCGGTTTATATTTTTAAAAAAAATTATATGTCTGAAAATTCGGACATATAATTTTTTTTTAAAATTTACAACTATACATAGTATTCAATAATACGTTTTTTTAAGTACGGTATATCGCCAGCAAAAAAACAAATATTAAAAAACTTTAAGTGGTCCGAGATCAGTTAAACGTTGGAGATGAGTAAAGTCAAAAATTTTAATTTTTTATGCGGTATTTTTTGGTTTGAAACACAAGCCTAAACATTTAAAAAAAAAAACACAAATCAGTATCAGACTAAGTTTGGCTATCGATTTTTAAATTCGCATGCGAATTGATTAGCCTGTCGCTACAATAGCTGAATATTTTGATGTGGGAAGCTACAATAGCTGAATATCGGAGGGAATTCGTAGCATAATTTTGCGATGTAGTATCTGCAGCCTTACCACCGACTCCACCGGAGTTCATTGTTTTTCGCGAAATAATACCACGAACAACACAACGTTACCGTGCAGTGAACTTATAATTTATCTGTCAAGTATGTAGTGTTTGTGGTTAGTATAGGTAAATTATATAAATATAAAGATTTTATTCACTTAATGGTTTTAATTGCTCATTATTTTTGGGTAAACTTAGGTAAGAAAGACTACTTAATCGGAGAAATATTAGAGCTAATTTTTCTTCTCTTAATCTTCCAGAAAGAATGTTAGTACAATAACATTTACATAATATATAATAATACATTTTTAGTGCAAATACATAACTATATTAGTTTCAGACAACTATTTCGAGAGCCAAAGTAGCGTTTAAATTTGTGTTGGAGGAAATATCGTTAGAATTTAATTCATAGAATAGCAATTCCATTCAGCCAATTACGAAACTCACGACAACATACGACTTCTTGTAGAAGATTCGCATAACGACGTGTATGCCAAGATTTTAACACTTAATATATTAGAACCCTTAATATATTAGAAACACTTAATATATTAGAAAAAAGCGTTACTCTATGGATTTGTCTTGATACAAAAGAGGAAAAAAAGTTGGAAATTAAAACAGCATTTTACGAAAAAACAGTGTACGTCACATTAGTACTATGAAAGCCTCCATTTCTTAACAGAACATATTTACTTTAATCGAAAAGGATATCACAGTTTAAATGTTATGTTGGTAAAATTTAAAATGAGGATTTGTATTTTAATAAATTGTTGTACCATCTTTTCTTTATTTGTGACCATAAACTTAAGATCAAGGCAGTTTATGCACGTTATGGTGGTTCTTGCCATGATTCAATGGTTTAACCTTAGCAGTGGAACCTTAGCAGTACCCGAGACTATTTACCACGTCAAAGGAGAGACGGGGATGAAATTCTTGGTTGATAGGTAAACATTTCAAACATAAGCTACATTCTATTATAGATAAATATATCTAAGGCCGGCCACAAACGTGCAGTTTTAACTGTCAGTTTTAACTGTTTAGTTATGTCTGTTTTAACTGTGAACTGAGATGCACACACACGTTCAGTTTAATCCTTCATTTATTATCATGGATTTGAATGAGCGGAACGATTTGGTTGTTCTCGGTGTATGAAATTTCGATACAAAACTGAGAACTGCGCAGTTAAACCCCCACACACATTCAGTTCAGTTAATCGTTTCAGTTAAAAATATAAACATTTTAAAGTTCACAGTTAAACTGTACAGTTGAGTTTAATAACTTAACTGAAATACCCACACACGTACAGTTTTTACTGACAGTTTTAACTGTACAGTTAAAAATGTCAGTTAAAACTGTACGTGTGTGGCCTACCTAAAACATCTTATAAAGTGGACTCTGGATATCCTGAAAGTAGTCCTGTTAATTATTAAGATTTTGTATACCTCTTTAGACTACAGTTCAGACTATGTCTTTTAACACAAATAATCTTCTTCTTTGTCAGACTCGTCCGATGATGAGACACAACCCTTCCCCAACTACAAATTAATTTTATATTTCTTTAGCTTTAAATTTTCTCTTCTAATTTAAGCTTTCCTAAGCGGTACTTCTTATTAAATTCTAAGGCTTTCTTTTGCAATTTTTTGCAAAGACTTTTTCTTTGAAATCTTGAGATTTCTTCTAATTTAGTTTTTAATGTCTTTAAATCTATCGATAACTCCTTGGAAATATTATTTTGTATAGACACTTGACTTTCTAAAAGATTTTTGGTTTTCACCGCTTTCGCTGGTGGCATTTTAGATGTTTTTCGCTCGGTACCTTCTTGTAAGGTCAAACCTCCACAGTCAGACTGGGAAATAATTTCGCCTTGTTCACTTTGGGTTGACGCATTATTTGTATGTGAATTATTAACTGGTAGTAATAATTCTAATCTATCAATCACACATTCCTCTAATTTGGTAAAATGATATAATTTGCACGAATTTCGCGAAAATCGCGTCGAATTTTGTATTTCTAATCTTCCCAGACCTGAAACATGAACTATATTTTTAAACTTCGTTTTTATATAATAAAACTGTAAACATCATACTCGTTTCCAACCAGTCACGTCATATAACGGAGGTCCAAATAGGTTGAACTTTTCAATTGCTTCACTTCAAAGCACTTCCATTTGCTTTTTTGCATCGAGTGAATTTTATATCCCTCTAGTCAAATCAATATTTTCGAAATTTTCTTTTAAAATCATATGTACGACATTTTTTTCTATATCGCCTATTTAATATTAGAAAATCAACAATTCCGTGAATGAAGAAAAAATTATTTTAAGTAATGATTACTTGTTTTAAGAGAAATTTAACCTATTTTATCGCTGTAAAATGGCAATCGAAGTAACAAGTCAAACATTAGATATATCGCCGTGTGAAGTCGTAGTAGATATTAATTAACAGACCTAGGTTGGTATGAAGTTTGTAAAGGAAGAATGCACCTTTCAAACGTTAAAATAGATAACCGATTCCATGCGTCGAATTATCTATAAATCAACTCATAAAATCGATTAGCCATTTTGGCATTTGAGAGGTGCATTCTTCCTCTTCAAACTCCGTACTAACCTTGCTCTGTTTTTTAATATCTACTAAAACTTCACACGGCAATAACTAAATGTCACTCTTAGACTCGATTGATATCTCCTATGATTTTATATGACTGTATTAAAAATTAAGCTTTAGAATTTTCAACCTTTTCACTATTTTTACTAGAAAACTAAAATTGTTATTTATTGGGAAAAGTAAAAATCGCATAGCATTCCGGGGAGCTTAATCTGTAGGAGTTAGTTATTGGTCCAATATAAAGGCGTGGATGACTAGCGAGATATGGGAAAATTGGCTAACCAAACCAAATAAAATATTCAGGCGTTAAAAAACAATTATCATTCTGTTTGTCGGTAACTGCCCATCCCATCTAAATGCAGTGAAATTAAAATTTATTAAATTAGTATATTTCCCGCCAAATTGTACATCTCAACTTCAACCAATGATATGGACCTTATTAAAAGTCTTAAAACACATTACACCTTAGTGCGGCTTGCATTGTTGATATTAGAGACAATACAATATTTCCAAAAACCTGGGTTTCTGGAAAATGAAGAATAGAGAGATGATGATTTATTGCCACCATTGGATTTGAAAATTGAAAGTTTTTGAATCAATCTACAATCATTTGTAAACAATCGAAAACTTTTTTATCACAAAATTTAACTAACAGGGTTATTTAACGAATTTAGCGAATGAATATGCGAAAGCTTAAAGTTTATTTTTATTTTTTCTTTGTTTGTATTTTATAGAAGAAATTGCCTGAAACTGAATTAATTTAATAAATATATTACTAATTGAATTAAATTTGTTTAATTTTGCTTCAATTTGTATTTTTAGAATTTTCTCTAAATCGACCAAAAATGGTTAGCTTCTTGTGATTCGAGTTATGGAAGTTACACTATATTGTATGGTTATGGTTGGTGTCCAAATGTGTGTTCTAAATGTATAGCAGTACCTGAATGCTTCGTTTCCTTATGTGATGTGCTGAATGTGCTCGTGTGGAAGGGCACAATTAGCACAGGTTTCGTTTGATCAAAATATACTTGATATAACACATAAGTACTGTTTCTACGTAACGTTTACGAATAGCTAAATACTTGGCTACGTAAACCGTACGATACGAACTGCGATGTAAATTTTGGTGGAGAGAAAAATCATTTGCATATGTATTATTTTTTTAATGTTTTTTAGTATCTGCTGATAATTATGATTTTTCTGTTTTATAATAAAGGACCCCATTTTATATGTACATAAACATACGTATACGTCACATCTTAGATTGTGCATGATTGTAGAGTTCATGAACCATATTTTGTACACAAGAAATAAACAACTTTAATAGTCCTGCACCCCTTTTAAATGATGCGACTCCCCATCAAAAATCATTATAGCGAATATGTTAAGACGAGCATTAAACAAACGTAAAACTAAAATTACTTATATTTAAAATTTCATCAAAAATTATTTCACCCAAAAAAAGAATTAAAAATAAAGTGTAATTTGATAAAAATTAAAACTTACATCTTCTCTATATTTCCCAAGCTTAAATGTTCATACAGTTTTTCCATTTTACTTCTCTTCCACAGCTTTCATTCCACATTTGTTGTTGTATGGAAAATAACATGGAGACAATTTATTTGTATATTTGTTTGTCTGTTTGAACAATCATGAATTTTGTAGGTATTAAAATTGTTTGTTTTTATTCATCCTCCAACAACTATACAAGGATAATATGGTAAGCAGTAACGAAAGGCAAAAAAAATTGAATTAAAAAGAGAAAGTAGTTGAAAATGGAGAACGGTTATTACATAAGGAATAAATTTTTATATATTATAATACGTGTTGTACGAATGCCCGATTCCAGATGCTAACACCGGAACTCAAAATACACATAAAAATCTCATTAACTGAAGGGTTGAGGGAGGCAATGCTATAAAAAAATTTAACCAAACATGAAAGTATATAAATAAAAAATGAAAAATCCCTCTTTTCGTTTAAACTCTTCTTCTGCTTAATATTTCTGTATACATCCTTGCTGGGTTTTTATGCAAAAAAAAATATTATTTACAAATGAAAGGGTTTAGTTAAAATTATACCCAAAAAGAAAAATGGAAAATGTATACGGAACAAAAAATAATTAGACAGACATTTTGAAAAAAAAATGTACAAGACTCAAAAGGAATATAAGGTAATTTTATTTTTCTGGATGGTGCGTGAAATTTACAATAACAACGCCATGCGATGTAATTTGAAATTAATGGTAGGAATTTATATTTTTTTTGTGCTGCCGCTTTTGTCTTCTCCGCTATCTAAATTATATATTTTTGCTGAATTTTAAATGAATTAGGATTAGCATTTAAACTTACTAATTACACTTGGGTAGCAGCGCAAGCAAAATTAATGTGTGTTACATAACCCAAAATTTTAATCAAATATATCTATATATGTATATGTAAAGTGTAAGCAGGATTAATCAACGCGTGGAAAAGTTTGAAGCCATTACGAACATTTCGTATGTTTTTTTTAACATGACTAATGATGATATGGTTCAAATATGTAAATCTTCTTGATGTTGTTTAGAAATATCTAATATTAAAATCTAAAATCAGCCCTTTTACAATGAAATAATTTTCGCCACTTTTTACTAAATGTGAAATGTTACATAAATATCGTACATATATGTAAATTCGTCAATTTATTTAAATTAATTTGCAAACTTATAGGATTTTCTTTTAATCAGTAAAGCCTACACTTAAACAAAGTAGAACAAACAGTACCAAAATAAAAATTTGCGTTATAAAAAGCATAGTTTATACATAATTTATTTATTTTTGGAAAAACCATGCTGTTATGATCAAAAATTATATTTTATAATAAATATTATCTTGAAGTATGATATATATATTTTTCCTACGACTGCCGTTGTAAGTAGGCTTAGAGAAGAACGTTAAATCAAGAAGCGACTGTTTTCTTTATTCAAATAAACGATTAACTTTTAAGCTCGTTTATAAGAAAAGCGAGCGACAAAGTACTTTGTAACTCGATAGCAACTGACAAAACAATTTCGAACTTTGAAGTATTGTTAACCTGCATCTATTCAAAAATTCAAATTTTTTCGTTTTAACTAGTACGGAAATTTTTTGAAAATAAGTAATACAAAATTGAATCAATACAATGTTTTCATGTTATTTTTATTGTACGTCCTAGAAATATGAAAGGTGTTCAAAAAGTTCGGTAAATGTATGTTATGAAATAACGGCAATTGAAAATTAATTTATTAATTTTTTCTTATACATCTATTTAGCCAACCAACAATAAAAATGAACACTTGAATATTGCATGGTCATCGCACACTAATATGTTCTGTCAGTTTAAGCGCTTTAGCAAAGCATGTCAAGAAGTTGATGAAAATTCGATTGCAAAATACCGCGGAAAGGAAAACATGAAAACATAGTAACATAACGGTTTTCATGCACTTTTATAGCCTAAAAACATTTATACAGAACGGTATCGTTGGTGTTCCCAAAAATACAAAAATATATGGCTTAACGTAAATTTTCTAATATATATATTCGTACATTTTATTTGATGAATTGTTAATTTTGATTGGAAAATATCCAATAAGCCAATAATAGTACTTATTAGAATTTTTTTTATTGGTTTTTGGCTCGTTTTTATTACTAAAATAATTGTTAACCGGACAAGTGGTGCAGTGGTTAAATCTTCGGTCCGGGAGGTACTGGGTTCGAATTCCACTAGAGGCTGGATGCAATACGAATTTTCGTTATGATAATTAGTTAATCAACATAACTAAGACCCTCTGGTGGAGTGCAGAATTCAGCACCGACCCACCCGCCCATGTTAATGTACAGGTTGACATGGAGCTTGTGTGGGTAGTACACTGTAGTTGTGTGAGTGTGTGGGTGTGTGGGTGTGTGCGTGAAAGAAATGGGGGTATTAATTGACCTTAAAAGGATACTAAATCCATAGGATAATTAATACTTTTTTGATAAAAAGAAAAAAATTAAAAATATATAATGTTGATAGTTAAAAATATTAAAAATAAGAAATTTAGAATTTTTTTAATAAAAATCAAAATAAGGAGATAAAAATATGTAGACAAAATAATTATACAAAAGTATTTTCAATATGCTTATGTATAATTATTGTGTTTTTGTGGGTGTGTTTTTAAGCACGATAGAACTTATGAAATTGTAAAAAATAACACAAAAAATTAAATTGTAATCAAAATTTTTTTGTTATTCAAAAGATCAATACATGGCATTAGTATTTGAAAATGATTTCGGGCATCCATAATTTCCAAAAAAAAAAATAATTGGTCATGGTGCTGTAACGATCTCCATTGACCGTAACGCGATCCCCGGCCACATTTTTGAAGAAATAAGGTCCGATGATGCCACCAACGTGTAAACCGCACCAAACGGTGCATTTTTTGGATGTAATGGAGTCTGTAGGGTGTAGGTTGGTCCACTCCATATGCGGCAATTTTGTTTATGGATGGCTTGCTGAGATGGACGATTATGTGCGCCATAAAAATCCAGAAGTCGTCTATAAGTTGCACAAATCGATGACTGATTTTCAAAGTAAATTTTAATAATTTCGTAGCGTTGTTCAAGCGTGAGTCTATTCATGATGATTTGCCAGAGTATACTGAGGTCTGCCAGAGTATATTTTTCATAAAAATTTAATTTTTTGTTTTATTTTTCGCAATTTACAGTTCTATCAGGCTTAAAACAACACCCGTTCTAATCATTATTAATGTATAATGAGTTAGTACTAAATTTAATGTAAAACATTTCCAAAATTGTTTTTCTTTTTATACCACAAATTTTGTTTAATTCGAGCAACTAAATTTGTTTGTATACTTTAGATAGTTTACCATCGTGTTTATCATTTTGTTTTATTCTGACAATGCCTCTATTTTAGAACTCTAAATTTTGTTAAGTTCATTTTTTAATAAACACCACTTACTTCATGAAAAAATTGATAAAAAACATTTTGTTGTGGCTAGTCCGTATGTCGGACCATTTTAAAATCTGCATTAGTGTTGCATATTTTTCTGATAGTGAATCATCTTTCTGTAGTACATTGTTTTCCCGCTGGCGTTTCCTAAACATCAACAAAATTTGAGAAACAAACAGACTTTACAAAACCATTGTTTTTATTTGATACAAGGTAATACAGCTTATAAAAATTATTTTACTTGAAACACACGCTCTTCTAGATCGTATTATAAAGATAATTAAACAAAAGACTTCTGGGGAATTAATTTTTTGCGGGTGCACATGCGATTTCCCTGCGCATAACTTTTGCACTATCAACAATTCGAAAAAACTTTACCTGGCGGTTCTTGTTGGGAATTAGCTCGTCTACCACTCTGCTTCGTTTGATCGTTCACTTCTGGAACCCTGCATAAAACATTTGTATGAAAATAAAAAACACCTGTTTAAAAATTATAATTTCAAAATTGGTGGTAATTCATCAATTAGTTTAAAAGATTCCATTTTTTCGAAACTTAAAAATCCAAAACCGTTGAATAAGCAGTCGAATTTATTTTATCAAGTTAAATGTGATTGGAATGTTGTTTATATTAGTCAAACCAAACAATTTTTAGAAAAACGGATTTATTAGCATAAAAGTGGCGTAAATAGTAATTCCTATTAGTAGTTCCATACATACTCGAACGTTTATAATGAAAATGTCAATAAGCCATGTGGCCTTATTCCCACCGCGAATATGCAGAAATGCATTTATTGATGGTTTATGCAATGGTAATGCCCGCGCTGCAGCTAGAAACTACCAGGGGCGATATTCAAATCGGGAACGCTTTCCCGACTACAGATCGGGAAAATACTGTTAAACAAAAAAACTGTTGGTTGTTTTTAAATTATTTTTTTGGTGAGTGCGCATGCGATTTCCCTAAAAACCACAAAAAGTGGAATAGCTTATGTACCATCAACAATTCGAAAAAACTTGACTTGGTTGTTTTTGTTAAAAATGAGCTCCCTTATCACTCTGTTTCGTTTGATCATCCACTTCTGGTACTCCCCTCTATATGGAAAGGATAAAAAATTTTGAACATCATTTCTGAGCCGAATATTAGAATTACTTACAATTTTTTTTCTAAAAACTTATATTAATTTATTTTGCTGTAAAATGGTTGTGTAAAAGTGTTTCTTTCAAAATTTTTATTATGGAATTTGTTGTCTGAATGTCATAAGATTCTTTGTTCTAAAATATTTACTGCGTGTAAAGTAGAAAGTCAAGAATTAGGAACGAATTCATGGCTGGAAATCTAAAGAATCGGCTAAACTCTCTAAATTTTCCATTAATAAGTTAGCTAATAAGCTTTAGCGTTAGCTATATTAGCTTCCATTAATAAGTTAGTTCGAGGTTGATAAAGTAAACTTAAAAAAAACACACAAAATATTCGGAATGTATTGTAATTTTTATTTCATTTTACAGATTGATCCTTGCCATTTTTAGTTAATCAAGATATCATTCAAATGTCCTCCACGGGACTTCTTACAGGCCTTGATTCTTTTGAGGTAATTTTCAATGACTTTTCGGCACATTTCGGGCGGTATCTCGGCCATTACCTTACGAATATTAGTTTTCAATTCGTCAAGAGTTTGAGGATTGTTTGCGTAAACACGATCTTTCGCGTAGCCCCACAAAAAGAAATCCAAAGGCATTAAATCACAGAATCTGTGATCTCCAAAGTCGTTAAATCACAGGAAAATGAGCTTCATCACTGAAGAAAATTTTGTTCGAAAAATCAGCATCGACGGCCTGTTTTTCCAACACCCAATTTGCGATTGTTAAATGTTCCATATTCTTAAATGGCAGAATGTCAACTAAATAAATGACAGCGTACTTGACGTTTATCTTTGACAGATGTCGGTATACAGATTTCTACTTTATCAACCTCGAATTGGATAACCCTGTATTTTACTTATGGGAAAACCCATTGGAGAATCAAAAATTTGTTTGGAATTAATATTTTAATAGTATTGTATTGTTAATTCTGAATTATTGAAACATTGCGTTTGAATTTTCGTTCTTTTTATCCAATATTATAGAAGAATTTGTTCAACAAGCAGAATCTACTTTTTAGTTTTCATTTTAATGAGATAACGACAAGACAAACATCTAAATTGGACAATATTGTTGTAAACAGTGTAAATGGCCAGTACTCCTTTCATATATTGATCTTCCGAACAACGTAAAATTTATTCTAAGTTTAGGCAATTAATTTTGTCTACCTGCTATTAAAAAATATCTTCCATTCTTTAAAATTTGTTCAAGTGTTAAAAATGCAATTTTTTGTTTTCCGGAAAATGATTGTGCTCAAATTCGAAATTAATTTTTAAATATATTCACAAATTTTGAAAGAGTCTTTCACCCATTGAAAAATGTATTTTGTCATACGTAAAACAAACTTAAACGTTTTTACGTAATAACCCAAACATGTCAGTGACTCGGGCAGATAAAGGCAATGTGACAGTAGTAACAAAACGCATCAAAACATAATCATATTAGAAAAATGAATGTTTTACCAAGTGATGAGGCCACTTATTGAAAAATAATTCGACACCAAACTACAATACATTCTTTAAAAAAGAATTGACACAACACAGATAATATTGATGAATTTACAAAAGAAAAATTAACAAGTTATAAACCAATTATCTCTAAATTATATGGTTTGCGAAAAATCCATAAAACTGATATACCATACAGACGTGAGGTCTATGAATGGTACCACACTACAGTTTATCGGAATTTTTAGGTAATATTCTTAAATTTAGTGTAGGTAAAACTACTTTATTTGTTCTAAATTCTGAAGTTTTAAAACAAAAAATTCGAAATGTTATTATATGTACCTCCAAATTTTATTTTAATTTCATTATTTACAAGTGCAGAGTCAAATAATTTTAGATATTATTAGAAAAATTGGAGAAACATAAAAAAGGACACAATATCCAAATTAACGAAAGTCCAATTTCTTAAATATGTATATGCATTGTTTTAAATAATTCAAAATTTTCTTTTAACAATATTAATTACAAACTAATTTTTGGTTCTCCAATGGGTTCTCCCATAGCTAACTTATTAATGGAAAATTTAGAGAGTTTAGCACTACATTCTTTAGATTTCCAGCCTTTATTTTACTATATTTATGTACATGATAGTATTACTGCTATACCAGAACATAAAATTGATATATTTAAAAAAAAAAAATTAATAAAATAAATAGTCGAATAAAATTTACTTTAGAAAAGGAAATTAACAACAAAATTGCAATTTTAGATGTACTTTTGATTCACGAACCGGATGGCAAAATTTCTTTCGATTGGAGATAGTTGGTCTGTCAGATACTAAATTTTCATCCTTGGCTACCTACTTCATGTAAAATTAACACAGTAATTATTTTAGCTCACAAAATCTTAAACATTACAGGCATCAAATTCCATAATACAAATTTTAAAATTTTGAAAAAAACACTTTTACATAACCATCAACCGTCAAAAATGAATAAAAGTTTTTTGGTTAAACAAAAAAATTTTGTTAGTTAGAATTTAACATTCAGGCAAGTAATGATGTTCAAAATTATTTATCCCTTCGACATAATATTTTTATTTTTGTTTTTTTATTTATTTAAATTATTACAACTGAATACAATTCATCTAGTAATTTTTCTTTCTTAATTTAGTCACTTGTGAATGAGAAGACGCCCATTGGTCGGCTCCATTTATAAGTTATTTACTGAAGCAGTCTTTGCTTTGGTGTCCTTAATCCATTAAATCAATTGGTTTCGTTCTCTGCAATCGTCTTACTGCATGGGAGGTGGCCAACATACCACGAAGCTTTTCATTTACGTGTTGATAAATACGTTGTCCATGTATTACTGCAAGTTTTTTTATTTCTTCTTGGACCGTCGGGATATTTAGATCCCTATGAAGGTCATCATTCCTAATGTATTACGGTGCGTTAACTATACAACGTAGCAATTTGTTTTGAAAAGTTTGTATTATTATAGTGTTGGTTTTCTTTGTACAGCCCCAGAGCTGTATTCCGTAAGTCCATACAGGCTTTAGCACCTGTTGATATAATAGCAATTTATTTTCGGTTGACAATTCCGAGTTTTTCCCGAGCAGCCTATACATTTTTCGATATTTGATATTAAGTTCTGTTTTCTTTTTAACGTGTTCTTTCCATCTTATCCTGGTATCTAAGGTCATCCCTAGATATTTAGCCTTATTTTCATACGGAATCTGCTGACCGTTAATGATTACAGGTTTGTAACTGATTTTTAGAATAGTCAAATTCACATGTGTGGATTTCGATTCATTGAGCCCGATACGCCACATTTTTGTCCATTTTATGATTTTGTCACATGCTTCTTGAAGTTTCGTTGTCGATTCCTCGATAGTGTCTCCTACTGAGAGAACTGCAGTGTCATCAGCAAATGTTGCAACGGTAACGTCGTTTAAATGAGGTAGATCTCTGTTGTAGAGTAGGTAAAGAATTGGTCCCAAAACACTACCCTGCGGGACTCCTGCCGAAATCATTTTTAGCTCGGAATATTCATCTTCATATTTCACCCGAAAGTGGCGATTCTCTATGTATGATTTTAAAATCATATAATATTGTTTTGGTAAATCTCTATGTAGTTTAAAGAGTAAACCTCTGTGCCATACCTTATCGAGGGCTCTGTGCCATACCTCATCTAAGAAGATACCAGAGATAACCTTTTTCCTTTCTAATGTATTCTCAATGACATCTGTAAGCCTGTGAACCTGCTCAATAGTTGAGTGTTTCTCTCTGAAACCAAACTGATATACTGGGATAAGGTTTCGTTGTTCTATGGTTTTTTTCAATCTTTTGAGCAACAGCCTCTCAAACAAATTCGCTAGGTTTGGTAGAAGTGAAATTGGCCGATACGATTTTCTATCATTCGGTGGCTTGCCCGGTTTCGGAATCATTATTACTTCTGCTACTTTCCACTGCATTGGCACATATTTTTTCCTGAGGATCGCATTGATTATGTGCAGTAATTTACGGGTCCCTTTTTCAGACAGCTCCTTTATTATTTGCCCTATTATCAGATCGTAACCAGGAGCTTTCTTTGCTTTTATTTTCTTAATTTCAGCTTTTAGTTCTTTCAATGTTACAGACCTGATATCTTCGAAATCAGATATTCTGGGCGTATCAGCAGTGTTTTCGTAGCTGGTCTGCCGACCTAGAGGTTGAAATGTTTCTTCAAGATGTTCAGCAAACAGGTCAGCTTTATCTTTTGCACTTCTAGCCCAATTCCCATCGTTTGTTTTGATTAGGGGGATCTGCGTTTTTGGTCGTTTTAACGCTTTTGTTGCTTTCCAGAGGGAATAGTCGGTATCTTTAGTTTGGGCTAGAGAACAGAGATATTTTCCAATTGCTTCATTTTTCACTGCTTTTATGAGTACCTTAAGTTTGATGCACAAGTTGTTTAAGGTGGTTTAATTCTCTTACTTCTATTGGGTAAATAACGGCGTTTTCTTTCCTGGATGATAATTTGAGGGTGCGCTCCCAAGCCGACCATTGTATGACATCAAGGAGCCAGTCTAGTTCCTCTTCTATTTCATAATCACTTTTGATTGGCACTTGAAGTTCTATTTTTTCCTCCACTAACTGCTTAAACAATTCCTAATTTGTTTTGTTGTTTGGTGTGGTAAATTTGTTTTTTCTATTACATTTTCACTAACCGTCATAATAACAGGAGAATGATCAGATATTAGACTTTCATCATTTTCTAAGAAGAAGTAGCGTTTTGATATGCCTTTAGTGATGTAGAAATCTATTAAGTCTGGGATTTTGTTAGGATCTGTTGGCCAGTACGTTGGTTTCCCTCCTGAGTAAAATTCGCAGTTTGAGTATTGGCCAGCTGCAAGTAATTCCTTGCCTTTTGGAGAGGTTAATCTTGAACCCCAGAAGGTATTTTTTGCATTAAAATCACCTCCGACAATGAAGTTACTTCCTAATTTCTGGAACAGATTAATGTAGTCTTCTTATTTTAGGTTATACCGTGGGGGGCAATATATTGTAGATATATTACAGGTGTTGTGAAGACCAAATTTAGCCGTCACGGTTGTTACTTGCATGGATTCTTTTTCTATTTTTAATTCTTCATGATGTTTGATATTATCCCTAATAAATATAGCTGACCCTCTTCTTGCTCGTTCTGCAGGATGCGTGGTATGGTAACAAGTATATCTCCGGATTGATACATAGGAGCTGCTGGTAAAATGTGTTTCTGATATTAAGCATATATCAATTATCTCTGTATTTAGAAATAGTTCTAATTATCCTAGGTGTTGTGTTAATCCGTTTGCATTCCATATGGCTATTCTTAATGAGTAGTTTTGATGTCTTGGTTCTGTTCCGCAATTATGAGTTGAACTATGTATTGCAGACATTATTTATTTTCAACTATTTTGGAACTTGGTATTTCCAGCAGACTAAGTCGATCCAGAATTAACCTATTTAGTTTATTCTGTTCCTCAAGGCTATTTAGGATTGGTTGGACAGTGTTTTTGAAATTTTCGGTACCGTTTGCCTCATTTTCTTTCGAATTTGAAGCGGCCTGTGCATATGTATAATTATCCCTACGCATAGATGATTCGTTTCTTGCTCGATTCTTGTTTGGATGACTTAGAGGGGGTTTGCGTGCCTGATCCCTCATTTTTTTGTAGCTGCTTGGCAACCTTACATCCTCGGTAGCTGGCTGGATGCTGCCCATTACAATTTATACATTTTGCTGGTTCTTCTTTTGATAGTTTTCAAGTTTGTGTTGGGTGCTTTTCAGCACATTTCACACATCTTGGATCGCGCGCGCAATATCGTTGCGTCGATCTTTACTCGCATGTTGAGTATGCCAGTTATATTGTAAATGTTTTCTATTTTCTCGGATTTATCAAACGTTAGCATGAACAGAGGAAGCCCTCTTTTTGAAACAGCTTCTAGTCGGTTCTCTCCGCTACGTCTCTCTTTTTTAATAATGTTTACGGCATCAAGGATTTTAAATCCTCTATTTTCTAGATCCTCCATTATTGAATTAATTTCACAGGTTGGATGTAGCCCTCTGGCCATGACCTTGATGGAACGATCGTTTTTATTTTCGTACCACTGATATTTTTGCGTATTCAGCTTCATTCACAAGTTTCTGTATGCGTTTGGATTTGAAGTGTTAATCTTCCATACATTATCGTTCAGAGCAGTAATTTTATACTCTTATTCCGTAACAGTACTCATTACACTTTGGATTTCTGAGTAGTTCGTTACTCCTACTATGAAAATCGGTGGTGGGGTTTTACCTTTGTCTGTGCTTCATTTATTATTATTCAGCTTCATTCACAAGTTTCTGTATGCGTTTGGATTTGAAGTGTTAATCTTCCATACATTATCGGTCAGAGCAGTAATTTTATACTCTTATTCCGTAACAGTACTCATTACACTTTGGATTTCTGAGTAGTTCGTTACTCCTACTATGAAATTCGGTGGTGGGGTTTTTACCTTTGTCTGTGCTTCATTTTGTTGAGCTGGTTGCATTTCGGGTGATTTTTCTATCTCATCGACATTTATTGGTGAAAGTGATTTCTCTTTTGGTTTAGATGGTTGTCTAGAGCTATTTGTTTCTTGATGATTAACTGTTTTCTAGAAACCTCTTTTGAAGTTGATGGTAAAGTTTCTGCCATTTCTGGTGTGTGTTGAGCTTTCCTTTTCTTACTTGGTCTTTTACTCCGTTTCAACATCCAATGTTTCTCTTACCAATTCTTCTTCATCGTATGGAATGGATTGATGTCATCATCGATTGCAGGATTATGTTTTGTCCCAAGTTCTGCATGTGTTTCAACTGCTTTTTTGAGTTCTTCATTCTCTTTCTTTAAAATTGTAAATTCTTCTTTCAATTTAGTTGTAAATTCCTTTATTTCTCGTAGTTGATCACGGAGTTCAGCATTTTCCTTCTCGTACTGAAATATATTTTCAGTTGAAGATCTTGATGATCTTGGTAATTTGGAACTTCGTCCAAATGGGTTAAACAATGGTTAGCCCATCCCAGAATCTATTGGGCTTGCCTCTGAAGAGTTTGGATTTGTCAGCATATCTGCTGCTGTACCACCTGAGGTATTACATTCCGTATTTGTTGTATTCATTGTTTGTTTTAGCCAATTTATACCACTGGCATTTGGTTCCCGGTAGCACTTTGCTACTGCCGAAGCAGTACCCACCCCCGCGACGTGCACGCGGCTACCTTGGTGTTACCTAGGTGTACACATAGACAGCCGAAGCCCTCTGAGTACCCTAGACTGAGGGGTCGACATAATATGTGTTTTTATTAGAGACTTTCGATTGACCTGAATTAACAAAATTATCTGAATTAACTGAAGTGAATTGAGCGTTCGATTCGCACCTCAGTTAAAAAATTGACTGAATTAACTGAAGAGATATTTGCTCGTCTAGTTAAATCAGATAGGTTGTTTTTGTTGTATTTTTGACATTTGTTGGTTATTTACGTTCATTCTGCGTTTTTTAAAGTGTGTTAGTGTTTTTTTCCTAATTTAAACTAAACAAATTTCAATAAAAAAGAATTAAATTACTACTTTATGATTAAAATTAATTAATTTAATTTATGTAATATTAATATTACTTATTTAAGTATTATTAATTACTTATTTAATTAGTTATTAGTTATTAAAAATGGCATTAGAACACGACTTTATCGAATATGTCCGTCAATCGAATACGTCCATTTTTTTATCGGAAAACAAACAAAATATTATAAACATAATACCATACACATAATATGTACAATAAAATATATAATATTTGTTATTTTATAGAAAAGTCTTCGGTTTGGACAAAATCTGAAACTTTAAAATTAATTGAGCCATACGGCGAATATAAGGAGAGTTTTACGCATGTAAAGCATTGGAAGCATGCCTGGGACCTAATATCAACCCATTTACAAGCGTTAGATGTAATGGTGAGTCGTGCGTTGAACATCATAAATTTTTAATGAAACTCTGTACATATAATTGTTTATTTTATAAAACAGAAATCAGCCAAAGATTGTTCAATAAAATGAAGTAATCTATCTCGCACGTATAAAACGGCGAAAGATAATAGGAATAAGACAGGCCGCGGATCAATTCGGGTCGAATTTTTTCAAAACGCCGAACAACAGACCGAAGAAATGCAACTAAGAAAGCTAACGCTTCCAAAGAAAGAAAACGTTGTTTGACAATAAAAGACAGTTACTATAAAGCAAAAATGGAACCGTTGGAAATAAAAGAAAAATGAGAATAAAAAATAATTTAAATTGAAAAAAAGAAGCTAGAAGTGTTAAAACAGCTATTGAATAAATAAAATATAGGTGTAAGTTTTTGTACTGCGTCTTTGACCTATAAAACTACTCACAAAAAAAAATTGTGAGTAGTTTTATAGATCACAGACACTATGGAGAAATTGCTGATTGAATTAAATTTAATAAATAAATAAAATAAATAATTTTATCAAAATTGTAGATTTTTAATTTTTATTATTTATATAAGTAGTATTAGTTGTAATAAGCAAAAAAGTGGTAGTATACTATTTATAAAACTATTTTTAACGCTGTTTTATAGAATATTAACATTTATTAACATTCGCACTATAATCAACAAAAGCCAAATTTAAAATGATTTTTGACATTTATCTGAAATGAAGAGGTGCGATTCGAACACCCAATTCACTTCACTTCAGTAGCTCAATTAAGTGAATAGTAACTCAATTATCTGAGTAGTAACTCAATTGCAATTCTGTTAAATCAGGTCAATCGAAAGTCCCTTAACTCAATTTCTGAAGAGTTGTTGCCCTTCAGTTGAATCGAACGCGTCTATTATAAAACATTTGTCTGAAAAAAAAACATTATTAACTCATCAATTAGTTTAATATTCCATTTCCTTGAAACTTAAAGATCCAATACCGTTGAACAGACAGACGAATTTAACTTATCAAGCTAAATGTAATTGTAATGTTGTCAAACCACAGAATTTTTAGAAAAACGAGTTTATTGCGTAAATAACGGTTACGAACAAAGTACGAGTGCACTTACAAAACACTTAAGACATATAATTAATTTCGGATCCGCTCGAAACGCGATATTTCAAAACGAGATAGGGTACAAAACGAAATATTTCAAAATGCGATATTTCAAAACGCGACATGGTACAAAACGCGATATGGTACAAAATGCGATATTTTGAAATGCGATATTCCAAAACGCGATATGGTACAAAACGCGATATGGTACAAAACGAGATATTTCAAAACGCGATATTTAAAAACGCTGGTACAGAATATGCGTTGCGAAGCGACGGAGCGCAGCGACCCACCTGATATCGATCCTATGTACTATCGTTCCTATCGACTTTTAAATTCCTATAAACTGAAATTAAATTTCCCCTTCACCCGCTTGACATAACCCGATCCTAAACTCCCGTTTTGTACCATATCGCGTTTTGTACTATTTTGAAATATCGCGTTTTGTACCACATCGCGTTTTGTACTGTATCGCGTTTCGAAATATCGCATTTTGAAATATCGTGTTTTGTACCATATCGTGTTTTGTACCGTATCGCGTTTTGAAATATCGCGTTTTGTTAATTCGCGTTTTAAAATATCGCGTTTCAAATGGGACCCAATTAATTTAGACAATGTCCAAATACGATAAAGAACGAAATTTTAGAAAGAGATCAATTTTGGAAATGCTTTACATTAAATCTAGTACTAACTCTATAAACATTAACAATGATTGTACTTGTATTGAAAGTGCTTATAAATATTTTGTCTAATTTGTTTTTGTCTCCCTTCTTTTATTTTTTATTAAAAAATTTCTAATTTAGTTTTTTAATAATTACATTATTTATTTTATAATTTCAAATCATATTTTATAAAATTTTTTAAGTTTTCCATTCACTTTGTATCTATTTATATAAAATTTGCTGTATATGCTTTGTATATATTGTGACGGAAATTTTGTTAATTAAGTTTTCATTAGGTTTGAAAATGATGTCGAATTGACATCGAAAGCCTTGCAAGTAATTATTTTAATAATAAAAACGAACAAAAAACCAATAAAATTCCATTAATTGTGATATGTAATAGATTTGGATTGTTCTTGTTTTTATAAATTTCGAATTCCGCCTTTCGGTCTAAATTACGCTTTTCATCGTTTTAGTTAAAATTATCAATTGGTTTTTTATTACCTTTGCAAACTGTTGTGGACCGAGGTTCTCTCAACCCTTTCACAGTTCGCGTTTCTCGTCATTTTACATCGTTGCTAGCCAATTCGAGGACGGACGGTTGTATGTCCGATTGCGTAGAAGCATCTCCACATTGCATAGCTCTATGCCAGCCTCTATTCGACACACGCAATAGATGATATTCGACACACGCAATAGATGACCTAACAAATCAATCGAGTGATAATTTTTTGCGAAATCAAAAAACAAGTGTTTAATAAAATGTGTTTATTAAGTAAGTATGTAAGTATGTAAGTGTGTTTCGCCTAGTGCCGACGACAAACAGTGTAAAAATTATTCGAAACAGCTTAATTTTTGGAATTACAGAGCGGTGAATTTACTAAATAAAAAAAATAATCTTGCAAGTTTATTGCTTTACGAGTAGTTACTTCATTTGTGTATAATTTAGATCCATGGCTGTTAAGGATCCAGTGGTCCCATTCTCCTAAAATTAAAAAGAATAAACAATCCATTAATCATTAGTAAATAATCTAAAAAAAATTTAATTAAATTTCTTTACTTAAGACAGAAAATTTCTTACCAGTTGCATTTGTGTAAACAAATCATGTATTGTTTATTATTCAAAACAACATCTAGGCTTAAAGATTTTTAATCTTATAAAAGTCGGTTTAGTAACTCAATGATGATTGTGAACATACTCAACGAATATGTTTTGACATCTATTGGTACTTAGATCTACCAAAACTATTGTAAAATAATATTTTTGTGCAGCTAAAAATAGAATAGAATTATCTCGGCCTTAATCGAACTATGAAAGTGTCAAGATATGATTTAAAATCAACTACTGAAATTTTAATAAATTTATTTTTTTATTATCACTGCAACCTGTTCTGGGGCCGAGGCTCTTCCAACTCTTCTGCGGTTTGCTTTGTTCGTCCTTTTCCGCCGCGTCCAGCCAATTTGAGGACGTACGGCTATAGGTCCGATTTTTACCACCATCTGCACAATATTGCATAGCTCCATGCCAGCCTATCATAGGGGTGTTCCATTTCATCATAGATCATAATCTGTAGATGGAATTTCCCTTTGCTTCCTGCCCCTATCGGGATTCGAACTCGGTACCTCCCAATCCAAACGCCGAAGCTTTAACCACTGTGCCGTTTGGTCGGTATAAATTTATTGTAAAGTTTGCAAAATCGTTTTCCTTAGCCAGATAATAGTTTTAAAAAATACCGAACCATGATAGTGTTTACTATACACGGGTAAAATGATTATTGCTGATTGTTCATCACTTAACATATAATTTATTATTATTACTATAAATTAAAACTATTTTGAGCTAAATATTTAGTTATATTAAATATTTAGGTATTAAGGGTTTATTTCGAGTTAAATTTTGGCGCTGGTATGACAATTCACAAATCAACAATTGTAAATGATAAATGATTAATTGTTAGGATAAATGTCACCTAACTTCATTTCAAAGTGCGATAAATTTATCCAGACAATTTCGACGCACTGAACCTAAATTCGGCTAGAATTGGAAAATACATTTTACTTGGTGAAATATTTGGTACATGACCGTCCAATTTTGCAATTAGACTAGTGATGGTATCTTTATGCCCGACAACGAAGCAAGAGGATTTTGGTATGTTCATTTAGTTTAATTGCGTCTCACATTTAGGGAGCATTGAGCTTAACATACAGCAGAAAGTTTCATTACCATGAACATTGAACAGCTTACGAGTAAATAGAAATTTCCTGAAAATTATATTACACATATGAAAAAATAAAACACAAAATTATGTTATAACATAAACATATACGAGTATGTACATTATACAGTTTTTTGCTCTACAAATTGGAATAAAAGAATAATAAATTTCTTAGTTTTTAAAAAAATTTAATTCTCAGCAGAAAAAAAAGTTTAATTTTTCATTTTCTAACAGCATACATAATATGAGTTAGTTGGTACGAGTTGGTACATAAAAAAATTTAAATTAAAAAGTTTTAAGGATTTTTTTTCGTAGGAGTCTTGTATTACGAATATATTATGTACATACACACACATTCAGTTTAGGGCGTATATTTTATATTTAAATTTTTTCTTCATTTTAAAAACTGTGTTGTTTTTTTATAATTTTAAATATTTGTAAAAAATACAACATTTATTTTAATTTTTTTTCCTTTTTATAACATTAAGATATATAGTTAAAATTTTAAAAGTTGAAAACTCTGGAGATACAGTAAAAACATGTATTATGTAGAAACCAACATAAAAAATTTAAAATTGTATGTATTCTAACAGAAAAAATGGAGATATAAAATAAATCTCAAGAGATTTTAAGGATTTTTTCCTTAAATATAATGTACCGTTTTTGCTGCTGCTGCTATAAAATGAAATATTCATAAAAAAAAATTTCTTGCCATTTTTTTCTACAATTTCTATAAGTTTGAGATATCCAGAACTCTACTCCACAGAATGAAAATAAAACAAACATAAATAAAAAATAAATGTAATGGAAGGAATATTTATCTTCTGTGTATTCAATATTCTCGAACTCGTCCAACCGAAGTATACCCAAAACCAGAAAACATTTGCTTCTTTATACCCTTATGAAATTTTACATTTGCACATTTATAAAATAGTAAAATTTCCTATCTGCAGGTAAATTACGTATAAACTCATCACTCCCGAAAGACTATCTTACTACAATATTTTTTATTTTGCTATATCGTTAAAATTATCTATTTGTTGTTTCATTTTTACCAAAAACCATATTGATTTCTGATGGAATTTATTGTTTGATTTTATTCGTATGTGTGTATGTGCAAAGATTATTAATATCCTCAATGAAAGATTTATTGATAGTAAATCCTATTTGTATATGGTATATCTACCTAAAGATCTGTATTGTTATTACAGTTGTAAAATGTACTAGCAATTATGTATCATTCAATATAAAGATATATGTACAGATTAGATTCTCTACTCAAATCATGAAAACATTTTGAATCGTTATTGGTATCGTTACGTACACTACCGGTGGAGAGTGAAAAAAGCTGAAGATTGAATGCCGGATCGATGCACAATAGGCTCGAATCAAACCGTTGATACTCAATTGTGATGGTTGGTTTAAAGACACACTTCACAAAAATTAAAAATGTTTATAATTCATCAAATTGACTGACCAAAGTATATTTATTAGGTGTGCAAGTAGAACCTCGGCTCTGAAGTTGGTTGCATTAAATACTTGAACGCGTCCAAATCGCCCGCCATTTTGTATATATGTAGCTTAGTCATTGCTGTTCTTGACATAAGCTTGTCGATAATGGCGAGTTTTTTCCAAGCAAAAAGTAGATCAAGTTTTGACAGTTGCCAAAGAACGTAAAATTTCTTGGTGTTGTTTTTGTTGCCAGTGTGTAAGTAATAGCGCATAAGCGACCGTCTTTTGTTGTTGGTTTTTTATGCATATTTTGTTTAAGCGCATTTGTGCAACACAGACAACGTGTTTCTTGAAAAAAAAAATTATGCCATAAACAAGTTTATATATATATGGTGAAATTTTACACATCTATGACCCCCTGTCGGTGTGCAAAACCCATGGGCCGACCCATCTTCCATGCCAGTATAGGCTGGCATGGAGCTTGCAATGTGCAGATATGGTCTTAAATCGGTACTATAGCCGTACGTCCTCGAGTTGGCCCGGAGGCGTAAAGTAGGACATAAAAAGCATAACCGCGGAACAGCAGGGTGAGCCTTGAACCCCAAAACAGATCGCATAGTTAACAATAAAAAAAAAGTTTATGTATAATAATTAATATTAAATATGGTTATTAATTTGTTTAATATATTAATTTACACAAAACACATTTAAACACAGCAAAAAAAAAATACTTAAATAATGAAATATAAAAATTGCGCACTAATAATGTTTGGTGGTGGTAGTGTTGATCAAATCGAAAAAAATCGTATATATCAAAAAATATAGATTTTATTTAGATCAAGTCTATCTGTCATTTTTGTGTTGGAGAGAACGTAAAATTTGATTTAAATCAAATCTTTTTGATCTAAATCAAATCTTTTTGATCTAAATCAAATCTTTTTGCTGGAAAGAACGTCACATAAGAAACATTTACGTCATTGCATTCTATTCTGTTGTCGTCAAATGGAAAGAAAATGCTATTCAAACTATGGAATTGATTAATTTGACTTTGAGCGAACATTCTGTGAATTAAGAAGAATTTAATAATCGTTCGTGAAGTTAATTTGTTTAAGAATTTTTTCGGCTTTTCGGACAAAATATTATTTTAATGGACACCCATACAATGTGTACGACAAAAATTGTCGTAAACATTGTATGGGTGTCCATTAAAAAAATATTTTGTCCGAAAAGCCGAAAAAATTCTTAAACATTCTGTGAGTTATTCAACAGTATAAGGTGGTTTAAAAGATTCCGTGATCGCAATTTTAGTCTTGAAGTCGATTCACGTTCAGGTGCAGTAAAACAATTTGAACACGAAGAAATTAAAGTTTTACCGAATGAAAATCCGTGTCAAACGCAAAAAGAGCTTACAGGATAGTAAGGAGTTACTCACCAAGCAGTATCACTTTGATTGCATGCAATGGGAAAAATACAGACTAGGCCAGCCAACAACATCGGTTGCAAAGTGTTACTGTCTGTCTAGTAGGATTGGAAATGAGTCATTTTCTATGAGCTTCTGGAACCTGGTCAACCAGTTACAGTTAACGTTACCAGCCCCCATTGATCAATTTAAATGATGTTCTGGAGGAAAAAATCCATTTACGGGCCAATGAAGGCAGAGAGATATTGCTGACCATGGGTCCCATTTGAAACGCGATATTTTAAATTACGAATTTTAAAAATGCGATATTTCAAAACGCGATACGGTACAAAACGCGATATGGTACAAAACACGATATTACAAAATGCGATAGGGTATGAAATGCGATATTCCAAACGCGGCATTGTACAAAATGCGATATGGTACAAAACGCGATATAGTACAAAATGCGATAGGGATTTAAAAATCGATAAGAGCGGGAATATAGGACCGGGTTATATTAGGCGGGTCGCTGCGCTCCCTTTGCTTCTATACATTCTGGAAAAGGGGAAATTTAATTTCATAGTTTGTAGGAAATTAAAAATCGATAGGAGCGGGAATTTAGGATCGAGTTTTATCAGGCGGGTGAAGGGGAAATTAAATTTCAGTTTATAGGAAATTAAAAATCAATAGGAGGGAGAGTATATAGGATCGGGTTATATCAGTCGGGTTACTACTCTCCCGTCGCTTCGCTTCCTTGATTTTTTTTTCATTTTATAGGAATTTAAAAATCGATAGGAGCGGGAGTATAGGAACGGGTTGTATCAGACGCTTCGCTGCGCTCCCGTCGTTTTGCAATGCACATTCTGTACCATATCCCGTTTTGAAATATATCGTTTTAAAATATCGAGTTTTGTACGATACGCGTTTTGTACCATATCGCGTTTTGAAATATATCGTTTTGAAATATCGCGTTTTGTACCATTCGTGTTTTGAAATATCTCATTTTGAAATATTGCGTTTTGTACCATAACTCGTTTTGTCATATCTCGTTTCGAAATATCGCATTTTAATTGGATCCCTACCACTTATTCAGATCA
Source organism: Nephrotoma flavescens (assembly GCA_932526605.1). NCBI lineage: Eukaryota > Metazoa > Arthropoda > Insecta > Diptera > Tipulidae > Nephrotoma > Nephrotoma flavescens. The sequence goes on from OW052222.1 coordinate 84,355,822, forward strand.
ATGTCATCATATTTGAAAGGCCAGCGGCTCCCGAAATGTGAAGATGTGCAAAAATGGCTCGATGACTATTTTGCTTCGAAACCACCAAGGTGGTAGAATCTTAGCGTAAGGCATCTATTATCTACATGATAAACGGCAAAATAGCATAGACAGTAATGGCGAATATTTCGAAAATTAATCTTTTAACAATTATATGTTTAATAAAGTCGAATTTGACCAAAAAAGCAGAGTTTCTACTTGCACCCCTAATGATTTAGATTTAATTTTACTACGTAACTTTGTCTTTAGAGTTAGACTGATTTGGAAGTTTCCGGTCTCCTACATGTTGCGTTGCCAGGAGCCGAATTTTGGTCAAAAAATGGGAACACAAATTATGAAAATTACAGTTGTTTTACTTACCTACTAGATCTAAAACATTAAATCATCAAATGTTTGATACAAACAGCGGAAAAATTCAATATTTACCTCTAGTACGTATGTGAAAAACAAAGGTTAAATAAATAAATGTTATTCGCGTTTTTCGGGAAAGGAAAACTTGGCCTACTTTGTGCCTCTTTATTTCGAAAAATCAGTTGTTTTACAAATCATTTTCATAAACCCCCTACACACGATCTGATTTAGTCAGGCGGTCGGGCTGATTTGATCAGATCAGATGTAAAATCAGGTCGTCTTTAATACATATTTGGTAATTTTTTTTTAAATATTATGTAATATTGAATTAATGGCATTATGGCTTCCCAAATAAATGGCTCAATAATAAATGACTTAAGAACATGACTTAATTTTTTATGATCTAGCAACCATTTTTTAGAACATATTTTGCATTTTTTTGTCACCATTATTTAAACACGCCACAAGCGCGATAGCAATTGTTTATTTTTTCATTTGTTCACGTCCAAAAATTAAAACATAAAAATCACGAACGTCAAGATTTTATTATTTGTACACAACGCAAGCAAAAGTATAAATGAATATCAGGTAGTTTGTTGGATCGTGTGGATGCAATACCTGATTTGGCCGGATCGACCGTCGGCCCGACAAGAAATCTAATCAGAAATAAAAAAAAGTACAAATATTGCATGCAAATTGCATAGCGTAAAACGACGACTGAGCCGATTTTTTGTTTTTACTTATTTAGTATGAAATGGAATTTTGGCAAAAAATAACCTCCTGAGTAACGGCTAAGTACTCAGTTGAAAGTGAAATGAGATTTTAGCGCAGTCTTTAAAAATTTATTTATTTTTGCGTGAAATAAAAATGAGGTTTTATTTCTAGAATTTTTATTTTTAACGTATAAATCTGTAAACATACATCGATGAATTTGTTTATTTTATGCGAATAAATTAAATTAAATTTATTTTATTATAGGGCAAAATTTCACGTGAAAATAATGTGCCAAAACTTGAGCACTTGAGTTTTGCGTGCAGAGGCAAGTGCTGGTTGATTTTTACTTGAAAATGCATTGTGTAAATGGGTTAATTAGATGCGCTGAGATAAGATTTTGTGTTAACAAGACAGAATAAAACCAGTCAAATTGTTGTTGCCCCTCCAAAGAAAAAATCAATATCGTCTGAAAACTACGTGCTATGATTATGATCAAACTGTGTGAATAAATAAAAGTTATTTCTTATTGGTATGGGTAAAAAGGAAAAGGTATGGGTGATATGCGGCACGAGTAGTGGACACAAGCAGAGGAAATCCAGTATAAGGGAAATGACACTATACACCACGGCGAGTCGTTAACTAAAACTAATACTAATTCAATATCTGTCTTTCAGATTAGGGGTGACGAGTTGAAGGGCGACAGGTTAGGCCGACTAAAGTGGACATTTCTCTAGTATCAAGCGGCTGGCTATTTAAACGTATTCAAGGTAGGACTGAGTTCCTTAAGATTTTTCATCGGCACATGTTTCTATATGTAACAAGGGGGTGGGTTAAAAGGCAGATAAATAACCTTCTCTCACTAAAAGGAGAGCAGCTGTGTTAAGCGCGTGAAACATGATGCTGTTGATGTTAATTTGTTTTCTAGTTTCAATATCACCTGCAGATTTTAATTTAAATTGGTTAGTTTAAAAAGATTTAGTCAGATAATGGTTTCATTCAAAAAATGTATCTGTATTACCTATAGCCTAATGATCGTTCTCTTTATTGTTGTTAACCAATCGGTTATTAATACTTAATAAACACATTTTATTAAGCATTTGTTTTTTATTTCGCAAAATTAAATTTTTTGAATATTTAAATTAAAAAATTTATTCAAAAAGTTTAAAAAATCACTCGATCGATTTCGACTTGATTGGTCCATCATCAGGAGTATCTACTGATTTGTAAAAGTAAAAATGTGTTATATGTAGCAGAAAAAAGCAAAAAATAAACAAAAGAAGCAGGAACAAAAAATAAGCAATAAAAAGCAATAAAAAATTAATCTATTGATCGCGCGAATTTCTTTCTGTTCGTTAAGGATATTTTGGTTAAGAAATATTGATTTTCGAATTTCGTAAGACTCTAATTTATTTGTCTGCCTTTAGATTGTATATGTAATATGTCTAAATTGTTCAAGCTAGCTGTATGATTTTCTAAAGTTAAATGGTTAAGGAAAAGTTGATTGATTGCAATTTTTTATTGCTTTTTATTGCTTCTTTTTTGTCCCTCCTTTTATTTATTTTTTGCTTTTTCTGCTATATACAAATTTTTACTCTTTCAAATCAGTAGATACTCCTGATGATGACCTAACAAGTCGAATAATTTTTTAAACTTTTTGAACAAATTTTTTAATTAAAATATTCAAAAACTCTAATTTTGCGAAATAAAAAACAAGTGTTTAATAAAATGTGTTTATTAAGTATTAGTGTGTTTCGCCAAGTGCCTACGGCCAATAGAGTAAAAAGTACAATCGGTTATTACACGTACGCTTCTTCTAGTTGTGGTTTCTTCTCTGTTATTTTCTTACCCATTGCTCACGTATGTTTTCTTTTTGCGTGTGACAAACAATTCTTAATCTTAATTCACAAAGAAAAACTCATTTTGGAACAAAATTGTAATGGTTTTAATAGACGGAGCCAATAATGCGATGGAACAATCAAGAAGACCCCAATAATAATTCTGTTTCTCTCTATTTCAAAGGAATTTGTCGTTTGTACTTGAGAAATTCTCTGCGGTATTTGTGCTAAAGGATAGCAGCTCAAAAATCAAACTGAGCACGTATTTCGTGAGCTCATTTATCGGTACAACATCTATTCTATATTAAAATATTAATTTTGTTTAAATGTTTAACGAAAATCAATAGGGGTTGTTTATCGTTTTTAGGAGGACTCAAAAGGTTTTTAGGAGGACTCCTAACTATGGAGAAAACAACCCCATTAATAGGATGTCTAAATCGTTCAACTTAATTGACGACCTATTTGACTTTAATTTGTCAAAGAATAATCTTAAAAATATCTTGAAGAACTATTTTTTAAATTTTTAATTGTCAAACTAAAATTTGGTTTATATTTTCATTTTTTATGTTTTTTGTTTGAAATTACTGTTTTAACTATTGTAAAATCTGAAATCATACATGTAAATTACAAAATAGATTTCTTTAAATAAATAAATAAAAATCGAAGTTAATTTAAACTGTAAGCTGCTGAGCTGCTAAAAATTTTTTGTTTTTGGGTTTCGAGAGCTCATAAATGGATATTTCTATTCATTCTACAAAAAGAATAGAAGGAATAGAATGTCAAACACGTAACCAAAGAATCTTCTGAACGAAACATAATAAAAGAACGTAATAGAATAAACAGAATTCTTTTTGAAAGCATCATTTATTTTTAACAGACGAAGTAACGAATAAACCAAATTTATTGAAAGGAAGATTTCGTCGATTGGGTTAAATAACAGACAGTGTGATTTAATACCATTGATTATAATGGCCGCTTGCATACTACATAATATTGTTTGCTATTTGGCAATTGATTCCTTAATTGAACTTGTTGATGGAAGTGGCGATCCTGCACTACCAAATATTCAAATGGACTGCAACATTAAAAATAAAATTAAATATTATATAAACGAACTCATACTCTTAGAATAATAAATAGTTTATGAACGCCATAGTTTTTTGTTCTAACAATTTAATTCAATAAATAAGATTAATGAAACACACCAACTTGTCATTTGAGCAAAGACTATTCTTTTTGTTCTACCATTAATGTAGATCAAAAATAATGCGTTCTGAAAACTCCGCATGAATTAAATAATGTACAAAAAAACGAATAGAACACATATATGAATAAAAGTACAATTAATGTCAATTTTAAAACATTCAGAATGAATAAACGAAAATACCCTGTATCATAATTCTGCACTATTGTTTCAGGTCAATTTGCGACCTTATAACTCAAAAGTTATAGCCAACTACAAAATTTTTCGAAGGTGTGCTTCTTCAGCTTGCGTTTTATAACCACTGGGTTTTGGATACGTAAAACCTTCTTGAATGCTAACTTTGCCTAAGAATTTATGATCTTAGCTAGCGGAAATTCATTTTCATCGTCATCTCAAACAGGTTTCATTCAGCTTCCTTGAAAGGAGTTAGTGATGATCTAAAAAATCTCGAAGCTAATGAAGCCTTTGTGATGATCTAAAAAAACTCGAAGCTGCCTCGTTTGAACCTACATCACAGTTTGCTAATTCTAAAATATTCATCAGTTGCTCCTATCGAATACTGATGTGCCGCTAATTCTTTGAAGACATAGATTTTTAAGTTTTTTTAAATCATGGGTTTGGTTTTCAGATTACATGAATTCTTTCGGTCACTGATAAAATTTCACGAATATTCATTCATATTTAAACTGGTTCTCACTTTTTTCTAAAATATTAAATCCAAAGAATAGGGAACTTTATATTACGAGCTCAAATACATTTTATATACTAACTGTCCCCACTCGAAAATATAACCAAAGGGATTCGATATGCAGAGAACTCATTGACGTAATGCACACAGTCGCATCTTCATTTCATTTAAGAAAATCGCAGACAATCCACACATTTCCTACTTTATTGACCGGCTCGATAATATAATTAATTGTAACTAAAATAACATTCCAATTATTATCCAAGATGGATTGTTGCTTTCCTCAACCAAATGTGAAAATTATTTAGTATACATATAATTATACCCTTTCAATTATGAGTCCACATATCTTGTTGATAAATACTCGGATTTTGATTAAAACCAACCGGTGCCGCGTTTGACCTAAGTAAAATGAAAACATTCATGAACGATCATCTCTGGTATGGGAAGGATACCCTCTTCGAATTTTAAGTGTTTAGTGTTTTATATGTGTTCTATTTTTGGTCTAAGAAAATCTAACAAAACAAGTTAAGTAAATTATAATATTGTACAATTCAGTAAGTGATTGCCATCCCTTTTAATAGAATAACAGTGGAATGCTCCAAAATGAATTTGTTAAAATCCAATTATGTCTTAAAAAAATATCCCATTTACTTGTTTTGTTCAATTTTTTGATAAATATAAAAGATAAAAGTTTGAAAATTCTACGACTATTGTATATCGAACAAACTGAGAAAGAAAATTAAAATAATAGTAAGTTTGAAATAACATAATGGACACTGCTTTAATTTAAAATTATAAAAAAAATAAGTTTTGTTATCTATGAATACTGCTGAAGCTTCATGTTTTCCATATTTGCAATAAAATTATAAAGAAGGAGCGAGCATCTGGCAAAAAATAGTATGTGATGATTTTTATTATTATGATTATTTTTATTGTCTTCATTAGAAATAGCAGTCTTTGTTAGCTTTAATCATTTTTCCATTGTTGTTACCTTACATAGATGTAAAGTATACTCAGACATCTTTATGAAATAAGTTTGTACAACCAATGTATATAGAAGTATATAAAAGAGTATCTAAAAATTATTTCCTGTGGATACCAAAATGGGTAGAGAGGGTGTTAGAATTTCAATTTAGAACGTTCAACCATGCCAGACTTAAAGAAGATTATTATTATGAATTAAATAGTTTTCAAAGTGATTAAAAATCATAATCAATACATTGTCAAAGATTAAAAAAATTATTTCACAAATTCGACTTGTATCTAGTTAATACAAATTACTTAAATCTTTTAGACCAACTTTTGAGTCATGCAATATTTAATTTTGCAAACATAAATCATTTTAACCCAATTTAAAGTTTTACATATATTGATACAAACGATTAGTAAGAATTACATTTTCTCATATTTCAAAACCATTTAGTCTAAAAAGGAGGTAGGAAATGACCTTAGAAAATGTAAATAACATAGGCATAATAGAAAAACGTAGTGGCAATGACGAATAGTTAGTGGTATAGTCAATGTCCAGAGCTTCCGAACTTCCTACACTAAACGCAACTAGCTGATTAACTGAAAAACATAATGGCAATGATAAACTATTAACCCAGATTGGTTTAGAATTATTTACAACTTTCGAATTTTACGCAAATATAAAATTATCACATATTTCGATATCATATAATCTGAAAAGGTGAGGGAGGGGGAAAATGACCTTAGAAAATGTAAAATAACACAAGCCTAACAAAAATCGATAGTGGTAATGAGGGACAGTTTGTCCTGAGTTGTTTAGTATTAACCGATCCTTACGAATTTCCCACGCGAATACTCAATCGCCTTTTTGACACAATTATTATATAGAAGAAAGTAATTGTCACTTACTGCACTCAGCGGTACAATTAGAGGAACAAAAAAGTTAGAAAAGGGGTTTAAAATCAAATAGTCGTTGCCTTATGAATATCTAAGATAGGTGCTAGAATGAATATCCAAATATGGGGAAAAACCTACTATGTTATTGGAAAAATTAAAAAACTTTGATAATGGAAATATACTACTTTTTTAAAGGATTACCTTTGATTGATATAATCAAATAAAACAAAATAACTACCAATTTTTGTAACCAACTGGTTTCCTCAGTAACGGGTGTTACTTCCACGAGCTTTCACAACTGCTTCCATTCGGTTTGTCACGCTTCCGATAGCACTGTCGATCGTGTCTTGTGATAAATTTCCCCATTTGTCTACGTTTCAAAGTTTTACTGGATTTCGAACTGCTGGATTTGGAACTATTACCTGTTTCCATAACGTGTCAAAAACATGCTTTATCGGGTACAATTCTGAAGACCTTGCAGGCCATTTCAGCTTGATTATTCTAACCTCAGACAAAAAGGTTATTCCAGAGTGTGCAGAATGTGACCGGACATTAACCTTCGTTAAAACAAAATTTTCCCCGACAAATGGGGCAAATGGTATCACATGTTATAGCAGAATAACTCTAACATATCGATCAGCTGTAAGTGATCCGCAATCTATAATCACTAATTCTGTACGGACACCTAAACAAATACTAACCCTTCTCTCGCAAGAACACGTTTGCTTATGTCGTTGAACATAGCGATGTATACCATGTCTAGACACACCGAATCTTCTGGCCACTTAGCGGTAAGTGTAAACATCCTTGATCATTGTCACAGCCCTGCCGACATCAGCGGGTTTCATGCCGCTCATTTTCAATTAATAACTCTTTTGCTTTAAAATTATAATGGCGAATGAATTGATATTCACACATTATACAATTAATTCACATTAAATACAATTAGATAAAATCATACTTTACCAATAAAAGAGATATTCTGTTAATTGTTAATAATTTAAATTTTGAATTAAAATATTAAAAAACACAGCAGTAGTAATAAAGATTATAAATTAAAAAAACAAAACCTAACAAAAAATATTGTATTTTCTTAATTAATGAGTGTTACTTGTGTTGCCCTAATTATGCCGTTGTGTGTATAATTAGTTGTTGAAAAATAGTTTATTCGAATTATATTCACAAAGATCTAAAAAATCTAGTTGTTATATGGTTATGTTTTAATTACAATAGAAATTAAGTTTATAAAAGTTTATGAAATCTCAGATAAATCGCCTAAATGTATATACGATTTCTACATTCCGTCAAAAAAAAAATAACGGGAATTGGTCAATAAAACATAAAATATTTATTATTCATTCAAATGTATTGTATCGCCTTCAAAGTAGGCCCCTTACAAAATAATACGCTTATGCCAAAGAATAACCCAATCATCAAAATATTTTTCAAACACATTTTTCGGAAGCAACTTCAGCTCGCACCACGAATTCTCTTTCATGTCTTCTATCGACTGAAAACGGGTGCCTCGAAGTGGTAATTTGAGTTTTAGAAAAAAAAGTCAGCTCGAGCCATATCAGGTGAATACGGTGGTTGTTCGATGGTATTTGTTGAGTTTTGAGCCAGAAATTCGTTAACAATGATACGTAAGATGGTGCGTTGTCGTCCATCCATGAGTTTTCTGTCCACAATCGTGGCCGTCTTCGGACGAATTTGCTCACTTAAACACCGCATAACGTCCAGATAATATTCTTTATTTACCGTCTGACCTTCTGGCAAGAATTCCGAGTGCACAACATCGCAATAATCAAAGAAAACAGTCAACATTACCTGGACTTTTGATTTCTGGATTTTTGGTTTCGGCTCAGTTGGAGAGCACCATTCTGAAGCTTGTTGACGGTTGTGCATGCCAAACTCGTAAACCTATGTCTCATCAGGTTAAAACCCGTTTTATGAAAGTGGGGTCGGAATTGACCCGTTCTAGCATGTCTTCAGCGACCTTTATGAGATTGAGTTTTTGAAAAAAAATTCAGGACATCTGACCTAGTCGAGCGGCAACGTGTGTCATGCCCAAACAATCATGTACAATGGTACGAGTTGATTGGAGCGACACAGACATTTCATGGACTATCTCTCTCAAACCTAAATGACGATTTTCTGTCACCATTTCCTTCACTTTATTGATGTCAAAAATCTTCCACCACATCTCGACCGCTTTTGAATGCACTGTACCTACCAACCATATGCAGGTGTTTTTAATAACGTCAATTCGTCTTAAGCCTTCTGTAATATTTTAAGCCATTCGACGCACAAAATTGTATTTGCAATACAAAATTTGATACAAATTCTTTGTTCGAAATTTTCATTCGTTATAAAAATTGCAAAACGCACTTGAGATGAAGTAACAAAATAGAGCACTGTGAACAAACTAAATCACAAATCGCGCTCAAATTTCAAATCAAGATAGACGACCAATATTTACAATCCTTTTTAGTCGGCTTTTTAAATGATCATTTGTATAATTAGAATATATAAGTAGTAATGTTTTAGTAAAAACCTCATATTTCTAAAAAGGCGTGTGAAGTTTTTAATAAAACATTACTAAATAGACGCCATTTAGTAAAATTTAATAGCACGTTCTTTCAAAACAAAATTTTGATTTTAGATCAAAAAAATGACTGACAATGCAATCAATTTGCAGGAAATGTCATTGAAATGCATTGCATTGGCAGTCATTTGTTTGATCTAAGATCAACATTTTGTTTGGAAAGAACTTGGTATGTATTAGGAAAATGTTCATTACCATAGTTTTCACATATTTTGTCTGTGCAAATATTTAAATCGATTTTTGAAACATCTTGAAGGCACCGCACAGTAACAATTTAATATTTAATGCAGTCGATTATATCCGTCCATTGCAAAAACAGTCGAATTAAATTGGGACTGAATAAAACACGGTGCCTCGTTTCATGTATAACCGTTGAAGAAGTCGATAGCTGTGCGGCTAACTACAAATCAAATCAAAACCCAGTTTCAATTACAATTCCTAGTAATAAGCATTATAGATATTTACAAATAGCTATTTTAAGTACATAAACATTAATTCATCTGTTTTTTGTCTTCAATATGCCTTTGATAGTTACACAGAATTAATCTTTGCAAATATTATATGAGAAAAAATACATTTTGAGTAATTATTGGTTTATAATTTGTTTTTGTTTTTATTTTCGAGTTTGGAGCCAACCATTACTATGCCCATTTGATCGAAGTTCAAAAATAGCTAGGAAATCGAAAATGTTGAACCACGCAGAAGACTGAATGAAATAGAAAAAGTCGCATCACAGCTTGGCAATGAAATCGCTAAGTTAAAGAAAGAAAATGAGGAGCTGAAGAAGACCAATGTGACAGAGGTTCTGGAAACTCCTCTTCCTTGCTATAACGAAATAAACACACTTGCCTGTACTGACGCAGTCTTTCATATAGATGAGGAGGAACTTGCAAAAGAAACTGATTGGATACACAAACAGAAAAAAACCAAGGAAAAAACGGAGAGCAGTATTCTCGCCAGAAGCACTCGCAAGCAAAAGTTAATAAAACTGTCGAACCAATGCCTGTACCCCAGCATTACCAGCAACAAGAAAAACGCAAGGTTGCAATGAAGATTGAAGACTAAGGCACCACCGCCAATTAATGTGATAGGCATAGTTTGCGAATATCCAAGCTCTAATGAAATCAGTGTCCACTAGCGACTATAGAGTAGTTGAGTGATGTTTGGAAGATAAATACAGGAGATCCATATGTATATAGAGCTTTAGCCACAAAGCTCACTGAAGAAGGTAAAGAGTGATATACCTATGAAGACAAAAATAACCGAGAAATCAAGGTTATGGTCAGTGGTCTCCATCCCACCTGCAAGAAGGAGGATATAATAGAAGACCTTAAAATTAAAGAGCTGCAAGTTGAAGACGCAGTAAATATCCTCAAACGAGAGAAAGTTGAAAATAGTCAAGGAACCATGATCGTTAAAAGAGGGCTCCCGCTATTCATGCTCACATTCAACAAAAGCAAAAAAATTGAAAGTATATCTAATATCAAAGCAATATGAGGGTTAAAATTGAGCCACTGGAAAAGAACACGAGATTAACACCTCAATACAAAAAATGCCAATGTTATAACCACACCCAAAGATATTGCGGGAGAGATGTTAAGTGCGTAAATTGTGCAACAGACACAACGCGAAAGTCTGTTCTGTTAGTCGAACCGAACCTGCAAGATGTATAAACTGTAAAGGTCAATACCCAGCCAACTATAGAGGATGCGAAGTACAACTGCAAAGGTTAAGAATTAAAATACGCCAATCGATTCAAAACAGTAATGTTAGAAGAAAAAGTACAAATACAACTAGAGCGCCGACACAACCAGAGCCCATAGGGCCAGAGAGGAGATCCTACCGCAGCAGAATACTATTAAAGAAAATCCACTGGAAAGGACATTCCGAAGTTAATGCTAAAATTAGTAACAATTTAACGGTATCTCTTCATTTTAAAAAATTCCAATTAACATGACAGTCATATTGATTGGAAATTATTTTAAAATGAAGAGATACCGCTAAATTGTAACTAATTTTAGCAGTAACTTGATTTTTGGAAAACATCAATTATGCCAAAATAAACGGCTCATATATATGTCTTGTTTTGGAAACTCGTTTAACAGAATATTCATTTATTAAAATACGTGACTATGAATGCTACCATGCTATTCATCCAGGAGGAAACGGTAGAGGCTGGTCTACCGTAATTATTAAAAATACTATTAAACATTATGAAGTGCCTGGCATTGAAGAAGAAATTATGCAAAACCATAAAAGTTGAATCAATCAATAATAGGGAACTTAGTATGGCCTGTATTTACTATCCCCTACGCCATCAATCAAAAAAAAAAAAGAATACAGTCGATTTTTTAAATCATTAGGACCAAATTTTAGGCGGTGATTTTAATGCAAAGAATACCTATTGGGGATCCAGACTTACAACCTCTAAAGGGAAAGTTATTTAATGCAGCTCGCGAGAACAACTGTGAATTTTTTTCTGGCGATAAACCAACATATTGGCTTGCAGACATACATAAAATTCCAGATCTTCTTGACTTCTATCTAACAAAAGGAGTTTTAGAGGACTACACGTGCATTGAAAATAGTGAAGGACTATCATCTGACCACTCACCTGTGATCATGACTCTGAGTACAGTGATAATAAAAAAAGATAATTCACCTAAGTTAACAAATAATAAAACCATTTGGGATCTATTCAATAAATCAGTATAAGATCGAACAAATCTCGGCGAACCAATTAGAACGAAGGTGCAGCTGAAAGATGAACTAGAAATATTTAATAACAATATCCAACAAGCAGCTTGGGAAAGTTCACCCATTTCTCATACCAACGCTACCATGAAACATAACGATACTTTTGAAGTCAGAGAGCTACTTAAAGAGAAAAGGGGCTAAAAAGAAAACCGCATATCAATAACGACGACGGATCCTGGGCTAAAAGTGACAAACCGAAAGTCTCTCTATTTGCTGCTTATTTAGAATAGACTATTCAACCGTTTCCGAGATAAACAGCAAATACAAACACAACAGTCGTAAACAAAGTAGATGATCTTAACATAAGGCATGAACCTTATTGAACTTTAAAACTGAAATCAATAATAACTTAAGTATCAGAAAAGCTCCAGGTTATCACCAAATTACTGTGCAAATTGTGAAAGCCATTCCCCAGAAAGGTTTGCGTAAATTAATTCAAATAATTAATGCAGTCTTCCGATTGAAATATGTTCCACGACAAAGGAAGGTGGCCGAAGTAATAATGATTCTTAAACCAGTTAAACCAGGAAACGATGAAAAATCATATAGACTGATATCGCTACTTCCAGTCATATCAAACTATTTGAAATATTTTAAACTGTTGATGAAGAGATTAAAACATATAAAAAAAGAGAAATGCTTAATTCCACCACACCAATTTTGGGTTTAGAGAAAATAACTCTAAAGATGAACAAGTTGACATCCGTTAACAGAATAATATGCTCCAGTATTTTCTTAGATGTAGCTCAAGCTTATGACAAAGTTTGGCGCTAAGGAATTGATTTTAAACTGCATCGAGACCTGCCTAAGCAGTTTTATGAAATTCTTAAATCCTACATAGCTGATCGACACTTGAGAGTCAAATTTCAAGATGAGTACTCTGAAACAAAAAGAATATCAGCAGGTAAACCACAAGGTAGCGTACTTGGACTTATTCTGTTTATTCTTTATACGAGAGACTTTCTGAATATTGAAGGTACTACAGTAGCAACATTTGCAGACGATACAGCTATTCTAGCAGTTGGAAAACATATTTCGAAAGCAACAAGCAAACTTCAAAATGCAGTTAACACAGTGAGCAAGTGTACTAAAAAATAGCGCATCTTATTAGATGAAGGCAAATCAGTACACGTCAACTTTACAAATCAAAACGTAAACTGTATTCCAGTGGTTCTCAATTCAAATTCCATATGCAAATACAGCTAAATACCTTGGCATGACCATAGATGCTAAGCTAAGATGAAAAGAACACACCAAGAAGAAAAAATTAAATATAGGAAAATGTACTGGCTCTTGGGTAGAAATTCTGAGCTCTCAATTCGCAACAAATTGCTTTTATACAGGCAGATGCTAAAACCAGTATGGACCTATGGTATCCAACTTTGGGGTTGTGCCAAGAAGACCAATGTACAAATGATACAATGTTTTCAAAATAAAGTGGTTCAAGGGATTGTGAATGTCCCATGGTACATTTGGAAAGAGTCACCGACGAAATAAAGAACCAAGCTAGGAAACACGTACCGCGCATATCTCTTCTCGAAAATGCAGACATCCGCCGTATGTTGAAGACAGTTTTGTCTTACTCCTTAATAGGTTACTCTTCTTAATCCGAGAAACTAATTTAAGACAGATAAATTATTAGATGATCTCTGAATCAGTTGTAATATTGTATAAATAAATAAATAAATTTGTTAAATAAAAAAAAAAAAAAATCGAGTTTAGCATGGACCACTACTTTTCACCTTTTCAGCATTTGCTCCGTTTAATACATTTAGAAAAAGTACGAATATATCAAATGTATATACGCAATTAACACAAAAGTTTTACACAAAAATGAATTTTTACTTGATCTTCTAATTTACATGAATTTATCTTTTATTATATTTAAAGTTGCGTATATCCATATGTGACAGTAGTTGGTGCTTATTGCGTTGTATATATTTTGAAGTTATTTCGGAGAAATTTTTGTTTTTTGGGATGTTTGAATGTACCCAAAAATGTAAATTCACTTTACTTTTTGCCTATTTCCCTTATTTTCGGAAATTTTTGTTTTATAGGTTACATTTAAAATAACAAAATATATGTATGTACATACATATTTATACGTATAATGTATGCTGCCCATCTAAACAAAGAATTTATATTTATCACCCCTCTTCGTATTATTTTTTTAGCGAACCTGGGTAAAAGTACAAGATAAATTTTTCATTTTAATCTAACCTATAACCAACTCTGTAAATAATGAATAAAATAAAATTTCCCGCAAAACTTTTGCTTTTTATTTTTTCGAATTTTTTTTTCGTATTCTACCTTCAAGTAAATAAAATATAATTTTCATCTTTTATGAGAGCTGGCAGAAAAAAAAAGTGTTCTTAATGGGATGAGTAATGAAGATTTCCGTTTTTTATCATCATTTTTCCGAAACAGATATTTATTTACCATGGTAACCGTGTTTTTCTTTTTTTCGGTGATTATTTCTGAATTCATTAAAGCGTTCGCCATTTTTAAAATTACATTTTTTTGTTCTTTATTTGATTTGATACTTTTGTTCCTATTTGCTGCAAAGCATGTAGCACACAAAGAAATCATTTAGGAAAATTGCAAACAATTTTGCTTTTATTTTGGTATTTTGTTATTTCAAATTTTCTATTTTTAAAATTTAACGAAGGAAATCATAATTAAAAAAAGATTTAGATTAGATTATGGTATATACAAAATGAAATTTTGCGTTGATGATATGGAGGAGTTTTGGTTTGAAATAATGTGTATTTATATACGTATTAGTACTGTGTTCGTTGTGGAAGAGACTTTCTTAGGATACAATTTTAAAATTAAATCGAACCAAACGATTGAACCATGGGTTCAATTTGATATTAATTATACATACATTTTACGTTTTATTTAAATATGCATTTAATTTTAGTGATAAATATAAAATTCATTGCAATACATAAAATCTTGTCTTCAGAATGTACCGTGCAACTATTTTAGAAAACAATTTTGCTGCGCATAGTATAACAGAGTTTGTAAAATGGGTAACAGAGGACACAAACGAAAGGGAACAAAGAAACTTTCCACCATAACACGATCTTCACGCGATTGATTTCTTGCTGTATTTAATTATGGTACGTATATCACGATAAATCGAAACTTCTAAAACAATCATTTTTGATAGAAGATTGGCCACTATTAATCTGTTTATATGAGCGTTGGAGGTTCGGATTGAAATCGGTTAACCAACCAACTCACTACCTACCAACTCACATCAAGATATTGACAATAGTTGGCGGTTATAAAATAGTTTTGACACAAATCAGCAATACAGTTAGACCACGGCGTTGAATTTTGTTGAGAACTAAGTTCTTTATCTGATCTTAATTGGACAAGCTCTGAAGGCGGTATTATTTAACCTTTGTGAAGTTATCCCGTAAAGTCATCCCGGAAAATGATTATAGTTAAGTATGGCAACGTCATTATATATTTTAGAAAATATAATGAAACTACAACTATCGCGATATACAAATATAACGATAGTAAGTAAAATGATTATTAAAAATAATACACAAAATGGCGGCCATTATAAATAAAAACCGATTGACACATTTTAACTTGCGCTATATATAGCTAATCACCGTACGCAAAATAAAAATTATATACATAATTTATAAAGAAACGAGTGGGTTTATTGATATAATAAGTAATAATTAAATTTGTAAAAAACAACAATGTCACAAAAATTTGTTTTGTTCTAAAATTGTCAATATTCCAGTTTAATTAATATTTAGTAAATACACTTATGAATATAAATTACTGTGTACTTGAAAGAATTGTAGTTCAGGAATTGGCCTGTTTTCACAACATGTGGCAAAAAAATTCTATGGCTTAGAGCCTCGCTATAGTCGTCTGAATTCGTAGTAGATGTCCATTACCAGAAACCGAACCATATAGGTTTTGTAGTTTAGGGATTGGCCTGTTTAAATAATAAGAGACAAACAAATTCTATGATTTAGAGCCTCGCTATAGTCGCCTGAATTTAAATATCAAGAGGCAAAACAATTCTATGATTTAGAGCTCCGCTGCAGCCGTCTGAATTCGTAGTAGATGTCCATTACCAGAAACCGGACTATATAGGTCTTGTAGTTCAGGGATTGGCCTGTTTGAACAATAAAAGACAAACACATTCTATGATTTAGAGCCTCGCTATGGTCATCTGAATTTAAATATCAAAAGGCAGAAACATTCTATGATTTAGAGCCTCGCTATAGTCGTCTGAATTTGTAGAAGATGTTCATTACCAGATAGCGAAGCTTTAACTCCTAGAATTGTTTTGCTACTTGTTGTGTACAGGCCAATGACTGAACCTCAAAACCTATATAGTCCGATTTCTGGTAATGGACATCTACTAGAAATTCAGACGACTATAGCGGAGCTCTAAATCAAAGAATTTTTTACATCTTATTATTTAAATTTAGACTATAACGAAGGCTCTAAATCATAGAATTTGTTTGCCTCTTATTAGTTTTTTAATAATTAAGTGAAAATGACGATTTTTGATTTAAAAAAAACTGTTTTTCAACAAAAAATCAGTTTCTGTGCAGCAAAACGGCTTGACTGGCCGGGATAAACTTAATACTTAAGCTTTTTCCATAAATTGGTAAGCATCAAAGTAAATTTAAGACGAAATCGGTTCACAATAAATGATAGCTTCCATAAGAGCTTCTTGTTTTTGCCAATATTTTGAAAAATATTTCATCTGCAACAAAACGCATTAAATCCAACACATTGTATAATTTAAATTCTCGAATTCGAGTTCTGATAATTGCAACGTTATTTCAGTAAAATCCGGTTCGTCTTAAATATCCGGAATAAAACTTTTTACTTATACTTTTCCCGTTAATTGAGAGATCGAGAAATTTGTATACCGAAAATGGCAATTATCATTTTCCTAAACTTCCATATGAGCTTTCTAGTTTTTTTTTTTACAGTGCACAGCATTTACCAGAAAGCGATTTATAAGAAAAAGATTGTAAATCAAGTTTCAAACGAAATCTGTTCAGATAATTTTTTAAATGTTACCGAAAATGACGAGTTTTGATAAAAAAAAACTTATTTGATTAGCAAAACAGGGTTTCTATAATATGGTAGAGATCTGTAGAAATCTAAACAATAAATTTTCTTCAAGAGTTGACCTTGTTTGTTTTCCGAAATTTCAGCAGGTATAATGATTTTTGAAGTCCCGTAAGTTTAATTTTTTGCTTTAGGAATAAAGTTTAGTGTATTCGACCCCTATGTATTACATTCCTGGTAAAATAAAGTCGGGTGCTTGCCAGAACATATTCATCCGCGAGTTCCCAAGAAATGCTAAAAATTAGCTCTGAAAATTAAATTTTGCTTATAGAGTTGAATAATTAGAAAACAAGTTAAAAAAAAATGTAAATTCGGTTAGTCAACCTGATTTGGTAAACATGGGGAACATCATCCGCCACCCCTGTTTTCATGCAGTAGATTTATCAAACTAATTTTATAAACTAGAATTTCATTTCGAATAGATTAAATTTTTTACGTACTTATACAGGTGACTGCTGATGGATTTACACCTCATATAATTATTATTTATATACAAATGTGTGGCAACTGTTATTTCTCATCCAGCTAGTCAAACATAGCAAACAAGGGCACAGATGTCGTTTATTAACAGTTTATTCGAAATTGTCGGTCCAGCTTAACTTGTACATGACAATAATTTGCATGAATCCTTATCGAACATATAATGGATTGACTTTTAATAAAACACGATGGGCGTGTTTATAGGTTACGCATCTCAAGTCTTAAGATAGCTTAGCAGTTAGCACACCAATGAACTTGAACGCTATGTAAATATATACATATTGTTAGTATATATTTTCGATTTCAGTCGCACTAAGTCTCCCGAATTTATTGAAATTCAAATACCAATTTTGACCTGTCTTTTTGTTACAATTATTCCTAAGCGTAAAAACTCGTAACTCTCGGGTAGTTATTCCCCGAACATAAATTAATTTTATTTAGAAATTTTGTGCTTGTGTTGTGGTAGAAAAATTAGTTGAAAATGTGCAAACGGTATCAAAATAAGAACAATTATTTCCGCCATTCAAGGTTAAAATAAGGATTTTACCCGTCGGTAGAGGTAAATAATTTTTTCTCATTTTTAATTATAGCTTGTTCGCGATAAAAAATAATTATTTGCTTTCTACTACCGTTACGATAAATTTGAAAATTAGAAAATTAAATATTAGGAAGTACTGGTCTAATAGAGAAGTGATAAGCGTAAAATGCTACTTTAATAAATTATACTTTTGGGTCGTGATAAGTAAGGAAAATAATTCCAATTTGCACTGTGAATTGAATTAGAATAATGGTTTGAATCGATTACTTATAAAGCTTACTGGTACTACTCAGTTCAAAGTAAAATTAAAGTTTACTGCGGTCTCCAAATATCTATTTTTTTCGCGTGACTTAGAAATGATATTTTATTTAGAGCATTATTATATTTAACGTATAAATCTCCTAGATTTATGGTTATTCAAAAATTTTAATATTGCCAAACACAAACAAATGTCAAAATTTCACGTGAAAATAATTTGCCGAAACCTGATTTTAACAAAAAAAAAATTGGAGACTTTATGCACTTCTTCTTTGATGTATTAAACACAAATTGAACACAGAAATGAATTTTTTTCAGTTTTAATTTCAGTTTGCTAAAATCATACGAAGATTTCAACTAACATTGAAATGAGTCTAGATAATAAAACCCAGGCTTCCTCCTGCTATATTATATTACCACCTATGTACACCACGTTCAAAAGTTTAAAACCACTGCAAAAAATGTTGTTTATTGACTTTTCTTCGATCATTCTCCAAAATTCGCTATAAGCTTTAAATTAGGTGGCTGCATGCATACCTATACGCCAAATGTTTTCTAAACATTGTAAACGTTTTTTTGATGCTCAAAAAATGATTTTTTGTGTCAACACAATAAAAAATTAATTTCAATTGAGTACAGTTTATTTTAAAATCTTTAAACAAATAACGTTATACCATATATTAAATAACTTATATATAGGACGTTCGTGTTCTTTTTTTCTCTTAGCTTATCGCATTTAACGTAAAGATTTTTTGCCACGGTGTCGCTTTTGTCGTTTTTTCGATCTTTTTTCGAAAAATTGCCGTTGTTTGTTTACTTTTTTGCTTAGACAACTAAGCTAAACAGTTGAAACAGTTAAATTTAGTTTTACTTTTTCACCAGCTGTGTTGATTTTCGAGTTTTTTTAACGGGTTTTATCACTCTTGTCTTATAGAAAAAAAATTTTGGAACACGATTTTACAAGGCAATGTCCTATATTGATACTATTTTTTATTTGGTTATACTAAAAAAGAAATAATAGAGAATAAAACACGGGGTTTCCCTAAAAATAAAGATTGGAAAATTTCTGTTTTTTTCTAGTATATAAAAAGAGCAGACCATTTTTCATCCTCGGTACAATTTAAATTATCAAAGAGAAGTATCATTTAGTAATTAAAAATAAATAGTAATAAAACATGGGACGAAAAAAGGTATTATTGGCAACTGTATGTGCGCAAGTCACTTTTCTTTATAATCACGGCGAGTCTGAGCAACGCTAAAGAACGTCGTATTTTAAAGACAGCATTTCTCGGAACTATTGAGCGGTATAGAAATACTGCAAGCTATGACTCTAAAGAACGAAGTGAACGGCCTACAGCAACAAAAGAAATTTATGGGAAAATGAAGCGAATCCACCATTAAGCGACGGCTGTGGGTGTCTGGTCTACATCGTCGAGTAGCTAGGAAAAAAACCTTTCTTCGGCCACAAAATAAGAAGAAGGGTTTGCAGTGGGTTTGAGTGCATAAAGATTAGACAATTGAACAATTCGATGAGTCGAAATTTTAACTTTTTGGTACTAACCGAAAAGTTTCAAAAGCAAAAAACAAAATCTAGAACAGTGGATATATATCCACCAATCAAAAACGGGGGTAGTTCTGTGTTAGTCTGGGGAGCTTTCGCTCATCATGGAGTGGGAGACATTTACCAAGTCGATAGAATTTTGCAAAATTATGCTTTGCCAACGGGGATAAAATTAATAGGAGGAGGTTCATCCTAGAGCAAAACATCAACCCTTACCACACTTCCCGCTTTTATAAGCAATTCATAGAAGAGAAGGAGACCCAGTATTAACATGGCTTGGCCGATAGAGCTACTATGGAACGAACTGAATCGACAGGTCCACAATACAACGTTCACATCAAAACAAAATTTAACGGAGCAATTACAGAGCGCTTGGAAATAGGTTTCGACCGAAATAACAACTAAACTTGTTGAAAGAATGTTTAGATTAGTGGCAGCCATTCTGAAAGCCAAAGGACGATATTTTAATGAATGTTTGGTTTCAAATACTATTAAGTAGTAATTAAAAACTAATAAAAAAAAACATGCATTTGTAATTTAACAAGCTTCTACAGAAAATAGTATAGAGTTTACATTTGTTGTCAGCAGATTTCATTGAGTTTATATGTTAGCACAATGTGGTCTTAAACTTTTGAACTTGATACTGTATTGTAACTTAAGTGTTTAGTTCTGCTACACAATTCTGTTTAACAAATACTTGCTTAAAGTAAGCTGGTTTTGCTAGACTTGGCATTAATGAAAAGATTAGAATACATATGAACATATAAAATTAAATTTTCGGCTGTCATTGTAAAATTGAAGTAATCTATTTTCTAGGCTTTGCAAATGTATTGGACTTTACAAGTGTTATTACTTTTCAAGTAATAAACCAAACTATTGAAAAAAAAATTTTTTCTAATTATTGGTCCAATTTTTATGTATAAATTGTATTAAAAATGTAAATGCCTTACACAAAACATCTATGGCTGCCTTTCAGACATGATCATACAACTTTATTTTGACGACGGTAAATACCAAGACTATTTGTTTTTCCAGATCTATCGACTCCGAATCCAGAACCCTGTAATAAGAAGGAGAAGATACGAGAATTTTAGAAATTTCCAAACTATAATTTACGTTGAGTGCTTCAGAATGATCTAAATCGATTTGCATTTGGTGTGAAAACAATTACCTGAAAATAAATGTTAGCAAATATGTCCATTACATACATCTTACTCATAGAAATAATAAAGTCACTCACGGTGTTACAGCTATTGGGCCTTAACAATTTTGGTTATAGCTGACCATACATGACCAGACCAATTGTGAACTCTTTCTCACGAATGGGAGATCAAAGATAATTGACTATTTAATAATAAAATCAGCTCCCAACAACTTACAATATTAGAAACTAAACTCATTAAAAAATTCAGCATGCTTTTCAAATCTGCTGTTTGTTTTAAGCAAACGTAACTCTCACTTTTATCAATTTCGGCCCGGCGGAGTTATTAATCATTCTAAAGTAAGCACATAGTTACTTTACAGTCTTTACTGTTTGTTGTTCTTATTTAAAATAGTTAAAATTAAACAGAACTCATTATACCATGTGTGATTTAAAAAAGAAGCAAAATAAAACAGTGAATGTTGAAAATGGCAAAATGTAACTTAATAAACAAATACTACCATCCGCTGGACATTCAAAAGATACCTGACAGTTTAATACACTTAAGCACGACTGTGTTCGAATCACCATCGGTACTTTAATCCAGCACCCTCATAACAAAGTACGCAGCTACCGAGGGCGACAAAAAATGTACAACTATGTTTATGGCACACAATTAGAAACCAGAAATACTGACACGATTTTGCATATTAAACTACTCTGAAAAATGTGCTCATTGAATAACGCATTGGGTAGTAAAAATTAACCCATCTCATTTTGTTAAAAAATATGTCATCCAAAAATTGGTTCAAATATCATCAGCTACTTATAAAATCGATTTACAAATGTGCAAACAAAAACAAAAACAACAATAAAAAAACACAACAAAAAAATTTGTTAGCTTTATTTTTTTCATATTTCCAATTTTTCCAATATTAGAAAAATCATAATAAAAACCAACCACTCTTTTTTATTGATAACAAAAAGCTTTAATACTCAGGGTGCAATTACAACAACGAAAACAATTCAAAGCCAACATTTTTTATGCTCCACTCATTAACGAAACGCAGAAATTTTTATATTTTTTTTGTTGTATTTCCGCTTTTCTTTTTTTATATCACGATTTTTTTGTTTTTAGTGTAAAGTGCAAAAAAAAAGTTTATGTATTCAACTTTGGTAACCAATCCCGAAACAAGGGTGGAGCTTACTATTTTTTGTTTGCTGTTTGTCAATGTTCGTTGAAAACATTTTTTTCTGTTTAGTTAACAATTTTTTATTTGTGTTGTGTTTATAACACACAGCTATGGAAAAAGCTCTTTCCCTACGTATCTTTTATATGTGTGAGTGTGTGTGGGTGAGGCAAGCTTCTACCTCACGCCATCCACCACTTACGAAATATATACGGAAAAAATTTGAGCCAGAAGTGATCTTGATTTCCTTGTATTGTTTGATTCGTATCATGATTAATCTAAACCAGAGAGTTAAAAATACAAACAAAAAAAAATTAAGCGAAAATTTGGTTTGAGTTTTTCGCTTGTTTGGTCCGCTTAACAAAAAATTGCTTAAATCTGTACTTTGTGTTTTGTTGTTGTTTTGTTTAACATGGGATCTTGGATGGTAAATTTTTTTTAAATGCGTATTAAAAAAATAGAAGGGAAATGGAAAAATTAACAAACCAAAAATCCTGTATGGACATTACACACAACACACGAAAAAAATTAGAAACGGACGCTAAAAGAAAATTACATCATTATTTTCATTGGTCAATTTGAAAACACATACCTAAAAAAAGAAAATTAAAAAAGATGAAAGGAATACGAAAGTCAGACGTATGAAAGGCATGAATATTGTTTTGGGAAACAAAAAGAAAATTTAATTTATTTTTATGTCTTCGGGGAATTTTTGGCTCAAGCTTTTTTTGTAGTTCCTTTTGTTCTTATAGTTTACCGTTATCACAATTGAAAAGCAAAACAAAAAAAGGAAATGAGTTTATCGTACGATTTTCTGTTATTTTTTTCTTCAAGCGGAATAATAGAATTCACCTTCATTTACGTAGGATAGATGAAGGTACAGTCCAGCCTTGCACATTGTGTAATTTAGGCAAATATTAAATTTCAATATCAAATTTTCAAAAGGCTTGATGCCCATAACTTACTTCTTCTGACTATTGCGAATTCATTTTAATTAAGAACTTTTACCGAACTTTCATGGAATGGCTGCACAGATGGGTTGGTAATTAATATTATTATTTATTATAATTAGATCGATAAATTTTGTTTTATGTTTTTACATTTTTCGTTTGTAGGCCACCAACTTTCCTGATATAGACCACTTATGTTTTGTTCCCTAAAGTTATTATTATACCACTTAAAATTCCTCAACAATCTGATCGGTGGTATTTATGTTTTTCAGCGAATTAGCACAGCACAAAATAAAAATCAAATTTGCAATTCAATTTTAAAGATCTAAAAATAGTTTTCTTCTGAGCAAATTGATGTGATTTTTCCAAACTGAATTTGCCTTGAGCTTTGGATTTCAGGTTTTTGTCATATGCATGTTAACATATGTTCCATTCTTAACAACTGTCGAGTAACAATAAGCGCTCTATCGCAAACCTGACTATACATTAAATTATCGGTTGAAAGCCTCATAATTCGAAAATATCGACCTGTGTTAAAGAAATTTCTGTCAATAATGAATTTTTAAAAGGCTGATAATTTTAAACAAAAAGCACTCGTACAATCACTCTACACAAACTTGCCGGTTTAACTCGGTATTAAGAAAAGTACACTTCTTTGGTTTTTTATGTATTTGTTTTATAAAACCAAGGCAGTTAATATATAAGTCTGACTAAGCAATAGCTCAACAGTTTAAATGTCATCAAACATTTTATTTAAAATATGGTTTCTACAAAAATTTTATATTTATCAGCATGTGTCGATGTTTTCCATTTTAAGAACTTAAACTTTTACTGGATGAAAATCTGTGTCAAACTGAAAAAAAGCTTGTAGAACAGTTAGGAGTTATTCACCAAGCAATATCACTCGATCGCATGCAATGAGAAAAAAACAGAAGTTCCGCATAAACTGTCCGAAAAAAACAAAAACCGAAGAGTTGACATCTGCATGAATTTGCTTTTTCGGCACAAAAGAAAGAATTTTTTGCACAAAATCATTACGGGTAATGAAAAGTGGATTTTGTACGATATTTCTAAACGCAGAAAACCATGGGTTAATCCAGGCCAGCCATCAACATCAGTTGCAAAAATGAATATTCATGCGCAAAAGTGTTACTGTGTGTCTGGTGGGATTGGAAAGGTGTCATTTACTGTGAATTTCTGGAACCGTCTTCTCCTTAGGCTGGGAAGTTTTACAGCATGTGGCATATCCGTCAGACTTAGCCCCCTCTGATACCACTTATTCAGATCGTTGTCATCATGTTTGAATGACCCGCGGTTCGCCAAGTTGAAAATGTGCAAAAATGGCTCGATGACTATTTTGTTTCGAAACCACCAGGTTTCTATCTCGAAGCCATTCATCATCTACCTCATAAATGGATAAAGACCATAGATAGTAATGGCGAATATTTCGATGATTAATCTTTTTAACAATTGTATTTTCAATAAAGTTTTACACTAATTTAGCATACAATACTTTTTCCCTATAGACCAGTATTTTAGGTTTGTAGCTTGGTTTCATCAAAAGCATTTAGATCAAAATGCTTGCAAACACTACTTCCGGCTGCAATGGAAAACTAAATTGCTTAACAATAAATTGTGCTGCATTTACTGTAAAACTCTTTTTATTCCAAGAAAGATTTAATTTTTCTGCTTGAAATTCGACAATTAACATAGCACAGCTGTTATTCTCGATGGTCACTTTTTAGCTTTATTGATGCATGATAACTAACCTAAGGGCTGATCAAAAAGATAATTTAACCTATAGATCCATTGTATATTTTAAACATCGATGGTTGCGGACCTATTACAATATATATGTTTCGTTTTTCCACACTACACAAGTTCTTATATATTCGTATTTTTCCGATTTCAGTAAAATTGTATGCAATATCGGCATGATGTCTAACCACTTTACGATAGAAATAAGTTTTATTCTGAAGTTTAGTTCCTTACAACCTCTTTCTAACATTTCAAATTTCTTATGTTCCATAATTTAAGGATTGACCTGATTCTTTAAATTTGAACAAATGATAACTACCGAAATAGTTGTCAAAAGTAATGAATAATCAAATTGTACTCAAACAACCTATGGCAGTAGCATCCTGTGCCCCTGTTCCACACAAAATACCTGAAGCTAAAACCAATAGCAAAATAAACAAAAAATCCGAAATCATCGAAAATGATAATTCCATAGTGATTTTTATATATTAGATATACTTAATTCACTTTTCCGAAAACTCCTAATGCAAGAGGTTTAACTGCGTTTGCTTATATATCCATTATTGATATAATACGTTATCGGCTGTGAATTTCAATCAAAATATCAAAACGCATTATTGCCCTATATTTCAATATTAAATACTTTGACAATATTATTGCATTCCATTAAATGCTGATTACCCAATCAGTAAAATGAAATTTCAACACAAAAAATTTTTAGGGACAAATCATCTGTCTCTCCCTTTTAGAGTAATTTTACAACTACCCTTAAATATTTTTACGTATTGATATAACACTATTTTTTTACTTTCGAATCCTGCACCCATCAAATAATTTGAAAGAGTATTATTGCTATTGTTAAATTTTTTTATGAACCGGACTGTTACGACCCTATATATTTATGATTAGTGCGTCTTGCCAAACTCGTCTGTCATTCCGTTCAGTTTTACCAAATTTATTTTACACATTCCATTCAAAAACGAAAATGAGATCGATAGCCCCGACCAAATCGGCTTTGAACCAATCAACTTGTTTTGTGCTTAATAATTATTGTGCTTGGATTCGAACTGGAAACTTCAATTTTACTTTGTGTATAGTACATGCATATTTGCTGTGCATGTGTGTAACAACAGATTGCCCAATCACAAATTAGAAATTGGCAGTGGGTCAATCATTACCCCTTTTTATTGTAGATTGCAACACATATTATTTTTTAAGCAGATGACAGGTTTTACATTAGAACATGTTTAAATGAGGGTACATAAATTGCTGTAGATTTTATATTATGAATCCTGTTTAGTGTACCCTAGATTTTTTTAATTTGTCCCACTAATAAATAAAGCATATGTAGCTACATAAAATTAATAATTTACGATTTTTCATTTAAATATTTTATTTACACAGTATCTGTAAAAAGCGTCATTAAGAAATACATTTCAGAAGAGTAATGTGTGTTGTTACAGTAGAGTTTAGAGTTTTGTTGCAAATAAAGGAACGGAATCTTTACTTTAAAAATTAATTTTAACAAGGCGTTAGACGATAACTTTAAATGAACATTCTCACTACTGATTCTGAATCAGGATTTCATTAATATTTGAACAAATTTTTAAATATTTGCATAATATCAGCGACAATGTATCACTTATTAAGAGCTTCGAGATTGCCGTCGTCCCTGTTTTTGAGGCAAATTCAATTTGTATCTATCCACGGGAAAGCAAAAACAAGAAATATTCGTTGCACTGCCTCAATTCGATTTATGTGGATATTATAATAAAACCTAGTCTATAGTATACTTATGAAGAGGGCGAGGTCGTTTAAAGAGCCATCATAACAAAAGAACTGTACTTGGTTTGAATCCCATCAGAGGCTAGATGCAAATCGAATTTTCGCCATTGATTACGATCGGTGATGTTAATATTGGGTGTATAACTTTTTGTATAACGTTTTTTTTTATTTTCTAAGAGATGGCCTAGCTTTAGTACTCTCCATTCTTTTACAATGACACCTGCGGCGTTTTAAAGTGTTGACATTCCACATTAAAATTTAGTTTGTCATTATTCGTGAAAACGTAAACAACGTATTTTTTAATCCCGTTTAAACATGTCAAATTTCGTACCAACAAAACAGCATTTGCGGGAAGCATTCCTTTTTTGCTTTAATAAAAAGAAAAAAAACTGCTGAAAGTGTTCGATTGCTTCAAGAAACTTATGGTGAACATGCACCAACTCAACAAATTTGCGAAAACTGTTTTAAACGATTCAAAAGTGGTGATTTTGATGTCAGTGACAAAGAACGTTCTGGTGAACCAAAAAAAAAATCGAAGATGAAGAATTCGAAGCATTATTGAAGGAAAGCTCAGCTCAAACAGAAAAATAACTTGCAGAACAGTGAAATGTCACTCAAGCAGACATAAACAAAGGTTTACATGCCATAAAAATTATTCAAAAAGGAGGAAAATGGGTACCACATGAACTGACTAGCCCAACATTGAAAATCATTTAAAGGCTTACAAGGCACCGAAGATGGCATTTTTTGTCTCATTGTGACTGGCGATGAAAAGTGGATTTACTACCATAACCCTAAACACAAAAATTCATGGGTTCATTCAGGCGAACCATCCACATCAACAGTAAACGAAACATTCATGGAAGTATGGTTATGTTGTGCATTTGGTGGGATCATAAAGGAGTGGTGCACTATGAGCTGCTAAAACCGAGCGAAACTATTACTGGTGAACGTTCCAACAACAATTGATAGATTTGAACCATGCATTGAACGAGAATCGTCCGATTCCAGCCAACAAACAGCGTAGTGTGATTTTGTTGCACGACAATGCTCGACCACATGTCGCAAAACAAGTAAAAAATACGCTGGAAGTACATAAATGGGAAATTCTACCGCATGCTCCCTATTCACCAGATTGTCCCCCATTAGATTACTATTTATTCCGAACAATGCAAAGCGATCTTCAAGACCAGCAATTCAGAGCCCAAAAGACAAACAATTTTTTATCGATGGAATCCATAAATTGGCAGAAAGATGGTCAAAAGTCATAACGATGGAAAATATTTTGATTAAAATAAAGTTTACCATTTACGTGTTTTTTCTGCAAAAAATCCAAAAAACTAAGTTATACTCTCAATAAAGAGACCCTGTGATGGAGTGCAGAATTCAGCGTCGACCCACTGCCCACGTCAATGTACAGGTTGACATGGAGCTCGCGATGTACAGGTGGTATACTGTAGTTGTGTGAGTGGTCAATTGTGTTTCATGGCCCTTAACAACATTAAATGGTGAGTTAGCGATATTAATTGTATTTACAGTGTGCCTCTAAAGCTCAGTTTACTGTGTCGGAGATTCATTACTCCAGTATTAATCTTCGAATAATCAATTTTTTACAATTTAATTTACCCATGGTCTCGTGAAAGATGTTTGCGGGCACATTATAACCTAATAGGTAGAAAAAAGTTCGTGGCCTTATTTGAATGACATTAAAACAAAGAAATTTCTTATTTCAAATGAACTTTATTAAACCAAATATTTGCCATTTTGATCGATGACCTTTTGCAATTTTTCTGGTAGAGCCATGATCCCATCACTGCAGAACTTCTGTGGTTTAGAGGCGAAAAATCGAGACAACTCATTTTCGTTGGCCTCTTTTGACTTTAATGTAAAAACCATTAAGATGATCCTGCATGGACCGGAACAAATGGTAGTCCGATGGTGCAAGGTCAGAACTATATGGTGGATGCATCAAAACTTCCCAGCCGAGCTTTCTCAGTTTCTGCCGGGTCACCAATGATGTGTGTGGTCTAGCGTTATCATGATGGAACACAACGCTCTTTCTGCTGATCAATTCTTGACGTTTTTACTGAATTGCTTGCCTTAAACGCGTTAGTTACTGAAAGTAAAGATTAGAATCAATCGTTTGGCTCGGTTGGTGGCAGCACCTCATAATGTACGATTCCTTTCCATTCCCGGAAGGCTTTGATACCGTTTCGGAAGCTTCACCTCGTTTCGTCCATCATCTTTGCCATCATCAACAGTAATCATTCGCTTTAAAAATGGCTCGATTTCGTTCCGTTTCAGCAGCTCTCCATTAAATTTTTAACTGTTAATTCATGTGGTACCCAAACGTCAAGCTTTTTTTTATCCAGCCATTTTCATATGGTTTAAAACTGTTTTGTGA
This sequence comes from Nephrotoma flavescens, assembly GCA_932526605.1. Taxonomy (NCBI): domain Eukaryota; kingdom Metazoa; phylum Arthropoda; class Insecta; order Diptera; family Tipulidae; genus Nephrotoma; species Nephrotoma flavescens. The sequence continues at coordinate 84,385,076 of OW052222.1, forward strand.
TCAATATTTAGTTCTTTAACAATTGCATGGTGATCGATATTTCATCGACTTTTCCAGTAGTTGGTCCATCAGAGCGAGGTGCATCTTTGACATCCATATTCCCAGAACGAAAGCGCCCGAACTTTTTCTTTACTGCTGATTTTGATAAAGCATCTTCTCCATAAACGGCACAAATTTTTTCGCAAGCCTGAGCCGCGTTTTACTTTTGTCGTAATAAAATTGTAAAATATGTCGAATTTTTTCATTATTTATTTCCATGTTTAAATTGTTGGAACTTTTTATTCACTTCACCGATTTAAATGTTTTGTATTTCAAAGTGCAAGTTAAAATGTCCCATTTCAAACACACGCACGATACGATCAATGGTTACTAAGATATATGAATGTAAAGCCATCTACCGGGAAAAAGGCGACGAATTTTTTAGTGTACACTATATAAGATACACAATAAACGGTATCAAATACACATTTTCTTGTGTTTTCTTTCGGGATTGTCACACAAAACAGCTCGATTTCATAGAACTGAAACAAAAATCACAGACCTGTCGAAATTAATATATACTGCTATAGAAATACCACGTACTGTAAAATACTTATTGTTATAGATCTCTCTAATCGAATTTTATTACAATTAACGCGGAAGAGAAGTTCGGTATTCACAGTATGATTGGGAATAAGTTAAAATCATTTTTTTTTGTTTTGGCCAAGTGTACGGCTCGGAATACTAGTTCTTTGTTTGTATTATCAGCAAAGCAACATTTCTCAACATTAGAGCAATTCATTCGGCATTACTTTGCAAAAATAATTTATTTTCGGAAAAATCACCCAGATACCACGGAGATATTAGATTAAGGTAACGCAAATTTGATTCAATGGGGTCGAGCTTGTCGTCAATTGCTATGTTGACTGCATTCTTTATAATTAAAATAATTAAATTTATTTAGCTGGACGCTTCGATGTTACTAAAGAAAGCAGTTAATGAAAAAGGGAAAATATTTTGAGTTAATTAAAAAAATTTTAAAACGCTTAGGCGTTATATTCACAAGGGCACTATATTCGGAAAATATCACAAACATTTAAAACCTAAACAAAACATAAATATTCGAACATAATTCTTATGCATTATCGTGGTAATTTTGTTACATGAATTGTAATTCTACACTCAGAAAAAAATATGATAAATGCATGATTGCATTTACCATATTATGATAATACTAAATTGTTGTGAAATTCCTTATCATACAATGATTATAGATACTATCAAACTAACTTAGTTTATATGAGTTATATCATCATTGTGTGTTAAATACAATTATTTAAATGATTGATCGTATCATAATATGATATTCTTGATCATTCTTCTTTATCTATTTCATCATAACAATGATTTGAAAGAATTTCACAAGTGATCAACATTGTTCCGTTAATGATCTACGGAATTTTTCTTTTTTAAACGAAACTTTGTCATTTATGATTGTTTCCTATATTGGTTTATTTTCAGTACTCTCGAATTAAATACACAATCGTAGGAAATTCTTCCATTTAACGTCACAACCTGTGTGACAACTATGATAATCGACACTTTGACGGTAGAAGTGGTTAGAGCTTCGGCACTTGGACCAGGAGGTACTGGATTCGAATCCCACCAGAGGCAGGATATAAAGCGAATTTTCTTCATAGATTACGATCGGGGATGTTAATAAACACAACTTAGACTCTCGTAGAATTCAGCGCCGACCCACCGTCTATGTCAGTGTACAGGATGGCATGGAGCTCGCAACGTGTAAGTGGTATACTGTAATTGTGTGAGTAGGTGAGTGGGTGTGTGTGTGTGTGTGTGTGTGCGAGAATGAAAAGGGGATTATTAATTGACCTTAAATGGACTATAAATCCATTGGATGATAATTACTTTATTTTAAATTAAACAAAAATAAAAAAAGGAAAAAAGAATAAAATTTGAGTATGACCCCTCATATGAATGACTTTTATATTAAAGGAGGCATCAGAGCATTATACGACATAAATATTTGTTAGGGGATGAGAGGTTTAAGGGTTCCCGTAGTCATTATTCCGCAGCCATACACAAACTAATCCGATACAGAATTAAAATCTATTGAATATTTCGCTGAATGGTACTATCATCAGAATAAAACTACGGAGAGCCATTAAGTCTCCGATTCCCCAACAAATGTTTATGGCGTATAATGTTCTAATGTATCCTTTATTTTACAAACCATTCACAGTGATGAAATCAATAACATATTTCGTTGAATGGCACTATCATCGGAATAATGACTTCGGAGAGCCTTTATACCTTTGATTCCCCATCAAATATTTAAGTCATATAATTCTTTGATGTATCATTTAATATAAATGTAATTCATAGTTCAGCGCCATACTCAAATTAATCCGGTGCAGAATTAAAATCAATTAGATATTTGGTTGATTGGTGCTACCAGTGGAATAATGAGCCCTTAAACCTCCAATTCCTCAAAAAAAATGTTTATGTCACCTAATGAGCTGATCATGCATACTTTAATATAAATTCTATTTATAGTCAAGGGACGTACTCAAAATAATCCGGTAGTATTTTATCATGCAGGTTTAATAGTTTCACGACAGATATATATTTAGGCTGATATTAAAATATGGCTGTTTTGCTGTGGTAACAGAATAAGTTTTGATTTAACATACAGAAAATATAAAATATTTGGCAGATACTTGATGAAATAAATGTTCGTTAATTTTTATAATACCCTAATATTTTTGGGCTTAGAATTTTATGCCCAACTAAGGAACACATACATAAGGGATCACAACAATTTTTATTAAAATATGTAATTTTTTTAAATTGTAAACTAGAAAACATTATCACGGCACTTCTATTAGTGTTGCCGCCATTGTTTGGGCTAGAATTTTGGGTCGATTTAATAAAGGTAAATTTTATCTTAATTTTGTGTAAAAAATTTAAGTTATAGTTGGTTGGCATAGTTGCTCTTTCAATTCCTGTTGTTGGAAGAAGTTGACTTCATATCACAATTGATGATAAGTATTAGTATAAATATTTTAAAATATAAAAGAAATTGGTCAGTCACGTGAATTGTAAAATTCGCCTCGAGAGGAGTCCTTAACTTTGTGTAGGAAAATTAATGTAGTGAATTTTGATCAAGGTTGCAATGGAGATAGGTTTTATTTTTATTCAATTCAGTTTCGAAGGTTCGCTAACAATCTGAATTGTTTATCTCGCGCATTGTTTATTAACCGGTGTTCGGTGTAGGACTAATCGACATTCATTGTTTATTTTTTTATGTGAAGTTTGGCTCTCATCGCCGTAAGTCTGGCTTCTATAACCAACGTGCATATTATCCAACGAGTCTGAGCTAATGACATATTTTCCCACGAACCCTGGTTCAACCAGCACAAAACTTTGCAAATTCAACATTACACTAACATTCAAACGTTTAAGTTTAAAAATACGTAATTTCAAAAGTTTTCCGATTAATAACCAAATTACTAGGCTGATACCCTTACCAAAGAAGTTTTTTTTATTGTAGCAGTAGTTAGTGTAGAAGTACGAAACTCTCCCCCTCTCTATATCTATAAAGCAGTTCCACTTAGAAATCAGTGGAATGGTTTTTAAGGAATTAGTTCAAGTTACTCTCTATTGCAGAATTAACAAAATTGCATTATACGTTTTATATACGGTTCCGTCTGAGATTTGCTGTTTACACATCCAAAAAAACATATTCTGCTCATTTTGCAAGCACCGGGTGCTTTCGGCCAGCCTTATATGGTTTCGGTAACAGTAGCCAAGCACTATACCGGTGTCGCTATACCATAAAAATGAAAAATAAATGCATCCATAAAAGAAACTTTTATCACTAGAAACATACTAATTAACATTTATTTTGACATGACGTTAAAAAGAAGAATTCATCTTACTGCGTTTTAAACTTTTATTGTAAGATTAAGTTTCCAATAGTTTCAGGGGTTAACAAAATAAAGGCCTTTCAAAATTTCCCATTGAAATGGATATAGTGCTCTCGATAAATAGATAGAGCAAAACAAATTTTAATTGATTTAAACTTTAAAGTTGAATGAAAAATCTTAGTTTAGAGTTAAATAAATTAAATAACTAAATTATACTAAATATGTATAAGTTTTGACATAGAAAATTGGATAATCCGGACCATCGGTCTTATGAAGGATTTCTATTAATGTTCGAATTTCATATTCAAAATAGCGATTAAACGATTTTCGTTTTCTTCCACTGGCCCTATTCTGGTATTCCCCGGGAATAGGGAATTGGGAATTAGTGACGTATTTCTAGCAGTTGAGAATTATTTATTCCCCAAAGTGTATTCTGGCGCCTGGGATTTTTTTTTATTGGGAAAAAATAATTCCATTTTATAGCAGTTTTGACGTTAATTTTTCCCAATTATTTTTTAGGGAATTGTAATTCGTACTTTTTCGAATTTCTAAACATTATTTTTTGTAATAAATATATTTTGAAAAATAAATTAAACTTGTATTAAGATCGCAACATGCGTTTTAGTTTATAAAAAACAAAATAAAAAATTTTCCCCAAAAAATTATTCCCAGTCTACCAGAATATACATTTGGGAACGAGGAATAAATATTTGGGAATTATATCAATTTGTAATTACAGCAAAATATTTCCCCAATTCCTTATTCCCTGGGAAAGCCAGAATAGGGCCACTGGTGATGTTTTGAATTCTGGCTATCCATATTCGGTATTAACCCTAATAATTCTCGGTCTGATGAGATTTATTTCTAGCTCCAGGAATAAATATTGAAGATTTCATATTTAAAATTTATATACCTAAGACGATTTCTTTTTGTTCAATATTATATTTTGTGTTCTGGTCATTCCTAATCGGTGTTAACCTAACGGTCATTGATCTCATGATGTTTTCTATTAAGTGGGACCATTATTGGAATTCTTCCTTATCTATAACAATATTGAAGATTTCGTCGAATATTCAGTTTTTTTTTTCAAAACTGACGATATATTTTTAATATTACACTTCCTACAAAGTGAAATCATTTATAATTTTAAATATGAATCTGCTGAAATTTATCTTTCAACAAAGGGTAACTTTATAATAGAAAATCTCATCTCAAACACATTTTTGACCTGAAATTGAGCAAAGATATCTACAATGGCCTTATTTAATAGAAAAATATCCTAAGACTATAATGGTCATTAGGGTTAAAAACCGATTAAAAACTCGCAAAACTAATCAAAGATATCGGTAATGGCCGCAGTTAATAGAAAAATTATAAGGTTTGTGGATGTAAGCTCTCCCTAAATTCTTAAAATGTTCAAATTTTGATGGTTCCAACTAGGATTGGGGTTTCAACTGGGATTTAAAGCGGCGCCCAGCTTGCTTGATATTGGTTTTAACTAAAAATTTAGAGAGTGAACTATGATTTAGATTTTAGAGCACATTTTGTTCATGAGGAAAAATTTTTTTGGGCTGAAAGCTTATGTGTTGCACAATCACTTTTAACGCAATGTGCTAATTTATGTAAACACCGAATTATTTGGGCTGATAAAATGTTTAGTTTTGGTTGACTTTATAAGGTCGTTTAAGAAAGGACTTCATTGCAGTGATTTCGTTTGAAATTTTTGATAATTATACCGGAACCAATACTGTGTAATTTAAACTTTCTATCTTCAGTTTCCGATATTTAGAAAAAATATTTTCTAAACTTATAAAACGCACTTAAACACTTCTCTATGAAATGATCCCTAAAAAAATTTACCAGCGCATAACTGGTTAAAAAACTATTATCATCGTAATGATAAATTGCTTCGCAGATTCACTATCTGTGTTTTGACGTTTTAAAAATGGTCATTTTTGCCTATTCAAAAAAAAATATCAACAAAACATTATTTATTTGTCGAAACATATCTGTGTGAGCTATGGCCAAATAAAATTTTCTTTTTGGCCTGCGAACAAAAACTCCTACGTGTTCAAAACTCAATATAAAACACAAAGAATAAAATCAAACTATAAAAGCTCTATGCGTTGTTTTATTATTACTTTACGTTTTTTTTTGTTCCTTTTTTGTGAACAATAATACTAAAAAATTTCCCGGTGATTTATAAAAAACATGGTTTCATTTGTACCCCACACCCAGTGAGATATATTTTTTTTTGTTTCGCGCAAACCATTTTTTGTTAGTTGGGTTATTTTAATGTATAAGTGTATATATATATATATATATATATATATATATATATATATATATATATATATATTTGGAAAGCACACACATTTGAAACCATTTGTATGAGTTTTGTTATTCAAATGTTTACCATACACAAGCAACCAACCAACCAAAACCAAACTAAGCCTCATTTTTCTATATATTGTTGTTGTTGTATTGTTCGGTTTCTTTTATTTCTTGCTTTAGCATATGATTTAAAATTATAATATTTTTTTATACTCGGCAACCCTTACGTGTATATTAACATTTTCTACCCTTATATTAAGGTTATACCATATATTCTCCAAATTTCCCACCCTACTAATGCGAAAGTCATCATCATTAAAACACATCAGAATCAACACTGTCAGTATAAGAATGGTTTTTTGCCGCTGTAATTATTGATATGTAGGATAAGAATCCATGACAGCATAAAATATATCGAATCGATCATAAATTCAATGGGCAATATGTAGTACCATATAATCGCGGCTTTAAGTGCTTTCCAATATATCAGAGAGAGAACTTTAAAAAAAATCCTTTCGAAAAGCGAAATATTTTTCGATATTGATTAAAACACCGAAACCATTTTTCTGTATATTACGTCGTCCATAGGGGGATCTAAGCAAAATGTAATATAATGAAAATTTAGTATAAAAGGGAAATGGGAAGAAAAGTTTTTTTGTATAATGGAGGAAAGTATACGAGTATATACCACTTAATACGAAACGTTTTTTTGGTGTGTATGGTTTTGATATTTCGATTAGAAAATGCCATTAATATTCTAAGCAAAAAAATGAAACGTTGTCTCTATGATACGCACAAAAAAGAGAAGGCGTTGTCATGAGAACAATGTCGTAAGAAAATCCTTCAAAAACATAGGTACATATACACCATGATTTTATGTAGTTTTATGTATTACGATTTGATTAGGGTTAGAAAAGGTTATAATAATATATCGTATATGGTACGGTGTGTTAGATGATTAATTTTACTTTTTTAGGAATGGATCTTTTTGTTGTTTACATATTATAAATTATTTTTCCTTTTTTTATGTATTGCCAGGATTAATGTATACGCTATGTAAGTGTGTACGTACATAAAACATGGTTTATAGGGAATGTTTCTAAATATAAATACCAATTCATCTTCAGCACCAAAATGGAAAGGAAAACTAATTAATTTTTGTTTTCTATTTTATCTCCGTACCCTTACCCGTGTAACACCGTCCTGTAACATATACTACAGAATTTAAAATGGTACAGAACAAATGGTAAAGGATTTATGAGGGTACCCGTTATTATTGATAATCTTCATAATTAAGAATTAACAAAATGTTTTCAATTTAGATAAAAATTTAATGAATTTTCAATTTTAATTAATGATGGATCAAATTTATACTCAAAATATTCGTTAAGCGTTTATTTGATACTTATGCATATGAAGTAATTTTACCTTTATTAATTCCACCTTAGACTACACTAACTATAATGGAAACTAAAGCAAAATAATAAGTTGTTAATTCATATCAGAGCTTTATCTTTGATTTTTTATAAACAAATCGTATTAGTTCTATTCCCTAATTTTCCGTATAATTACAAGTTCCGCGTTTTACATAAAATAGCAAAAAAACAGTTAATGGATGATTTTTTGGTCCATTTTGAGAAAAAATCATCTTCGAGGTGGCGCCTATAAAACTGGGTGCACATTTTTGTAGCGGTTAAACATCGTGAATGAACTGAATAATAACTTCAATTTTACCGTACAAGTCGCGCAGTGGTTAAAGCTTCGGCACTTGGGCCAGGAGGTACTGGGTTCGAATTCCCACCAGAGATAGGATGTAAAGTGAATTTTCTTCATCGATTATGATCGGTGATATTAATAAACACAACTTAGACTCTCTGTTGGAGTGCAGAAATCAGCGCCGACCCACCGTCCATGTCAGTGTACAGGATGACATGGAGCTTGCAACGTGCCGGTATACTGTAATTGTGTGAGTAGGTGAATGGGTGTGTGACTTAAGAGGACAATAAATCCATTGTATGATTTCTTCTTCAATAATCTTTCTTAAATATTATAAAAAAAAATAAAAAAATAGCAAGCTCTTTTATTACTATTCAAAGATTATAAATATTGTCATGCAAGGGAATGCAACAGGGTAAAAGTTACACACGAATGTTATGGGAACGTCTACGGAAAGTGTTTCCTTGCAATAAGAGAGGTTAGGCACGTTTTCATGTGATATGACAAAATCCGTTCCAACTCATCTATGCTTAAATGTGATTGTCCGCAATCACTTTACGAACGGTAAGTCGTTAAATTTCGATTTTAGGCCATTAGAAATTTCTGGTTTACTCTTGGGTGGAGACTGGAGTGTCGAATATTGATCCGAATTTGCTTTGGTTAATAAATTAACGAAAAGGGTACCTTCAAAAAAGTGTTGCAATGAAAAGTGTAAATAGCAAACCTTTACTAAAAAAGATCATCAAAATATATATTTCATGCAGATATCGGGATCAAATTTTATCATAATAGTTCTAGTCTAAAGATTAAGTACACATATTAGAAAAAAGTAATTTTTTAAATATTTGAAATGTATGTATATATACAAATACATATGTATGTATGCGAGATTGGCCGATTAAAAAAATCCCAGAGATGTTACCAAGTATGGATATGTCGCCTAAATGTGAACGAGTTGCCGAGTTAACTATATTAAAATTAAAAATGGGACTTCACACAAGTTTTAAATCGTTAATCGTTTAAATATTTGCATATGGAATATCTAGGTGGCAATGACATGTCAAAAACTTTGTAGGAGAGCAAAAAATGTGAAAAATAGAAAAATAATTTAGGAATTATACGTTTTTTTTTTTTTTTTTTTTTTTTTTTTTATCAAATTAAAGCACGCAGGCTTATCATTTATTTTCAAAACGATTTTTTTACATATAATAATAATAATATACAAAATGAAAATAAATGAGTAGGGTAATCATCACCGATTTAACGGCAGTATTGATCTACAATTTAACAAGAAAAACTTGAAAAAAAAAGTTATGAATATTACAATAAAAATTTAACAAAAAAATATAAAAAATATAAACAATTGAAACTAAAATTAAAATTAAACTGCATCAGACTAAAACTCTAAACAAGAAATCGATATTAGGGTGCTCAAAAAGCCAAACTTTAAGTAATTTGAGAAATGATTTTGAATTTATTTGTTGCCGTATGCTAAGTGGAAGTTGGTTAAATAAGGAAGGAGCAGTTACCAAAAAATATTTTCTAAAATGTTCACTAAAAAAATGTGGAACAACAAAACCTTATAAACATATAGATGTTGTAATGGTAAAACTTTAAAACTCAAAAATAATGGCCATGCAGAAACCCGCGAAGACTTAAAACACATGATACGAATAGCATATTTCTGAACAATAATGAGAATTTTTAAAGTTGAATGATAGCAACCACCCCAACACGATAAAGCATATTCGAGCCTAGAGTTAATGCAGGCATAGTAGAATTTTAGCAATACCGATTTAGGAGCTACAGGTCTTAATAGATATAAGGTTCGTAATGCATTGTTGAGAGACTTTTTTAATTTATCGACATGATGCTTCCAACTCAGATTACAATCAACAATAATTCCAAGATACTTGAAACTCTCAACAGCTTCAATGGAAATGCACGAGCTGGAGCAATTAACGGCATTACAAAAACTGGAATGATACGTTAACGGTGAATGTAAAATACTGCCACTCAAACTAAAATGCATAATCTTAGTTTTGTCACTTAAAATTAAGAAATGCTGGTCAAACCATTTCCTTATAACTAAAAGGTCCGCTGCAATTTTACGGCAAACATCAGTTTGTGAGGACCCACGATAACATAAGCTCATATCATCCGCAAAGGCAACAATCGTGCCTGCCAAATTTGTACTAAAAATTGAGTTTATGTAAATCAGAAATAAAAGGGGTCCCAAGACGGAACCTTGAGGAACACCAATGTTTAAAACATAAGGACAGCTCATAGTTCCATTCACCTTAACAACATGATTACGATTTGCAAGATATGATTTAAACCAATTATTAATGTTTCCTCTGAAACCGATTTTAGAAAGCTTATGCAATAGAAGATTATGATCAACCATGTCAAAGGCTTTTTTTATGTCTACAAAAAGCCCAGCGCAAGAGTCGGAATTATTTAGCGATGCATGCACGCCATTTAAAAATTCAATTAAAGCAGACTCAGTGGAAAACCCATTACGAAAACCGTGCTGATAACAACTTATAATACCATGCTTCTCTAAAAATACCACCATTCTAAATTTAATAATTTTCTCCATTATTTTTAACAAAACTGGTTGTAGTGCGATCGGCCGGTAATTATTTAAATCGCATCTGGAACCATTTTTATGAAGAGGTAGTACAATTGCTGACTTCAAAATTTCAGGAACAATACCGGTTTCAAAACAACAATTAAAAATATGACATAAAGGCGGACATATAAGACTAATGGAATTTTTAATTAAGGTATTGCTAAAACCGAACATATCGTAAGAGTTGCTTGATTTTAAAGAAGTAATTGCTTTAGAAACTTCAAGATCGTCAATAGGGTGGAAAAAAAATGATTGCTCAACGTAATCGCCGTCACGCTCCATAGAACTCCTATAAATAAAAGGAAGACTAGACTTCAGATTTGAAGCAATACTTCCGAAATAATTGCTGAACTCATTGGCAATATCAGAGGCATCAGTTAATAAATCATTATTAGAAGAATTAATAGAATTAATGAGTTTAATATTTGACGAATTTTTACTTAATATGTCATTGATAGTACGCCACATCAGTTTGGAATCTCCGGAACAGCTATCAAATCTCTTTTTATAATAAGCAACACGAGCAGCAATAGTTTTCTTTTTAACCTTAAGACAATAGGCTGTAACATATTGCTGGAAGCGTTGATTGTTTCTAGCATATTTTGCTTTCCTCAATAACCATTTTTTTCGTTTAATCATGTTTAATAATGCCTCAGAGATCCAAGGTTTAATAGGACGATTACTACGTGACTTTAGTGAATCTAGGCTAGCTGAGAAAACATCATTCCAAAGCGTTAGAAATACATCAACAGCTGCACACGGATCATCAATAGCATAAATAGGAGAAAAATTAACATTACTTAACAGTTCCAAGAATTTAGATATAATGATTTTTGGCTTAACAGGTAAACCATCATTACTTTGCACCTGATTAATCTCGATCACAACATGCATCAAATGATGGTCAGTAATCATATAATTAAATAATTCAACCTTGACGCGAGATAAATTATTGTCACGTAATCTGCAAAAAAAGTGATCAATACAGGTAGAAGTAGTATCGGTTACTCTAGTTGGATCACTAATAAGCGATGCTAGTCCTACGGAAGACATCATGCAAATATAATTATCGGACACGGAAGAGCAAGATAAAATATCAATATTAATATCACCCAGAACAAAAAGGTTTTTACCGTTTATATGTCGTAAATATTCAGAAAACTCATCGAGAAAGACAAATTCCGTAACGCCCTGAAGCCGATAAACGCAAATCAAAATAAACGTTTCGTTGCCAAATACAAGCTTTACCTTCACAACATCCGCAGAAACAAGGTTAATAGGTTCAACAAAACAATTTAAGTTACTTTTATAGAATACCAAAACACCACCAGCACGATAACTATTGTTACAACAAGAAAGAATATACGTTCGTAATGTTAGTTTTGTGTATTTTTAGACTACTAAAATTATTAATAAAATAATGATTTAATTATAAATAAATATTTAAAACAAGTTCAGAAATACATATATATTCTATTTTTGTTTTGTTACTAATTAAGTTATGAAATAAAACCGCGAAAATACGTCGTTCTATTCTTACTTCTTAACATTTGAAAATGAAAGAGTATATTCATTTTCGAATATTTTTCTTTATTTCCCTTATCTGCAAAAGAATTATGTAACTTATGATATAACATACTACTCATTGCATAGCTATTAGTACGATTTGTACATCTAGAAGGCAATGGCCAACAAATGATGTTCTGAATATATTTCCAAATCCAAAGCATATAATCTTTCTATTGTTTAACAGCGGCGATCGTAGTATTCTTATGATGATTTGGTTGCGTAGAAATCATATTTGGCTCTTTTATCAAATGGGTATGTTCTATTGTTTTAAATTGGTCCGTATAGTGATGCCATCATATTTATAATTAATTACTTTGGTAGAAAAGCTGTTTTCTTATAAATAAGTGTTATTTGTGATTGTGTAATTGTGAATATTTGTTTTTAAATTTTTTTCTTAATTTATAAATTTTAAAATGCCGCCAACAAAAAGAAAAGGAAAAAAAAATCGTGTGTCAAAACGAGTCCGTATACGGTATACGTGATAGACGATCAACCCCTTTTATTCGAGAACGCGAACAAAGCTTAGACATAACCCGCCGCCGAGGAAAACGATCCAAATCAAAAATTCGAAGGGGCGAACAATGCTTTAATATTCGATAACGCGAACAAAACTTAGACACAACCCGTCGTCGTAAAATACGATCCAATTCAGAAATTTGAGAGGGCGAATAAATCTTGAACTCAGACCGTCGTCGTGAAATACGGTAAACCTTCGATGTTCGACAACGTGAACAGATGTTCGAGAGTGCCGATACGTATAACTTTCGCTGTATCTTGAAAACTAAAATTGACATATCGACGGATGAAAATGAAAAAGATGTCCTGAAGTTGGAACAATCAACACATCACATGAAAACTCATATAGGATTTAAATCGAAGGATAAAATAAAATCGGTTCGAAGTATCGAAATGAAGCATTTTTTACTATCAACAAACATGAATAATATACCATATTTCTTTATGTGGCGCGAAGCAAGCCGCGGTGGAAATGACAGCTCCACATCTTTACAGACATCTAACTCAACTATCCCAAAAAGTAAGTATGGAATGCGGTACGGATCATTCTGGTAAAGAACGAAAAACAAAGAAAAGTAACGTCAAGGCGAGAGGTTTGTAACCTACGCCATGTTGCCTAACTGGACTTAAGATCAACCCGATCTTAAACACGTGCTAGCTACACGATGTGGTCACGTATAGAAAAAAAATGTTATCGAAACAGCTGCTGTACGACGGTACCTTAGCGCGGCTAAGCTCAGGGTCGTTGGGTGGGTCTTTTTACAGGCTGTTACGATCTTGAATAACCGTCGAATGAAGGAAACATAAGTGAACCAAATATTAACAAACAAAATGGATTTAAGAATGAGGCATAAATGACCCTATATCCCAAAAATTCACTAATTAGCAAAACATATTAATTGGTATGCCGTAGATATAAATAACCAAAAAAAAAAAAAAAAAAATTACATAAAAATATTAATTTTAATAAAGGAAAAGATTTACAATTTTTCTTTTGAATTTATTCAATTTATTTGAAAATTTAAAAAAAAAACAAAGGAAAATCATCAAAAAAAACTTATCATAAAAAGTATAACACTAATACATATAAATTATAGATATATAGATATTTTTTTATATATATAAGAGAATTCTTTTAAACAAATTAGCAAAAAAAATAATTAATATATTTTTTTTTTATTTCGGTATATCTAGTTAAAAAAAATGCTTCCGAATATTGAATAAGTATTATACGATATAATTTAATAAATAAAAAAAACTTACCACTGGTAACCAATTTCCTGAAGAAAAGCGATTTCCACCAGTTATTTGATATGCCTGTGAACAAAATGATAAATGTGTTTCCGCGCCCGAATAATACGCAACGTATACAAATAGTTCGGATAACTAAATATTCTGAATAAAAAAAATGTCTAACTAGAAAAAGGAGTTAATAATTCAATTAACTAATTTTTATACAAAGTAATAGAATACGAAGAAAAAAATAACAAATGAATACAATTCAAATCTTAACGATATTATGATACTAGAAAGGAAAGCAGAAGAAAACTGTATATCCCTAAAATGACTTTCACCGTTGCCTTTAGGTATAAATTTTGAACAAAAGCACGGTAAAGTTATATATATTTTTTTCCTTTAGAGATTGAAATATAAACTAAAATTTTACTACTTATTATTATAAATTTAATCGTAAATTTTTTTTTTAATAAATATATTTTTAATAAATAAAATTTTTAATTTTTTTTGATTCGAATTATGAACAAAAAAAAATGTTACTGGTAATCACACTAATTCTGCGCACATAAGCACCGTAAGAAATGATGCAGCATGATCCTTGGCAGTATACCTTTTGCGGTATAAATTTGATATATGGTCACATCAAAGTGCGTCGTCCGCCTTTTATCGCCACTAATCCGCGGAATTCTGTTCTATTCCTACGGAAGCAATACCGTAAAAAAACGAGACAACAACCATCATTAGTTTCCCAGAAAAATTAATTTAAAAAAAAAGGAATTAAGATATAATATATTTATAATCAAATAAATCTACTAAACAACGGTATTACTTTCACATACCTCTTTTAACCAAGAAAATGGGGTATTGATGTAGTGCTTTGTTAGAACCACAACTCAATTTCGTTGTGTTGACCAATGCTTTATATACAGCCACGTCTAACCGTACTTAATAACTCGCTCGGATCGCGAAGAATAAAAATTGGTCTTAACCTTTTTTTTTTAAATAATTAAAGCACTTAACACATACAAAATTTTAACTTTTATAGATTTTCACTTTGAACTACTGAAATTATAATTTATCTCTAAATAGAACACTTTAATAATAATTAATAAGGCGGACTTATTTGATAATTTTAAGTTGAACTTTTTTATTCGAATGACTCGCTATTCCCAAATTAATCAACTTTTAGAGACCACAACGCATACTTTGAAGGTGGTTTCTACACATCCAGAATCGGATGCACGAATTCCCCATTAAGGTCGAAACCAAAATATCAAAATCGTATCTGTAAATTGTATATTCTTACAAACACAAAAACTAATTATTACTGAGAGTACAGAGTAATACACGCGAATATCATAACAATTAGGTAATTAGGTATATATAATTGAAGAACAAAATGTAGGTACCTATGTGTATAATTGAGAAATATAACGACAACCAAAAAACAAACGTCGATAATTGCATAAGTACACTGAATTGTAAAGTATCTCAATCTATGTAATATTGATTTTGGTTTTGTTTTATTACAGCACTAACATTGTCATATCACACATGATGCAACATGACAAAAAAAAACGGTTCGTGTATCGATATGCACGGCATATCGTTACAGGTTGACGAAAAGTTCGTTTGATGTAAAATCATATGGCTAAGATACTCAAAAGAAAATTTTGGAGCTCTTGAGTATAAAAGCACATTGGATGAGCTATTCAAAAAGTTAAATTTACGCCACAAGAGTGTAAATACTGTTAAAGTAACAGATTCGAAATCGCTTACCTCACCTATTCAAATCAACAAAAAAAGGGGGAATTTTAGATTTGTTACCATTTATAGATTCCAACTTTCACGAGTTTTATATAGAAACTTGCAAACATTGAATATGCCAAATATACGTCCATAATAATGTATACAATGCTTCATTGATGCAAAAAATTTTACAATGAATTGTTTTAAAATGTATTATAGTTTGTTCTATGAAGTTTAAAAGTAATTGTTTGTGAAACTTGTAATAAACGAAATTATGCTAAATAATAATGTTTGTTTATTTTACATGCATCAGTTTGAACAAGTTAATCGCTTAAGAGCACATCTTCAGGAAAATTGTAGATTAGCCGCCAAACTGTACTTAGTTTCAATAAATGTACTTTTTATAATTATTATGGAGGCTTAATTGACATAAGATTCAGGAATTTTGAAAACGTTGTTTGGAACAATCGCTTAAATTGGTTTTGGCTTATTTCTTCGGATAACTGGAGAATTTCGGTCATTCTCTTTTACAAAAATTTTTAGAAAACAACAGTAACAACAACATTTTTTTGATATCTTAAATGAAACCATAGTTTTGTTAATTAACAGCATCGATCTAAACTGCGATGAAAATTCCATTTTTATACTGTTCTTAAATTACTTCATATCCAGAACCTCCTGACACAATTTATTTTTGTTCTATAAAGTAAAAATAATTTTGCTGTGTAAACTATGGAGATATATAGGTTAAGAAATACAGCATATAGTGTATGTTTAGCTAGTCTTTAAATCTTAAGCATCAGGGCACGAGACTAATTTACTTCTTAAAAATCACTATAAATTAATTACAATACACACCATTTAATAAAATACAGAACTATTACCTTTGATCCTGGTGGTAACCTATGATCCTTACAACACTAAAGCAACCCTAGTTATTCAAAAATATAATCAAAAAAACTTGTACCCAGAGTTTCATACAGTTACTTGTTGTCCCCCTCAACAATTTAGGGTAACGAAAGTAGGTATCGATACTGATCTTGCACCCTTAAATTCAAATATTTAAAATCTGTGGTAAAAAAATGACTGTACAAGTGTATGTACACACCCATTCCTATAGAATTTTTGATTTGCACCGTCATAACATATTTATAATTGGCTAATTAAATTTAAATTATAACCGTATAATCACGAATTAACCTTGAACCAATTAAAGATTTCTCGTTAATTTACAATCCGATTTCATTTTCATTAAAACCATTTTTTTATTAATATTTTGTTACTGTCTAATAAATTGAAAATTGAATTAAATTGAATATTTTAAAATGTGTTAAATAAAAAATTAAATATTAAACACAAAAACCTTCACCTAGTGACAGAAGAGGCAACACCAAAAATAATTTGGCCAAACAGTGTGGTTGCGTAAAATATTTATATTATAAATATCCCAAATAAATTTAAAATTACACAATACAGCTGATAAATGATTATTATTAACATTACAAACAACACCACCAATAACAATAATGGAACAGTTTATATATTTGCTTCCACGATTTTTTAAACTGCCCCAAACACTTGTTGACACGATTTTTTTTTTATTTAAAATGTAAAAAATTTCACTTTTATCTGCTATTTAAAAATTAATATAAAATGAATTTTAAAAAAATCGGAATAGTGGAGACTGGATTCAAATAAGTTTTTTTTTGTTTAAATTTTGGATACCGTTGTTTATTCACGAAATTTAAATAAAGCCAAAAATGAAATAATAATAGTTTTTCGCCGTTGATAATGAAATATATCTTTCGTTTTGAACACCTGGAAAAGGACTTTTCCGAAATAATGAAAAAAGGGTTTAATCAAACTGGGATGAACCTATTGCAATTTTTATAAGTTGTTGTTAGTTTGTTAATTTTTATTCTTGACTTAACAATCTTAAAATCTACTTTACAAACGGTCAAGAGCATAATATAGAGTTTTGAGTTATTTAATGAAATTATCAGAATGTGTTAACATACACACACAGATGTGTGCTTTTGATAGGAACAAAACACAAACTTAATACTTAATAGGTACAATATTTACATAATCCCTGGTATGCTGTAGGTGACGCTTCATTTTGAGTCATTTAAAAACTAGACTGAGTAATAATATTTTGCCAACATTTATTTTTTACTTTCGATCTAAAATTCGAGTAAATCTATAGCCTTAAGCAGCATAGGCACCAGAGCGGATTGCCAACGCGGGTAACTTTATTTGCAAAGATTCTGCATGTTCCAATCAACAAATTCAAAAATTACCATATGAATCTGGAAAAATAAAAATCTTGGATATTCAAAGCTGTTTCAAAGAAAATTTCACTCGGTTTTTTATTGCATATGCTAATGGAATTATTTCCGCCCCGGTGGCAAAGTGGTCAGCAGTGGTGACAACGAAAAAATGTCACGGCTGGTTTAGGATCAATGAATTAATCACTCATTATCCGAAATGAAAATATGATTATGAAACCTTCTTTAATGTAGTATTATCGTTTTAAATTTTCTTTTTTTTCAATCTTTACAAATAAAGTAACTCGCATTCGAGTATGGAACCCGCCTTTGGAGCCTTGGGCAGTATTCTTGAAATCGGTAGAAATTTCCCAAATCGCAATACAATTTGCTTTGAAATTTTCTATATTATTCGATTTTTCGCCGGCTAATTAATCTAATTAAAGAATCATAATTTTTCCCCTTCTAAGGGAACAATTTCGACTGGGTAAATCGATTCGAAATTATTCCCTTAGTAGGGATACAAATATTAATAAACTTGAAAACAAATTTAAAAAAATGATTAAAGTAGCTGGCAAAAAATTCGAGTAATACAGAGAATTTCAAAGAAAATTGTATTCCGATTGGGGAAAAGTCCACCGATTTCAAGAATACGGCCCCTTGTATTAAGTATTAATAAAGTCCATTAAGCAAACTCGCCGAACATCTAAATAGATCTTGAATATACCATATTTGATTTCTAAGACTGCGGTCCAATTCGTGACTTATTTTGTGGAGACTGACTTATTTGAAAGTCTACAAAAGCCTCCTGTCGACTACCTAGACTTATTGTACACATTTTTAACTTTTATGCGAGGCTTGCACATAAACTGGTAATTCATCAAAATAATTCTAACCAGTTTCTAATAAGTCTAGCCGACAGGAGGCTTTTGTAGACTTTCAAATAAGTCAGTTTCCACAAAATAAGTCACAAATTGGACCGCAGTCTAAAGTGAAGAATTAAACTTACCGAACTTTTTGTAAAACTGTCTTGTATATTCAAGAAGTATTTCTGTTTAAATTAAATTACTAAATTAAAAAAATTCAACCGTTTTATTTGAAAATTTAAAAGCTCCCTTGGAAGTTGCCACTTTCAGTACACAAAACACAAATTACTTTTTGGTATCGATGTTATGGCAAAAGCCCAAATCGATAAATGCCCGAATAAAAATTGTAAAAAACTGTTTTATTGCTTCGAAATCTATGAAATGATAGTCCTATATTCTCGAAATGGTTCACCGTTCACTCCACGGAGTATTTTTATGGTATCGGTGCAAATTAGAATTTAGTAGGGACTAACGGCTTTACTAACTCTCTAGGACGCTCACGGGAGATAATTATGCCCATTATGACGCATAGCCCTCGGATGGTTAAAAAATGAAACTACGGGGATGTAGGGAGAAAACAAACATTTCGTAATCTGCGGACCTCTGGACAACCGATATTAAATGTTGAAATAATGTGTCCAAACTGGTTTATTCCTTGAATAAATTTGACAACTACAATTCTATACATTTTACGTATTTTGCATTACTTATACTGTTCGTACTCGTATCTGTAGGATTAATTAATTAATTTCGTCATGGTGATTAGCTTGGCTCCTAAATGCTGCCAAACAATTGCAAACAATTGCCCGCTTTGTGACAATAACTTCTATCTGAGAAAAATAGTCAACGCGATTGAGGAAAAGTTTAGTTTTATTAGAAAAATTTTGGATGGGAAATTATATTAATATTTACCATTTACAAATATTAACTACTGCAAGCTAAAACTATTTGTTCTATAGGAACAAATATAATTATTAAATTGGTTCTGAAAAATGCATCGGCCCATTTGGATTTGATATTGCGTTATAACAATACAATTATGGCTTCGCAACCATTTCTATACCAGGATTTGTGAAAAGGCTTCAACTACTTTAAAGTTGTGACGTATACTGCATTAAAAAAATAATTCTGAATTTCCGATAAATAAAGCAGAAGTATATTTCGCAGAGAAATGCTCTGATTTTAATGAGAAACGCGTTATGACAATACCTTCAAGATGGCAAGTTTAATTTCCTGAATTTTAAGCATGGTGCAAGCATGGTGCCTTCAGTTTTTTTTAAAAATCTCATACTCGGTAGTCGCTGCTTTATGTATATAGCGTTATTAACTCTGAATTCTGAAAGAATAATTATTTAAGTAGTAATTGGGTTTTATAAACTATCGATTTAGGGTGACAAATCAATTATATTTTAGTAAATTTAAACAATAGAAAATTTATCAGTATATAAGAGTGTGAGATACTATAATACCTCTCACAAACACTACCCTACCACCTGTGCCTCTGAGCTTAAATGATGACGAAACGCTAAGTCGATGGTTCACCATAATTACCTAGGTGGCAAATAAATAAAAAAAAAATAATAATAATAGCAGTATGATATATATCTAGTTGTAATTATTACATCGAAGTGGGATGTAGGAAGTAAAAGGAAAGGAAATTTCTTAACATAAAATATTTTAAATATTGAGCGGGTTTGCTATTCAATCAAGGAACTAATTTAAAATTACGTGTTTAGACGAAGTTCTGTATTACTAAAGCAGCACAAGGTTATCGAAATGAAGTGTTACTACATTCGTCAATAACATAGAGAATGATATCATCATTCAAAATTCGGACAACTTTACACCTGAAATTGTACCGAATTATAGCATACAGTCAAGTCAACCTATGCTCAAAATATGATAACACGCCGAATGAAGCAACTGTTAGTACTAGTACCAATAATAACAGTTGTTTCATTTGGTGTTTTGGTAATATTAGTAATATACTTAAGTTGTCGAACCTGTGTGAAAGAAGAAAGGGTTCACAGAGATTAAATATTTTCCTAAATAAGCGTACCAGTGTCAAAAGTATACAATAAACAACAACAAATAATACCCTCATCTTGGCCCAGGGCATTCTCGCAAAAGGTAATTTCGATTTAATAGAAGTCGAAAGTTTACTTGTTTACCAGTTGCAAAATAATAAGGAAAAGATATAAAATTGGATTGCTTATGTTGTTTTCAGAAGAATGCCATCTATAAGTTCACAATTTTAAATTCTTCTCTTCGGTGTGAGAGTTCGGTATTTTAATGACTGTTAACCCCTTACGCGATCATTGAAAACTGGGTAGCTCACTTTAATTTTTCTTTGAATGAGGTGACGCCCAAGTACCACAAATTGTTACTTTAAATTATTTAATCATCTGATTTCGCCGAAAAGTAAATTTTATCAGGATTTAACGTACTCCGGATGACCTGTTATAGTTTTTTTCTGGAAAAATTATTTAATCTAAAAAAAAAATTATAAATTATTTAATTATGTATTTGTGTTTTGAGTGCTTGTAGCCTTTCGCGTATATTTAATTACCACCAAAATAACGTCAATTTTTATTCTATATATTAAGTTAAATTTTATTTAGATTAATCATATTACTATTGCTGGTTCTAATCTAAGGGACAAGTCGGATAATGTGGTTTTAGTGCTTTGGTAAATTTCTAAATCCATTACCATTCATCGGTTATGTCTACAAAATTCTAAAGGCACACTGGTGCGGTTTGTTGCGAACATTTGACAATCTGAAAGAATGGCAGTAGTACCTCGTTTTAATGTTGATTATCAAAACCTGTCATAAAGATTCATTAGTTTCACCATCCAAAATGTACGATATTTGGTCAGCATGCTAAACAAAATGTTTAGCATGCTGACCAAATATCGTACATGTGACAGTTAATTTTATTTACTAATTTTAAATAATTAACAATTATTTGTTATAACTATATATCGAGAAATTGAATCTTATAGTTGGGTAGATGAAAATTGATATAAACTTAAATTAAATACTAATCGTCAGCCGAACACATTTGTAAGTTTAGTCCACATACCATTTACTTTAACCATTTGCACTCGATTTATTTTCAAGGTTGTTGGGTCAACTTGTATTTTTTTTTAATGAATTAAAATAATTTACAATGGTAGATTGAACGTATTATATTTATTTCATTTTTTACTTGTATAAAATGTTTTAATTTTTGGAATCTTTTACAGTGTGGTACTTTTTAAAACCATATCCAAAGTGCAGAAAAGGATGCCTTTTGGTTGTTTCGCAAAAGTAAACAGTTGTTTTTCTTCCATACAATCGTTATGTTCATATTCCGGATGTGGTACTAGCTATTACTTACTTTGTTACTAGAGCTGCGTGCACTTTTTGGTAAAAGTCCCCTACTGAATGCACATATGTATAAATATTTTTTTTCATTTTTAGTGTGGCGCATTTCATAAAATTTTTGTTATTGCATCATCTCACATAAATATCATACACAGAAAATGTTTATTCCTTTCGAGTTAAAGAAATAATTTTTTATCATTTTATTTAATCGAAATTTACACACACAATTGTGTATACGAGCCGGGCAGGGGTTCAAAAAAAACAAAACCAAACTGCCTACAAATTGTTACAGTTTTTAGTGTTACCGTCTATAAACTGATATACGAGTTTAGAGTAAATTAGTATTGTCACTTCCAGAGTGGCATACGGGTTGTAGAGTAAGTTTATATTGTCACTTTCAGCGTGACATACGAGTGCAAAAGGTTAAACACGGAAAACTTCACTTTTATGTTTAAGGTGAAATTATGAGTAAAATAGTGGACAATATGTATGTTTTGAAAGTTTTAGGTAAAGATTGACTTCCTATTACGCAGTTCAAATTCAATTTAATCGGTAAGATTTGGAGATACAATAAGCTGCAATTGGAGTTTTCCGGGAACTCACTTTTTTCAAATTGGTCTATATCCACTCTATTTTCACTAGTTTTTTTCATCTTGTTGGACATGAACCAATTTTTATTTTAAATATATACTTCAAATATTATGAATAATATTGTAAAAAACAAGCGTTCGGTTTCTTAACGTTTATGAAAGGAGACAGCTCACCATATTACTATGACGCAAGCGTTTACGGCAAGTAATTTCTTCCTTATGCTACTTTCTTAGTTTGGAAAACTCAAATTTGGCATATGGGCCAAATGAATATTCAGATAACGTAATGTTTACTTAGTAAAAACTAGTGATCACTCTTGCTGATTTCCATGCTGCATATTTGATGATAATTGAGATGAAATCGAAAGTTAAAGGGAATTGAAACGCACAAAACTTATATTTTGTAAGAATAATTCAAAAGATTAATTTCCATCTATTAATCATCAGCATTCGAAAACAGTAAATATTTGTTGTAAAATGTAATAAGCTTTATTTACCTTACTAGGCTACTAGGAAACAGTTGATGATCCTAAATTTTATTGTTACGTACAAAGGCCTCATCATACACATAAAATAAAATATTTGTTGTCGTGATGGATATGAACAAGGATATCTCGTCAACAACAACAAGTAACTCAAAAAATAATAATTTATTTTGCATGAGACGTAAATTAGAAAAACAATTATACAACAATTTGAACATATTGCAATCGTTTACTAATTCCAATGCACATATTTCGTGATGAAACATAATTGGGCTATCGGAAAAGGCAGCTTCCAAAGCTTTTTCGTATTTCGCAAATATTTTGAAAGGATATCATTTATGAGGAAAATTACTATGAACTTAACGATTCTAATTTAAATTTGCAACAATAGTGGCATAACATACATCAGTGTACCAAAGTTTAAACGGAAATCACGATTTGTGACAATTATCTGTTTTCCAATAAATATTCGGTCTATGTATAGCCCAGACGGATTGACTGATCGGGGCAAAATGGACTTTATATACTTAGGCTTCATTTACGAAATCACCCCACCATCGCTTTCATATAGGAACTTTTTCGTTGTTTGCAATTATTTTGAGAAGCATATTGAAGAGTTTACCAAAAACTATTAAAAGCAAAAGGATTGTAAATTAAATTGCAAACAAACAGTTCAGATCATTTGAAAATTTTACCGGATATAACGAGTTATGACAGAAAACCAAAATTCACTAAAATTCGGCATCTTATAGTTTTTTGACTGTTCGGAATAAAATTTCGTAATTAACCTTTTTCCATTACTTGTGAGATCCTGGCAAAATGTGGTGGAAGTCTGTATACCGGAAATGGCACCTTCCAATTTTGCCAATGATGCTGAAAAATTCAGCATTTTTGAAAAACGAGAAAGAAGTTATCGATTAAAACTAACTTTAAGATTAAATTTTCAACCAACAAGGGTTGACCTTGTTGGTTTTCTGAAATGTAATAATGATTTTTGATTATACACGACAGTTTTACCAAAAGTCCGGTAAATATAATTTTTCGCTTTAGAAATCAAACGTAGTACGTATATTCGAGATCTAGAAAGAGAGTCAGTCGTGTATTGACCACAACACAACCCATCCATTTTTTGTATAAATTGTATTTTCGAAGATTAGATAATGGTAAACTGGGTAAAGAAAAAATCATGTTGGCATCAATATTTTCATTTTGGAAATTAAAATTGGGAATTATCTTAACTTAGTTTTCCAAAACCACTTGTAGAGAATGGCATTTAAGACGACAAAAAACAACCCTACTTTCAGGTAAAACTAATATCAAATGTAGTGCCAAAAATCAAATTATCAAAATTTTATTACGATTCAGCTGAGCAATAATACAACAGTATGAAATGACATAATATGTGAATGGACATGGACATTATATTGTGTCCTCATTCTCAATCAGAAAATCACAACCACTAACCTATGGATTAGTTGAGATTATAATCAACACGAACGACCATTTCGTATTGATGAGTCACAACTTAATAAGATTGAGGGTTATATATACATATGTACGATTTATATATAGTCATAAAAACATCCTTAAGTCAAAAAAACATCCATAAGGGGGGGGAGGGAGAGGGTGTTTTTCAAAGTGTTTTTTTGAAATAAAAAGAGAAATCTTAATGAAACTTAAATGCAGCTTTTTTGTCCCCCCCAATTAGTTGTAACTCAAAAAATTGAAAGCCGATTATTCCTTCCGTAGTTCATTCTGAGCAGAAATATATGTAGATCAACGTGTTAATATTTTAGAACGATTGGATAAGTAGTTTTTTCTCAATCTTGCACGCCAACTTGAAAAACGTCATTTCGAGATAATCGCGCTTAAATTATTGCGCTTTTAATAAGGCGCGCTTCGCAATAAATAAAAGAAAAATATAAATGAATTTTTTTTTGAGAACTTCATGTTTATATCGTTAAAATCATGTTTTTAAACGTTCATTCTAACATATTCTATCATAAAAAAAATTTCGATTTTTTTAAAATTTGAAGGTGCTATGTCCCCTTAAACTATTTATAGGTGTACTTTGCTTACCTGCAAATTTGAAATCTTCCATCAACTCAACTAGAAATGAAAGAAACGCGCGCTTATTTAACCCATGTTTTGTACGGCTTGAAGATTTTTTGTATTTCATGTTCGAAATTCTTTTTTTTTGCCATAAAATAGGCTGAGAATCGAATTTTCAATAAATCCTATCATTAAACGAGAACTATGATATTTGTAATTTGCATTTATTTGTTCGAGCAATCACGAGTAAAAGTTGTTGTTGTCGTAAGTGATAGTTATTAAAAAAATTTATGTTTGGCGAAAAAGAATTTTTAGGAAAAAAAAAACATTATGAGCGATCACTAATCTATATTACATGGATC
Organism: Nephrotoma flavescens; assembly: GCA_932526605.1. Lineage (NCBI taxonomy): Eukaryota > Metazoa > Arthropoda > Insecta > Diptera > Tipulidae > Nephrotoma > Nephrotoma flavescens. The sequence continues at coordinate 84,410,750 of OW052222.1, forward strand.
CGACATGACAAAAACTATATAGTAGAGCAAAAATAGTTCTACGTTTGTGACAAATACAGAAATTTTTTTTGTCTTTTTTTGAATTCCGAAAATCAAATTAATGTAAAAACTGGTTCCGGCCAAGCTACACGAGACTTTAGTTTCTGGTTTCAAACTAAGTCGCAATAGATTTTTATTGATAATTTAAACCCTTATTTTATATTAAAACAACAAATTTTTTGTATTGTTTTATTCTGTTCTCTCGAAAATAAAATTTAAATAAAAATCTACATCTTAAAAATGGCCTTAAATTTTTTTACTATCATTTCGGACTTAAGGACAACAATTTTATGTGCTGCGACATAAAATTTTTTTCCTTGAGTCTGAAATGAAAAAAAAAAATGAAAATAAAATTTTTTTTGTCCATTTTTGAGATTGATTTGTCGATTTTTATTGGTATGTTGACTAATGGCCAATTTATGACAAATCACAATAATTTCTCAAATGACTTGTCCAATAACTGTCAACGTTAGGCGATAATTGTGAGACGTGTCGTATGTCGTTCTTCTTTCATGACAGTGTCTTAAGCCACCTTTCTCATTCTATCAATTTAAATTTAAGAGAAATTAAAAATTATATTTATTTTCATGTTCATTCCTCGTCCAAACGCCATCGTAATTATTTTAATAAATAAATTTTATTTTTAAAAATGCAATTTATCAAAAAACGTATATTATGATTTTTCAAACATATTATTTATTTTTAAAAAACAACAACTTTCAATTATAAAAACTTTTTTTAAAAAAACAGTATAAGAAACTTTCTTATATTACAACAAATAATTTAATTTAAAAAACTTTTAGGAAGACCGGTTTCGGAAATTCTTCCTTCGTCAGTTCCCTTTTTTTTGATACTACTGGTATTACATGTTTTTTATATTGCCCTTTTATACTATTACCATTTATGTGTATCTAATTTTTGTTTCCACTACCGTATGATTACGTCGTATATTTTGTTTGTTCTTGTATTTGTTTTGTCGTTTAGTACGTGTGGATTTTGTCTTTGTTTATATATTTGTAGTTCCTCTACTCTATCTAACATGTTGTCTTTTTCTAATTTTTCTATTATTTGTAAATTTGTTGTGATATCCGTGTACGTGTGTTGTTGAGTGACTAAATGCTGAGCGTAATTCGATTTAAATGTGCTATGTATTTGTATTTGTGCTTTTCGTTTCTTGTGTGTGTTCTTTGAATCTTTGTTCGAATGTTCTACCCGTTTGTCCTATGTAGAACATTTGGCAATCATTGCATATTAATTTGTATACGCCACTCTCACATTCGTGATATTGTTGTGGTGAAAACAAAAATTAGATACACATAAATGGAAATAGTATAAAAGAGCAATATAAAAAACATGTAATACCAGTAGTATCGAAAAAAAGGGAACTGACGAAGGTAGAACTGCCGAAACCGGTCTTCCTAAAAATTTTTTTAATTAAATTATTTGTTGTAATATAAGAAAGTTTCTTATACTGTTTTTTAAAAACAGTTTTTATAATTGAAAGTCGTTGTTTTTTAAAAATAAATTATATGTTTGAAAAATCATAATATACATTTTTTGATAAATTACACATTTTTAAAAATAAAATTATTAATTCGCAACAAAAAGCCACGGAAACAAAAATGGAATCCATTCATTTATATGGTACTAAATATTATTATGTGTTGTTTACGTTTGTTTGTCGAAAAGGTAAGTAAACTTTTTGTATTGTTTTATTAGGAAAGTTTAAAAATAACATTTTATTATTATTTTTATATTCGATAGAAATGTAAAGTTCAGCATCAGGAACACCAGCACATGTGCCGGAAACATGATTCTAATATTTTGTTAAGGCAACAACCTAATATTATATAAATTATTTTTTTTATAATATACAGCGCATAATACAAGATGGCTAGAGATAAATTTTTATATGTATCGTATATGAAAATATACATACATAAATTTATCTCAGACATGTCATTTACCCTTCATGTCACATAAGACTCGTCTATGGCTTCTCACATACGATTCATTTCAGACATATGATAAACGGTTCATCTCAGATATGTCACAAATAAAAATTACTCCGCTTATTGTAATCAATAATTTTCCTGCTGGGAACTTGCGTGAGAAAAGGAAAACATATCAAAATAGTTCCTGTGAGAGATGGGAAGAAAATCGTAATTGGTTAGTTGTTTAAGGTTGAAGTAGATTTTACCCACAAACCCAAAGTTATTACGAATTAGGTGCTAAATATTTTTCATAGAAAATATTTTTCTTCTGGCTGTTGTCAATTTTACACTAAAAGCACATAGCAAAAATTCTCATCGTATTCTTAAGTTTAAAACGTCAAATTTACGATATTATCGTCAGTATGGCAAGGCTGCACGTATTACTAGATTCACGACAAAAATTTCCAGCTGGAAACCAGCTTTACCGCTGCCCTGTGTTGTAAATATCATAATATACTAATATTTTACAGTACATGGCCAAAGTAATATGAAATTTATATATTTTTAAATATCTTCTTAATTACTGTAAATTTTCATAGAACTAAAAAAAGTTTTGTTACATATTTATATTCCGTTGTATATATTCCTTCAGTATATGAAACGCAAAAAAATACCCATTCTGGATTGGACTGGTAATTCGCCAGGTATGAACCCGATTGAATTTGTTTGGCCTGTATTAAAACAGCAATTGCCGAAAAAGTCATTACGACTAAGTCTAAGTTGGTTGAGGAAATTTAAAATAGTTGGTACAATCGACCCCTTGCCGCGTCGTATTTCAGTGTTGCTTAAAAATAAAGGGAGGTGGACGAAATATTAGCCGGTTGATTTTTTTTTTTGTTTTTTTTTATAGTACAAAGGTTAATAAATCCATTTTAATGAATTAAGGTAAAAAACGTACTTTTTTAATTTTTGGAAAGTACATAATAATTTGGCCAGATACTGTAAATCTGTGCTGTGTAATGGTAAAGTATTTATTGGCAGAATTTTGCAGAATTGTTATTCACAATGCAGGGACATATTTAAACCTAGGAAACAACACAAATTTATAACTACGTTCATAGTCAGCACTCATTAGAATGCACATGTGCTTCCATCATGATGTTGTGCGGTGTTATCTCATTTAGAAACATTCATCGTCATGTGTTAAATAATATAACGTTATCGATTTTAGAACATTTTTGGTGCTTGCATGCCCTGCCGCGCCTTCATCGTTGCAACTATTGCTACTCACCTCGCTTTTCCGTTATTGCAATTTTTTTATATTCCGCCTGGTAATTTACAAAAAATAAAAATATAAAAAAATTGTATAATGAATTTAAAAAAATGTGTTCCATAAATGGTGGTACTGAAAAAACGCCAACTTACAAACACTGTGATTGAAATACTTATTCAAATTTGTGTGCATATAACACGCGAAAATAATTTATTGACACAGAATTGATACATTATTGTTGGTCATACTGTTGTGTGTGTACGGTAATGCGGTTGCAATTTTTTTAGTCTATAAATATAATTTCCCCGCGCGTTTTTTTATATTTTGCATTATAATTTTTTTCATCCCATTAAAATAATTTATAAAAATATATGTATTTAATATTTTTTATGTAATTTTTCCGTGACCTATTTAAGGGTGTCAATGTCAATGGGCTTTGTTTACTTGCAAATTAATTTGTTGGTGTTTTCGCCTTTTTTATTTAATTCAATTTAAATTAATTTTTTAGTGTATCGATTGGCACGGTTTTATTCTATTTAATGTATGTAATATAAACTTATTTGCAATTTAATAATCTCGTGAGGTGGTGTGCAGTTCTAGGTAAGCGGATATGCACTCGTAGAGTGTATTATCGATTTTTGGTTAATTATTTACCTCAGCATTATAATCACTGTTTTGATTTAGGATTTAGTGGTATTAGTGGATACATACCCGTACTTATACTTGCAATTTTTTAGAAATTGGTTACATTAAACCGGAAAGCTAAATCTCATAAATGTGGTGTGTGTATAACTGTATGGTTTGGTGTGTATTTGGGTCCGATGCGATTTGGGTTTTATAATTAGCGTTTATCTATAGAAGGTCTGGTCTAACTACCTTACTTTTAGAAAATTATTATTTTTTACTTGCATCTATTTGACGGTTGGTTTGTGGATAATGACGTACAAATGCACATTTGAAGTAAAAATTTTATTAGTTATTACAAAATCAACATATTCAATAACGTTAGCATCCTAGAATTTTCGTTTTTTCATGTAGAAACCCATGAATGAATTACATTGCTAAATTCATGTACTTGTATCCTATAACTAATGAAATAATTACGGTCAAATAAAATCATTATCTAGATAAGAGCTCTGTAGCATGTAAAGGATGTAGAGCAATTCTAGATAAAAAAAGATAGGGTGCCGCTAACTTATAAACTAACGTTGAAAATAATCCATTGGGGCAACTATAGCGGGGAAGAGAGAGAGAGAGATAGGGCGACAACAACTTCAATGTCAAAGTAAAGCAAATAATGTCTGTGCTAATACAAATATGAGTGAACGCATGGAAGCTCTAGGACCTGGATATGAAAGGATCAACTATTCATTAATGAAAAAGAGATGAAAAACCATGAAACGGAATTAAAAACATATTGTCCTCCTAAAATGAGTTGCACAAGAAAACTGTTAGAAATCAATTTACTCGTGTAGTTATTTATCATGAGAAAAGCGATGCCGAAGTAGCCGATCATAATTGCCAATTTCATCCACCCAACATTCACATCTTCAAAGCATTACTAATAAGACAGAACGAACCATTCATGGCGCTGAAAATGCTAATACTTTTCTTGGTATAACTCAACTTAGCCCTTCTCCGATACCTAATAAATCTAGTGCCGTTTGTTTAGGTACATGGAATATTCGTGAAACTAATCAATCCAAAAGCGCGATAAAATTTACTCTACTTTGTACAAAAATAATATTAATATTTGTAGTATTCGAGAGATCAATATGTGCTCAGGTATTTGTTCCTTACAAAATTATACATAGTATTTATCTAACAGCCCTGCTTCGAAATGGTGCGGTGTAGGGATATTACTTAGAATTAAATCCTCTTTTCGTGCTAGAGGATTTAAGCATTATTATGGGTCAATTATTACGCTACTAGGATATAGATAGATAAAATTTAGGAAACATTCTCTTTATCTATGCATATCTTCCACCCAAACATCACAATACAACCGTTACAGGTCATTCAAAAAATTTCACCATTGTTTTCAATAATATATAGATGTCTAAAATTACGTGACTTAATTTTGTTTGGTGATTTTTATGCTCACTTCGGTGCTAATAATTCTTGGACAAGCCACATCATTAACAGAGCCACACATTTTTAAAACTAAATTAACCTGAGTATCAGTCAAGTTTAACTTAAACAAAGCTCCTAAGCGACGAAGAGCATGCGCTCCTTTCAAAAGTGCCGGGCATTACAAAAATTATCCCCCTCAAGACTCAAATACTCAGGCTTCTTTTGAACAAGCCGGGAAATCCTAAATGCAAACCTATAATGAACACAGATCATTCGAATGCCAGGAATTTTTCAAAACCTAACCAAGCATAAATGATCCAAATGAATTAGAAAAACTTATCAGTATTACAAACATCATAAAAGAGAGAATTCTATAAGTACAGGAACCTTCATTTTCATTTCTTCATGGCTTCGTGAACTAAGAAAATCTGAAGGTGTTTGACCTCCGCTTATCGCACAGGACCATACTTAAGTTTATACGACCAGGAACCTGTCAGGAACAGTACGAGATAATGTAATGCAAGGTATACATTCAGTAATTGATAAAGTTTGGAAAAGTAATGATCCCCCTTCACCCGTGGCTTGAAATTATACAAGTGTCAATACCCAAGCTAAAAAATTCATGAAGTGTTAACGAATACTGATTAATTCCTTTATTTAAAGTTGGCTGCAAAATATATTCTAAACTACTTTTCTAGTGATTAGATGGATATTTAAATTATATCAAGTAGTATTCCTGGCGAATCAATCCATTGAAGACCATATATTACAATAAGGCGACTTCTAGATGAAGCGAGTGGCCTGCGGGCAATCGCAAATTTTAGAAGAATATACGGAAAGAAAATAGGAGTTGCACACGGAATTGACACCAATAATTCTGTAATATTTTGCTTAGTTGAAATTTCTCTCTAACGAGTTTCCAATTTTTTTGTAAACACAAGTTCTATTGGGATAAATGACCAATTCAACCCTGCCATAATTTTTTTTGTAATTCTACACTTTTTGTTAAATTGTGTATCTACATTTTTGTTTTTTGTTAATTTGTGTAGCTACACTTTTGATAAATGTTGGAGACTTCACACCGGTGCTAAACCAGGAAAGAGAAAGACATTTTTATTAATCACTTGTTTTTGTTTCGCAGAATATTTTTCAAAAAGTTTAAAAAATCACTCGATCTATTTCGACTTGTTAGGTCATCATCAGGAGTATCTACTCGTAGATACTCCTGATGATGACCTAACAAGTCGAAATCGATCGAGTGATTTTTTAAACTTTTTGAAAAATATTCTGCGAAACAAAAACAAGTGATTAATAAAAATGTGTTTATTAAGTATAAGTGTGTTTCGCCAAGTGCCTACGGCAAATAGCGTAAAAAGTAGTAAAGAGAAAGAGTGGAAGAGTGCGAGTTAAGAAAGTAAAAGGGAACATTACGAAAAGTTTAAGTTGCCAGTAAAATTGGAATAGTGATAAATAGTGAATTGTTGAAGAAGTTATAGGTGTTGGTGTAAATAAAATTCGTAACTTTAAACACCGAGTGTTTTGTTTGCAAAATCCAGTACGAGTTTGTACCGAACACCCGAAATTGGTAACAATACCAATTTAAACCTCTGGTAACTTTCCTACACTCGGTTGAAAACCCCATATTGGATTTCAGAAATACAGGAAAGTATCGATCTAGTCGCCTTTTATGAAAATCGGGACAAAAGTCCTTCCGCATTAATGAAAGATGCCTATCGAAATTTGCTACTAGAACAGTTTGTTTCTGTCCCACATTCGGTCCAAATTTTTTTGGTAATCTGATCAGCTCGAATTTGTGATTTGAGAAATACGTTCTAAAATAAATTGAAAACATTTTTTTTAAATTGAGGAATTACCAGAAACGCTTAGAATCGGGATTAATATCGGAATGAATTCAAAAACAAATTAAAATTTTAAAATAACTAGCGTAACGTAAGTGTTCATTAGGATCGGAAGAGTACGTAGTGCCAACTATACTAAATTTGGATGCTGTATTGTGAGTTGAGAGTTCAAACATAAATTATTCAGTTTTTGGATGAATTTGGTTTTAATCTGCATAAAGTTAATAATTATTGTATGTCAGCCAATATAAATGGTTTTTCATTATTATTTTTTCAGACTAATATTAAATTAATATAACCAAACATTAGGTATACTAAAAATTGATAAACAAATGAAACATGTATTACTAAAATATATTAATTGAAGTAGTTAGTATAAACTACTTTCATTTTCCGTTGACGATACAAACCCCGTAATAGGGAGAAAAAATATCACAATTTTTAGTCAACTAAACTAAAGTCGAATCAACATAAATTTTTGATATTTAGCTACATAAACTTACATTTACTAATTAATAAGTGGTTTTGCGGTTCGGTTCAAACTCTATCCATAGAGTAGCAGTAGAGTACACCTTGGCATAACAAACGCCTTATATTAAATACTTCTAATAAGAACTACAAATTATTAATAATTTCCTAATTTATAGATATCGAAAATTTTAAACACGTTTAGTTAGCAAAAACTATAAAATTTATATTCACCATAATTGATATCTAATCCCGTATTCAAATTATAAAATTACATATTTGCAATAAAATACCAGAACTCAATCAATCATTTTAATTGTGTGACAAATATGATACCTATATACGTACATTATACTCGTACATGAACATTCTACGCAATAAACATAAATATGTGTATTGGTTCAAGGATATTTTATAAGATTATATATTCAACATGAACAGTCCACTGTAAGCTAATACATGCATCTCAATTCTCTATGTATAAGAGTATGCATGTATATGTACGAGAATTAAACGTCGAATCTTCTTTATCAACCCTTTATCCGTATCACGTTTAATTTTCGTTTCCCACTTTTTTTTACTCTGGTAACACAGACAAATACCAATATAATTTACATACAAGCACATGCAATCCTTTTTCCCTCGTCTTTATTTAGATTCTCTTCTTTGTAAATGAATATGTATAAACTTTTACTTCTGTTTCCCGTTCAAAAAAAAAAATATAATCAAATGTAATGGCGGTAAACTTTTGTTTTTTTTTTAGTTCGGCTGCTCGACCAAAGATGACACTACATAGATCATCGCGATGGACCACTGGTTGTATTTGTGCTGCATATTTTATGTTTTTAATTGTCTGTACATGATGGAGCGAGGATTTTACGTATATGTAAGTACATGACAACAAAAATGAAAAAAATTGAAATTGGGAAAATAATTTTGCGATTTTTTTTATAACGCTTTTCATTTTCCTCTACATCCAACATTTTTTTTTCTCATTTCTGTTTGTTTATATTTTTTTGGTTGTATTATAAACTAGGGACTAGGATAACTGGGATTTTTTTTCGTTTTTCAGTGCGAAAAAAATTGTGTCCAAGTGTGATGTGTTTTGTGTGTCATGAATTTTTCCATGAGGCATTTGGTAAGTACATTATGTACATATATAACTGTTATTATAAAATTTATAAGTGTGATACAAGTTTTAAACTATATACATACGTGTAAATGTCAAACTAAATAAAATAAGCGGGTTAAATCATGCAAAGCGGTTTAATAGAAAAACAAAAGCATTAATCATTTTATTAATAATAAAAAGCAACAACCGCACACTAAACAAAAAGCAACTTTATTTGTTGGTTAATTAAAAGCGTTATAATAAGCAAAAGTTTTAATATTATCGTTAGTTAATCATACGTCTAAAAGATGGTGGCAACAGTATATCATGTAGTTTATATTTTGTTCGTAACATTTTATTTGCTCTCTTCTACGTTGTGTCATTCTTGCTTTTCAAGTACATTTTTGTATATAGATGTTAGTGACCCATGTGTGCGTGTGTATATGTATCTGGAATTAAAAAAAAAGCTTTTTATAAAATGTTGCTATAAAAAATCGCTTATATACATTTTTATGCGCAAATGCGGAATTTTGAATTTATTTTTATGGAGAGTTTTTTTTTTGGTTTTTTCCATGCTGATGATGATTACAGAGTTTGAGGTTTATGTACTATGAAATTCAAGAGTTTCTATGTATGATTTTGTTATGAAAAATATAGGGGAGAATCTATTTTACTGTTATATATTTTGAATGGAAAATGCGCATGAAATTGTTAAATTTTAAAAATTCAGCATTATATACTTTCAGATAATATAGAGTGGAAAAGAATTCGGGGGTGTAGTGTGCTGGTTCTTTCTTTTGTGTTACGTTACGATAGCTTTCCCTCCATATTGAAACAAAATAACATTCAAAGTTATTTCTGTTGTAATAAACTTGATTTAACAATAGTAAGAAATAATTTATAAGACGCTAAAAAGTATTTGGAACGACTTGGATTTTTAGAAGATAGTTTTTAGAAACGACAATCGTTAATTGATTGTACTGCTATTATTTATTCCTATACTACTACTATTTGTTGTATGATATAATAAAATTTACCCACTACACGAAGAGAGTTTACATCCAAAGAGAGAAAATAATGTTTATTTGATTGTTGTTGAGTTACAACCTTATACAATTAACAGAAGTTCAGAAATTTTTCACTGGTGCCACTGCTATTCCATTAATTGTTTTGTAACTTTAAATTTGTTGGCATACCGCGAATCCTAAATTTAAAATTATGATTGTACAATATTTATAATTACTTAAATGTCTTGGTATTAAATTTTCATAATAAAAATAAACAGAATACCACCATAAAGTTTCGCTTAAGGAGGAAAATTTATTTTATAATACAATTATGTTTTTGCATAGCAATTTACCGAGACAATATTTGAACGAAAAAATGTAAGTGTTGTTGCCAGATGCTTTAAAACGAATTCCTACTCTTACTATTTGGTGACATAATCTCTCAAGATATTAGTTTTTTTTAAAGAAACGGGCAAAAAATTATTTCAAGCTCATTAGAGAGTACTTATAGGTGTTTATGTTAAAGATCTTGCAAAAAGCCCCTGCTTATTGATGGTATTTTTATGATAATTTTTTGAGCGATTTACACTAATAGAAATCGTATTGTAGATACCCGTTTTATCGAATATCACGACGTTAAATTTCTAGTACAATTAGTATTTCTAGTAACATATGTTTATGACGAAATCGTAAAGTAGGCAAGTATATTATTTAAAAAAATAAACCAAACGTATGTTTGCAAAACAAGTTATAGAAACTGTAAGTGTTTGTGTTCTCTGTACATTGTTTTTAAAAGGTAAATGATGTCATTGTAAATGAACCGGACAAGTGGTGCAGTGGTTAAAGCTTCGGCACTTGGACCGGGAGGTACTGGGTTCGAATCCCATCAGAGGCTAGATGCAAATCGAATTTCCATCATCGATTACAACCGGTGATGTTAATAAACACAACTATGACCCTCTGATGGAGTGCAGAATTCAGCGCCGACCCACCGTCCATGTCAATGTACAGGTTGACATGGAGCTTGCAATGTGCAGGTTGTATACTATAGTTGTGTGAGTAGGTGAATAGGTGAATGGGTTAATGATGTAGCATGAATGCGTGGTATCACAATGGGCCAAAAATGGCCTAAGTGTCAACCACTCAAACCTAAAACCTAAATGATGTCATAACTGCCACTGGCCTTCGAGGAAAGGCCATGGTTTTTACAAAGTAGAGAGCGGTAGGTATCCAAACTAACCCATCTCAAGACGCATCGGCCGCTCATCAGGCTTAGTTGGTAATTTTATTAAAACAAAAACAGTCGTAGAAAATCTCTTCGAGGTAACACGAAAACATCGCTGTGTTAACTCCTAATATAAACCAACATGAACTCAATTCAAACAAAACTAGTCTTAAAAACTGGAAAATGGCAATCAAACAACTTCTAGCCGACTATCACAACGCAACTACATTAAAATTTATCGAAAAATACAAGACGGGCATTAAAACTACTATTACAGAAAAGTAATAAATTCCGCAAACTGAATCCATGGATTTGCGATTTCTTGCTTATTAGAATTAATAATAAAAATGAGCTTGGTCAAAAAATGCATAGCAAAATAACAGTTTCACCTCTGCATCTAATATAGCTAACTGTTTTAACACCCATTTTTCTAGTATTGTTTTGGTGACTAGTGATGAAATTTCTAATTAGTCACGTCTGGCTAAATGAATGATAAGAACCCTAATTGCAGTTTTCTCTTTCGCCCATTTTCATCCGAAATGTTGCACATCATCAACCTTTAAAAAAATACTCTACAGATGTATTTGGACTCAGTATAGTTGGTTGGCTTGAAAGGATTTTATTTAATATTGTAGAAATTCTGTGCCAGAATGAGAATAAGATATTGCTGTTGTCATTCCGCTTTAAGAGCGGAAAAAGGGCGAACATATTCTAATAGTTCTAATTCAACAGTGATCGACCAATTTCGTTAATTTCATTTCTCTCAAGATTCCCGAAAAAGGACTTAAAACGAGATTTGTTAATTTTCTGGATAGTTTCAATTAGTTCAGTAAAGAACAATTTAGTTTCAGATGTAATCGTAGCAAAGATTGGCTTCGATATGGTAGATCACAACATCCTTCTAAATAAACACTGTCGTACGAGTGAGTCGGTTTCCGCTCACTAAAGGTTCGCATTGGCAATTTTACCAGTATTGTTTCCGTTTTGAGTGCTGATGTTCTGCAGGGGTCTAGGGCCGATTTTATTTTTAATTTATATTAAATTCGGTATTTAATCAGAAATTTAACCACAAAGTGGTCGCTTTCGCTGAAAATATATCTTTCGCATATAAGAGTTAAAACTAAGATGATGTTGTTTAATCTAACCGAGGTTAATTCTTTTCGAGATATCATCACGACCTACGTTGTACCAAGAGTGGCAACTGTCACACAAATTGCCTAAAAATTAAACCTGTATATAATATTAAATACATAGGTTTAAATGTTTATAGTCGTTTGACTCACTTAATACTTGAAATCGGGAATGTATCTGTTGCGCTCGGACTGTTCTTTCAGTGAACTTAAAAATAGTTATATGCTCTGGTCCAATCTAGATTGCATTATTGCTTTGCTTTTGGGTTCGAACCTGTTTTGAGACAATCCGACCAGTAGTCATTGCCCAAAAATTCATACTTAGACTGATACATTTCAAAAACAGAATACATTGCACATGTATTTTGAGAGGAGCGCTAATCGATTTTTGAATTTTTCAACAACAGTACACTTTGCACAATAATGTTATGTTCTTGCCTGTCGTTCCTAAGTCCACTAAAATCCATTTTTATAATTATATGACAGTCACGGCTCATTTTTAATAAATTGCTCATTGAAATACCTCTAAAAATCATTATTTAAATTTAAATTTTTACACATACATATTTTTAAACTATAGCTTTAAGTAAAATGCTTGCAAATGGTTGCTATCAGCCAAAAATGTTTTTTTTTATTTTTTTGATTCTAATAATTTAAATATAATAAATATAAAATAAGAATAAAATAGGACCGCGGAATATCAACGAAAATTTTGAAAATGTACCCGTTTCCATAAATTTATTCATGTAAATATAACTACGGGTTTGGAAGATTTTTTGGAAAATAATTCAATAGTTTCGGTCTTGAATAACATAAAAACTAAGGACCTGTTCGAATACTGTGATAATTATTTCTGTAGTAATAATTTTGACAGGGTTCTGAACGCAACCAAATTACAAGAGCTATGCGTAATAATTTTTGACGTAACTGAAATAATTTTTGTATTATTTCATTGTTGTTGTTTGAAATGCGCCATTTTTTGAATTACGAAATTATATTTGCTGAATGAATGTAACAAATTATTGCTTGTTCAACTAAATTAATACATTTATTGAAATATTGGATCTAAAATAAGTTTCAGTTATCTTATTTTCGTATGCAATAACGATTATTACAATTTTTTAATAATGTCAAAAACATTTCAGTATTCGGACAGCAATCGAACTCTGACAAATTATGGAAGAAAAAATTATTTCACTAATGTCAAAACTATTATAGAAACTTAAATTATTACAGTATTCGGACAGGTCCTAAGAATCGAAATAGTTTGAAACCAAATACACTAAACTCATTATTAATGTGCAGACAATTAACAAAAAATTGTTCACTACTAGAATGGGTGCCATCCAAAAAATAATTAAAAAAGTATAAATTAGCATCGTAAAAATTAAGTTTTATTTTTAAATGTAATTATCCTTTTTATAATTTTTTATGAAACCTATATTAAACAATTTAATATAGATGATTTTGGGAAGGTCTAAACCTGAAATAAAGCTAAAATGAAAACGATTGATTTTAACAACAATAAAGATCCAGCAGATCAGTTCTCCAAAATTTAAGTTTAAATTACGATTTTTGACAAAAAATACTGTTTTCACTAATAATTTGGCCCCTGTACAACTCAATCCGCATTGATTGATCCGGATGAAACTCTATACTTAAGCGTTTTTATAAATTGAAAAGTGAACAAAATTCGATTGAAACGCGAACGTATATTGAGAGTATATCATTTACGAGAAAACGATTTTGAGCTAAAATATTTTAAATTAAATTTGCAACAATATCTGTCTTGATCGTTTCTCTGAAATTTTAGCGAAAACGATGATTTTCAACAAAAAAATTGTCCCATGTACAGACCATACGGATTGATTGATCGGGATAAAACCTCATACTTAAGCCTTCTCCATAACTACCACATTCTGTGTCAAATCCCAGTGATTCTTTGCTGACATTGGTCTACCGGAGCTATCCCGCTACTGAGAAACCCGCTCTAACACGGTAGAAGTTGGTTTTAATGAGAATCTTTTATGCCTCCAATAACGTTTAAAGTTTCGTGGCAGTTCATCTCAGAAGTTTGTTATACTTTGCTTATATAATTTATTTATTTATTTATATTGAAATAAGTCTACAAATTTGATTTGAAAAATATTAATGTATAAATACAAAATAAAATAAATCCGATTTGGGTTTGAAAGTTAAAAATATAAAAGTAAAGTAAGTAACAAATATGAAACAATAATAAAATCATTGGGTCCAATGCATAATCTGGCTTTAATTTCTTTTTAAAATTGTCTTTAGTTAAATAAAAATGAAACAAATGGTTAATTTTATTGAAACTCTTCCACATCATCTGGTTCATTATTGCCTTAGTTGGTTGTGTGTAAATCAAGTAGAGGAAGTCATGATCCCTTAGTTGTCTATCAGGGACCTTTATTTTGAATTTAGTGCATCCGGTGAGTCGATTAGGTCTAGTTGGAGACTACCAATAAATATACTTTTTAGCAATTCGCCCCTATTTTCTAGCATTGCCAAGTTTTAAATATGTCTTACATCCGTATATTTAGGTGGTATGGTATAGATCATCGTCATTAACATATCCATCTTTTCAGGTCAAGTAGCGTATATAAACTCCTTTTGAATTATCTCAATACTTTGGATATGTGTTTATTAATTATAAGTATGTTGTAATTGTAATTTCTTTAAAACTATTACGCATTTTACAAATATTCTAATAATGACATAAGGACGGAGTTCCTCCTATCCTCAATTTGAATTTCAACTAAGAAAAAAAAATGTTTGGACGAATAAATTTTTAGTCTTTCAATGATTTCAAAAGAAAATTTCAATTTCAGTGACAATATTGGCTTCAAACTTCTATTTTGTACCTCAACCTAACAATAATGCGCGAGTAATCCCATGTTCTTGTACAAGCATGGTGAATAAGGCAAATTTTTTCTATTGATAAAAATTTGGTAAGGCGTCCCAGATATTGCCTTGTCAAATGTTCGTTAAACAATTTTATTCCACAATTCAGATTTAAAATATTTTCGCTATATAAAATTTTATTCAGAAAGTGAGCGCCACCGCTTTCAATTTTTTGTAAAAACTACTAAACTTTTGATAAACTAAATTATAGAATTGACGAGAAACACACTTTTGTTTGAAGGAAAAACGCATGCGTACTAAATAATTTTACAATAGAAAACAAAAATGAAATAAAATTTTAATATCCTACCCTGTAAAAACATAAATATTTAGTGTATTAAATCTCGGGAAAATTCAAATAAATCCCGGGAATTACGAACTATATATAATAAACATTAGTTTCCCGAGAATTCCTGCCCGGGAGATTCCTGGATGGCACCACTAATAGATAATGTTTTTTGATTATACAAGACAGTTTTACCAAAAGTACAGCAAATTTTCGTTTTAGAAATAAACTGTGTTTTATTCGAGATCTATGTACATATGTTCGTGGGAAACGAAAGTCAGCTGCCCTATTCCTGAATACGATACGGAAACGAAAATACAAAATTCATATTTGAATTGAATCAGATTCGTACGATTCTTATTTAAAATTTAATAGGAATCTTACACTTCCGTGTTCGTATCGTATTCAGGAATAGGGCCCCAGGTGTTGGCCACAACACTTTTTGTCCACAATTTTTTTACATAGTTATTTTCTTTTACATAGTGAAATAAAGTATGGTACTCATAACCATGAAAAATTTTGTCCTCAAGTTAATGAAAATTTACAAATGTGTTGGATATTTTTCTATTTAAAAACAAAGTTTTATGTAAAAATAAAACTTGTTGTAATTCTAGGAGTAAAATTCACTTGTACTATTAGTTTTTATTTTGGGAAACAATAGCACCAATTTCTGAGTAGCTTATTCACATAGTACCTAACTAAGAGTTTTTCAATCTTGCCGAAACCTATAACATATTCAAATGTATACGAATGTCTGCCACCCTTAAATGATTTAACTTTTAACAAACCCATTTGAAAAATTTGTATTAACCAGTGCGGTTTCCATTGGAAAACAATTTTCCATTTCATTTTGAAAATGCAATCAATGGTAATTGCTTAGATATGGAGGATCTCTAACTATTGATAAAAATGGACAATTGATTAAATTAGAAAATTATATCTTTATGATTTTGATTACATTCGGATACATAATGAAACATTTTGTCATGCTTTTATACGAGAATTTTTACTCGTACGGGTATGCATGATTGTGAAATAGTAATTTTCTATTTTAATTTAAATTCTTTAATGATTTTATTTACTGTTAACAGACAAATGCATATAAAGAGAAATGATAATAATAATGTGTCATCACAGTGAAATTGTTTATACATTTTCATCACATTTTTCCTATTTTAATTTACGTCTTTAAGCATTTATGTTTATCTATGTGTACTGTAAAATATTATTGCCGCACGTAACTTTCATCGCCCTGAATACACTATGCCTGTATATTCATCTGTATACGATAAAAATTGAAATTATAATGTTTTCTGTATGAAAAATTAAAATTTCCATAAAAAATGAGTTTTAATATTCTTTCCTCTTGATATAATTACATCTTTGAGCCTCGTTCCCTTATTATAACTTTTAAAATTCTTCTTGTTTATATCACAAACCCTTTGTATAACTTTGGCACAAAAAAAGGAAAATGTTTAATACATATACAGAAGCAGTATATCACGTTGTCGTATATACAAAAAAATAAGAAGGTTTTGGGGTTTTTTGTATTTTAGGAAATGAAAAAGGGTTGAAAAATAAAAACGAGATACCATTTTATAATACATCTAAATAAGTTTGCATATATTGTATATTACCCAAATTGTAGATATAAGTAAGAAAATCTACCAAAGGTTGGTCTTACATATATAATCCTTGAACATTCGTATATGAATGTATCTGTGTCCGTTTTTTAATCCTAAATGTAAAAGTATAAAAAAGATTTTGATTAAAAAATCAATAAATGTAGGATTTTTTGTGAAAATCGCTTACTAATTAATTTGACATAAAAGACGCATGTACAAGTATATATTTCTATTAATGGTTCGGTTTGTTTAACCCTTTGGGTGATCATTACTATAAAAATACTCCTAGTTAACTTTTACTATTTACTTTGTGGTAAAAAAACTTTTAAGAGTGAGATATTTCGGCATGCAACATAGCTCACAAAATATACATTTCTTTAACCTTTGAATACTGTTTGCTAAGCTATCAAAATTCATGAGGGCATAAATAGATTTAATTGACCCAAGTTGATAAAGATGTTTCTTTTACACAACATTTAAAGCTGGAGTTCTTTTCGGTACACACATAGGTATAACTAACACAATGCTACTAAAGAAAATCCACTCGAAAGGATATTCCGAAAAATAGAAACCATAAATACACGCCTATCGAAGCAATAACGTGATAGGAAAAATAACGTGATCTAGAAACTATAAATAAGCGACTAGAAAGACAACAAGCCGAGAATTAAATGAACAGAACATTTAAAATAATCGTTATACTCAGAAGACCCACATATGTGTCTTGTATTAGAAAGTTATTTAATAGAGACATCATTTATTAAAATACGTGACTACTAACGCTACCATGCTTTTCATCCAGAAGGAAATGCTACAGGTGAGTAACTATTATGAATACCAAACCTTGCGAAAAGCCCAGTATCGAAACAGAAATAATGCAATTATAAAACCATAAACGTTAAATCAATCAATAGAGATTGCAATATTTCCTTTATTTTCGATTTTCCACGTCATTAGTTAAAAAGAGAAGTCTACATTAGACATTTAAATCACTAGAAGCCTTATCATAGGTTGCAAATTTAGAATTTCAACCTCTAAAGGAAATTATTAATTTAATGCAGCTCGCGAGAACAACTGTGAATTTCACTCTGGGCGATAAATCAACATATTGGCCTACTAACATCAGTGTTGTGCCGTATTGTCTACATCATGAAGATGAGATCTACAATGTAGAGAATGTCAAAAATTATTCAGGGTTCCATTGGCGTTAGCCAAGTACTGACAAGTAGTTGAGTAGTGAGTAGATGTTCGATGGAACGCAAATTTGTTAGTTAGAAGCAATAAGGAAACAAAATTTTGGATAGAGTATTTGAGACTGAGAGTAGCTAAAAATACTTGCGAGTAGTTTGTTAATTCTAATAAAACCCTGCTATTGTGTTTGTTAACAATCAGAAAAATTGTATGATTCGTTTGTTAATATGGAACCAGACGGTCAAATGTTTAAACCAAAAGCTAGGGCGGAATCTTGAACGAAGCACGGAAATTTCACACGGTACTAAAATTTTGTATGAAAAACAAAACAATTTTACCGGTGTGGCCAAAGCCATCTACGATTTTAACGAGCCGTAATATTAAATAATGTATTTTGTTTTAGAGGGGAAACTTTTTCTAAGTTTCCATAAGAAACAATGTAAAATAACCAATTTTTGAATTAGTATTTGTAAATGAAAATTTAATTGAGTAACTAAAATATTTATTTTATACGATTACGAACATATTTAAAAAACACATATTTGAAAATCAGCCATTTATATTCAGTATTTAACTAATGAAAATGAATTAAAGAGAGGCATAATTTTAATGTTTTTGTTATAGAATTGAACTTTCTGTTTAGTTGTGTGTGTGGTATAGTTTTATGAAAAGTGGCTGCACATCGATAGCGGTAAAAAAAACCAATCACTTTTAATTTAAATGTAAATACCGAAAAAAACCAAAACAAAATAAATGCAACATTCCACATGTATATTCGCCGGAAGGTATGCAAAATATCTGCTCAATACATGTGGATCGTTGCATTTATTTCATAAAAATAATATTCGTCTCTTTCTGACAAAAGTATGTAAATTATATATTTATCCTTTTTATGTAATATTCACAATTTTATTTCTCCGAATTTTAGTTAGTTCAAAAATAAAAGTTAACATTGAATGGTGTACAAACCCATTACGAAGAAACATAGGGTGTACATAGAGTAAAATAATAAAATAAAATTACCATAAAGTTTGAATAAATACAATTCCAAATTATCCTCTACTGACAAGGACAAACGAACCAGCATTTGCTTCATATTCGGGAGTCATTTTACCGTACCATCAGCGTACAAAAAGTTAACCAGTTTGTACACCAATAAATGTCTTGAGGCGACAGAGGCAATTTAAATTTTAGTTTTGAGACATGTTGTATTTGGAGGTGCCTTACAAAAATATATAAACGCCGATTGCGGTTTGAAGTAAATACTGCAGTTAACACAATACATATTTTGGCCAATCACTGGTTTTATAGTAAACGAACCACTTAAAACAGCAAACTATACACAAATAGCAGAAGCGGCGTGTAAATTCCTCAATCAAATTATAATTTCTAATGAAAATTTTTACATGAATCCAAATATGTTAATTTTGTGATTATGTATTATTTATGGAACCAATTCGTATGTTATTAAATTAAAATTGCAAATTCAAAATAATCATTTCGGGTTCTATTGACAAAAATTCATTTAAAAAATATTAACGCTCAGAAGAATCAGCTTATGAGTAAGAACAAAAGCTTACGATAAAAAATGACGGAATCTTACGGCTCTTATATCTAGGTGGCTCTGGTGTTGCTCAATTGTTTCACAAAAAATAAAGTAATGTTGCATTTACACTATTGTTTTCGAAGTAGCTTTCTGGGTCATTTTCAGCTTATCGTGAAACAACAACAAAAACTTAACTGGTCGTTTTCGATTGTATCCCTATGCTCCATATTTGTTTTGAGGTCAAAGTGTCAAAAGCTGTTTGTGAAAATTATAGTAGTAGGAGCAAACGAATTATTAAATGAAGTGGTAAAAATTGTTAATTTCAGCTATTATTATATCGTTTATAGTGATTTATTTTTGTTTTTTATAGAATATTTAGGAAATTCATCATCCAGCCCGCGATAAGGAATTTTTACTTGAATTAAGCTGGGTGGACGAATTGACTAATGGCTTGCATGTAATTCTTGATCACAGCGATGCTTTATACATGGAAGCAACACATAGTGGCGAACAAACTAGTAACGATGATCGAGATGACGGGGAAGATGATGAATAAGATTTTAAAATTTACTACGCTGTTTACTAATTGCTAGGTTATGTCGACACTACAGTATGATTTGTCAGCGTCTCAATTTTCCCCCCGATGCTCGTGTATTTCAAGTCGATTTATGCTGCTAAAGCGGTGGAAAATAGTGGAATCGCCATAGCTGTACGTGGAGAGGATGGAGTGATGTTCACAGTTGGGAGAATTGTCAAAGTTATATGAATCAATTCATTTACGCGAATTTTTACAATTGGCGATGGATGGTACTGGTCTGGTAAATTTGTTGTAGTTAAGGTAAATTCCAAAGATAATTTAATTTTTTATATTAGACTAGCCGGGGTTATGTCCGATGGCCGTGCTTTAGTCGACGTTGCTAGGCAAGAAGCAGCAAATCATCGTATGTTCTTCAATAAACAAATTCCTTGTTGAATGATAGTTTATTCAATTCTGTTCGACTTTCCGGTGCTTCTGTTATGTCATCATCGTCGCAGGCTTAAGGAACTGAGCTGAGCTCTATATTATATGCTCGAACCTTCGGGTTTCTCATGCAAATATTACGGATATTACGAATTTAGAAATATATTTCGATTAAAACTTCAACTAAAATTGTTTTTTTCTATTTCCCGCTATAATTTCGCTATTTATATTTTGAATATTTTGACACTTGGACATACAAAATAAATATCGATGTCGATAAGTTTAATAATTTTTTTATTTTTTCAAAAGTACCAAAAACAATTAAATTTATATATTAAAATGTTATTTAATATATCAATTTATATTAAAAATAGCAATAAAAATAAAAAAATTAAAAATATATTTGAAAAATCGATAAGTATCGCTATTTCCAACTATTTCGGTTTTACGGAACCGTCACGTGCCATTTTATTAAATTTTTTTACTATGAACCGCGGAACAAAAACCGAAAGTTATGTAAAAAAGATGTAGGCACTACATCTTTTTTTGATTTCGAACGTTGTTTTGGGCCCAGTAAGCTTTATAATATCGATAAGTTTTTATATGGGAAAACAACAACAAAAACTAAAAACTGAAAACAACCTCGAAAACAAAGCTCGAAAACACTAGTATAAATGAAGCATTAGCAAGCCATAAAAATACAATTTGTTTTGTCAGCTTTATAGTAATCGAATTAGTTTGTAAGGTTTTTAAAAACAATAGAATAAAACCGTGGCGTTTATAATCCCGCCCTAGAGCTGTAGTGAACAAACTTTTCACCACACAAAAAATGATAAGCTAAAACGGTTTTCTCCCAAGAATTCATTACTCATGAATTTTTTAAATACACGTTTTCTTATCGCAATATAATTAGTTAACCAAAGACAGTGCCAATAATGAGGTAAATTGATTACAAGTACACGAATTAATAAGTACGAATCAATTTTACTGGAATGATAAAGTTTTGTTCGGATAATATGTAACTGATTAGTACGACCAATATCTCAAGATTACCGTAACTTTTCCAAATATTTAGAAAATATGCACAAAAGATTACGTTAACATAAAAGTAATATGTATTTGCAAAATTGATGATTTTTGCACCTTTTTTAGTGGAAAATATACTTGTTATCAATTAACTTTATTATAGCCCCTGTGTTTGGTAAAATAATTAATTTGCGATGAGAAAAGGTTTATTTGAGAAATTTGCGAGTAATACTTTTAAGTTATGAGTGACATTGAAAGCAACTAATTTTACAGTAGGATGTTGATTATCTCTATAACGGTTACAAATAAGAGATGTGCTGTCATATAATTTTTTGTTCAGATTAGTGTCCTCCACTACCTATCGAATTTATTTAAGAGTCATTTTGAAGAATGTGTGGATTTAAATTTTGTTAATGACAAAAACCGGTTGCATTGCAAATATTCGTAAAATATACCATGAATTATTTTATATGTACAACCTATTTATTTTGTAAAAATTAAATTAACTCCAAAATTTTCCAGAACCCCACTTTGGACTAGAAAACCTGAGATCACGCCATTCAGTATTCATTCTGTAATCCAATAAGAAAATTTATAAAATCAATATTCTATATTGTCTACGAATTTCCTACATACTCTACCAGTTTTCGACATTGTCGTGTGAAACCAAATAGGAGAATTCTGCGTGTTCAATCGTAGGGAATAAAAAGTCAGTTAACATGGCACGGTAACGGTTGCCATTGACTGTTAGTTCGGCTCCTTGCTCATTTTCTGATAAAAATGACCCTATGATGCCTTTTGACCATATTTCACACCAAACCGACTCATTTTAGGTTTATTGTCTTTTAAATTGTCACATGTGGATTCTCTGTGCCCCAAATACGGCAATTTTGCGTAATTACGAAACCGCCGAGATGAAAATGAGCTTCATTGGAAAAGGTAATACTCGATAAAGATTTTAATCTTCTTTCATCCGAGAATTGGCACATCCAGCAAAGTAAAACGCAATGAATCGTCAACTGTCTTCAATTATTGAACCAATTGGACTTTGTAGGCCTTCATAGACATGGTTTTAAAATAACCGCTAGTTCAAAAAGAAACCAAAATATGCCGGCACCCTATAGTTCTGCATTATTGACAAGTCGAGACGTCGAGCAAAGTTTCTTTAAATTTATTTCATATTTTTGTTGTTTTTGTAAAACGTTATAGATATTTATTCGTGAATGGAAAAAAGAAATTCACAATTTAATAAATAAAATCAATAAAAGCCAAATAATTTCTACGTAGAATTTTAGTTGTAATAAACGGAAGTTTTGCGTATGAATCCGATATGTTGAAATTTTTGAGCAAATCATGTCGATATTGGGCTATCAGTTGAGAATAGTTC
This sequence comes from Nephrotoma flavescens, assembly GCA_932526605.1. Taxonomy (NCBI): domain Eukaryota; kingdom Metazoa; phylum Arthropoda; class Insecta; order Diptera; family Tipulidae; genus Nephrotoma; species Nephrotoma flavescens. Next base: position 84,433,816 of record OW052222.1, read on the forward strand.
TACAATTATATAGGATACATTAAGGGTTGCGCATGGAACGAAAAATCAGATATTTAGTGTTTAACTGGTTTTAATAAATTTTATTATTTTCATCATGATCAGTATATAAGCGCACATTTTAGTGGAAAAACATATTCGATATAATTTTTTCCGTTTAAATCAAAATGTATGTATGTTATGCGGCCAAAACTGCTGCACAAATTTTGAGCATGCAACCCACATTAAAACTAACTAAATTTAGACAAAGTTTTATCAGTACATAGGAGGGTAATTATAATGAGATACTCATTATTTTGAAAGCAAATTTTAATTATTCCACCAAGAATCAAACAAATTTCTTTATAGTTATTTGCAATTTTTATTGAGAAACACGAATTCGCCTTGATTTATATAATTTTACTGAATATTTATTTATTAATTTTTTAATATATTATGAATCTATTTATTTGGGTATTTTAACATTTAGGAATTAAAATAGATAATAAATTAGTATTGACTAATTGACCCGTACGCGGATATATTTGTTATTTATAGGTTTCAAATCATTTTAAAGTACAAATATATGTTTATTAAACTCAAAATTGTTTCATTATTCATATATGTACAAAAACTGGCGACAAATTAACACATATTGAAAAATCATTGCGAAATGTCAGTTATTTGTAAACATATAATAAAATGAATCAAAGTTGCACATACGTCTGCTATATGATTAAAAAATAGTAAAGTTGAACGTACGTTTTTCTAGCATTTACAAGAAATTATATCGAATATTTTTTTCCACTAAAATGTGCGCTTGGTTCCTATACAGTCCTTATATATTTTTGCTTCCGCAAATCGATCTACTTTATCCAGTGGATCAACTATTAATTTTTATGAGTACTAGATTTCAGTCAAATAGTGTCAGATTGACAGTAGGTAAGGCTAAAAAATGTCCCGAAATTTTAATTATATATCAAATTCTTTAGAAGAAAATGATCAAAAAAAAAATCAAATAATCAAAAATTTTTGATCACAAATACCTTTTCATGAGAGAAGCAAAATAATTGACTTTTTTTTATCTCTGATTAAATTTCAAAATCACAATTTTTTGAAGGATTTGTTTTCTGATCAAAAAAAAAAAGAAAAACGTCAATGTCAAAACAAAGATACAAAAGACGCGCAATTTTCACTATCGGCCTAAGTATTTATTTAAATTAAATATTATAAATAATATTAGTTTTTGTGTAATTTAAAGTGAATTTGGTGTAATTAAAAGTGTTCTTTTTTGTTACGTTGTAATTTTTTTTTGTTGTTTGTTTTGATTTCCCTTTAAATAAATGTAAACAAACCATTTTTTTCTTTTCGTGTCCTTTGGAACACAAAATAATTGATCTCATTTCATTTCTTCTAAAGAATTTGTTAATAAAGACAAAAGTTATCTTTACCTCGCGGTAATAACATGAAATTTTTGATTTAGCCAAGCCTATATAGCGAAAACAATGTTTTAAAGTTAATAAAGCAAAAATTAACAAAATGGCATTTCCTAGAATAAAGCAAAATCAAGTATAAAGGAAATGAGGTTCCTTTATACATTCTCTCAATTGCTGTCTGCATCTGACTGGATTTAGGTTCAGGCATTTTTTTAAAATCATATATCGATTATGCCAGTAATATTATATTATTTGGAAATGTTGGAATCAAACCAAATCGGTCATGGATATCGTTAATGTTCTCCACGATTTTAAAAAGGTCAAAGGTTTAAGATCATCTGTAAGCATTCATTATTGAACAAATTTCTACATATAATAACGAATGTTTACTGCTACGTAATCAACGAGAAATTACACAACATTTATGCCATCAAACGTGAAAGAAGATTACTGTAACATAACTTTACTAGCAATACAAATTCTCAAGTTAAGAATTTTCGATATTGGGAGCAGACTATTGATTTTACAAGCAATCAATCAACTAACACTCGCAGGTATATTGAGAGCGGTTGCTGAAGTATGATTTAGTCGCAAAAAGGTTGCTGAAACCAGATGTCTTTTTTACGAACACTTGAAATCCACCCTCTTATGAAACTTACAGGTTTGCCAAAAATCTAATTATCTTACGAATCGATAAATTAAAAATATTTATTGAGTTTGTTATATAAATTTTGATAAACTAATTTATTCAAATATATTAAATGTTTTTTATATTTTTAATTGAATATTAACGCGATTTTAGTAGCATGTAATTGTAAATTTGACATTTCGTATATACTTGTTTGTTTCATAATAGGAATGCTGTTTGTAATTTTAAATTTCAATAGTCGAGCTGCTTGTGAACTCCGTAAGGTTTGTTTCAGTTGATCATTTTGACATAACACCATGTTGACTTAGTGTTATGTATTACATATTATCAGTTGCGACACTTGCAAATAACATTGGGATTAATGAAATTGACGGTATACCTCCATAAGATGAAAAATCATTCCGTTTTCTAGTTTTAAATATTAAACATAAATATTTAAATATTATAGGGAGAAGAAGAAGAACCATAAGCATAACACTATGTCTCGAATAGAAAAGAACGAACTTTAAAACTTTAGTACTGATTACCACCGGGAATCGCGCCCGAAAACCCCGAATATCGTTGCATTTTCGTTATTTTCCAAAACTGGAGAATAACTCTTTTTTCAAAAATTGATTGAAACGGAAACACAATAATTACAAAAGTTTTCTACTCTCTTTACCATTAATCTTCCGGAATGAATACATCTTCAAACGTTTCTATAGTAATGAACATCTTACGCCGTAATTTGCTCAGTTTGAATGGATACGTGGTTGGTGTCTTGCTTATATAACATACTTAAAAAAATTAAGCGAAAATGCTTGATATGGCTTGGACAAGTCATAATTTAAATTAACTTCAAACGTATTTTGGATCATTCCCGTATCTTTTCTTGAATACAAGAGATGTAACTTTTGACTTTCTTTGGAATATAAAAATTAGAAATGTTGGTTGTGTATTGTAAATTTTTGTTCACGGCTTCGAACACGCTTGATTTTCTCTTTGTAAACATTAACTTCTTTGTTTTGTAGGTTAATTAGTTTGTCATCATACCAAGGATGGTATCGGTTACGTTAAGTGGAGATAAATCTATTCAACTACTTCTGTGAAAAATGTGTGTTTCTCATCCATTTGAAAGTTTAGTTTATTCTGGATGATAGCCAGATATTATTTTCACATCAAGGTGAAAATTATAAAGTGAATCGCTACATTTACATAAATGATGTAAATGATAAATGATCTGAAACATGAACTCAGATCAAGCGTCAAGAAACACAGCGATTATGATTTGAATAGTTAAAAAAACTACGTTAGATAGCGTATTAGGACGGAGAATAAAACAAACAACACGATTATTTAGAAAGAAAAATTTATGGTAAACTTATTTTTCTATAGTATTACTTATCTTCTTTGCAGAACGTGTTACATAATGATTCCATAAGATTATGTCCAACAAATATTACTTCTCTCTGAAGTACATACATAAATGGATATGACAGCAACCAAAGCCAGATTAACTTGACTTGATTAGAATAAAATTACAACAAAAAAATAGATTCACGTGTACGGTGTCAATTATAAAATAAGAACAGGAATGTTTATATATGACTACTGGTATATGTAATGTGTGGTTTAAGGTTTTACACCATATATTAGAAAACTGTATATCAGTCCTATTTTATTCTAAGCAAAAATCCCAATTTTTTCGAAAATAAAGAAAGGTTCCCTCATCTACGTAGTTATAGCAAGTTTTTTATATAACATATACATATTTTATATAACATATACGTATTTATATTACATATACATATATTATCTACGAAATATTAGGGGGTGAATTAGGAGAAAAAGCAGTACCTAGATACTTCATCTACATATTTAGAATAAAGCAAATCTGCAAAATATATTTTTTAATCTTTAAGTATGAGAAGCTTGAAAATTTTCAAAAAATATTTAAATTAGTTATAGAACAGGAGGAAAAGTTTGGTCGATCACCATATATTATATGCGCACACGCCCTAAAAAAGAAAACTAATTGAAGTTTTTTTTATTGTATAAAATTTATTAATTAGCACATAATTGAATTATCACGTCTTTGCTGTATATAATTAGTCATCAGAGCAGACAAAATGTATCCTTAAGTTGTATTTAATAAAATAATAAACAAAAGCTTCAGGATTTTTTTTTTTGAAAATTATTTTTTTTTGGCAACAATGAACCTCTATATCAAAATTTTTCAATTGGTGTAATTTATAATGGTCATGGTGTTGTGCTGTATTTTCTACACCGCGTAGCTAATTACTATTCTACATATTGTGTAGACAATGTATCTAGAGAATTAAAAAAATGGCGTTGGCTATTTTTAAGAGAATATAGAAAATATGATGTTGAAAATGATTTTTAACTTAGCGATCAGCAAATTCTATGATGTCTCAGTTAAGGGAGCAATTTCAAGATAGAGATCTTCATTCTTACTCCACATTTGAAACATTTGAACAAACTTTTTATATGAAAATGTGTATGATTACTACACTAACTATGATCGGAAAACAGAATAATCGCTAAAATAGTAATTTCTTGTGTGTGTTAGTTGTTTTAGGGGAATATCGAAAAAATTAAAAACGGTGGAAAAATAGTGGACCTCAGTCAAATGTAAATTTTGAATTACATTAAAACACACGTGTGTTATAAAAATTATAAAATTCATAAGAACTGATTTATTTCAATAAATAGTTTAAAATTATTGAAAGTGATAAAACTCACAGCAACACAAAAATTGAAATGGGTTTCTGCCATCTTTATAATACTTATGTAAATTTTAGTTGATCAGAGCAAAATGAATATCTCTCTCTCTCTCTGGCTTTCACATCCCATGAAGGGATTTCGCCGCCCGCACAATGGCCCTCCATCCATCCCGATCCATTGCTCTCGTCCTCCAGTTTCGACATCCTAATGCTTACAGATCTTGTTCAATGTCGTCACGCCAGCGTAGTTGGGGTCTTCCTCTACGACGTACTCCGGCTGGTTGTTGGTGAAACACTTTATTTATCATCCGTTGTTGTGGGGACCTTGTAACGTGGCCGAGCCATCTCACTCGATTGGATTTAATGAATCCGATGATATCGCTGCCTCCGAGGAGTTGCTTTATTTCGTGATTCATACGAATCCGATATTCGTTGTTCGCAACTTTAATTGGACCAAAAATTGAACGAATGATCTTCCTTTCGAATGTAGATAACAATCTACAATCATTAGAGGTCATGGTCCAGCTCTCGCTTCCGAAAGTCAGCACAGGTCTTATTAGTGCTTTATAAAGTGCGAGCTTGCACGACTGCGATAGATGTTTCGAACGCAATAATCTTGATTGGGCGTAGAAAACTCGTTGTCCGGCAGCGATTCGGGCTTTTATTTCTGCCTGCATTTCATTCAATGATGTTATAACTGACCCGAGGTATTTAAAGTTTTCGACACCATCAAAATTGTGGTCGCCAATTCCGAGATTTGCACTAGAGATGTTCCTGGGTGTTGTTAGATATTTGGTTTTACTGCTGTTCACCTCCAAACCAAGTCTTCTTGCGTAGCGATCGAGCGGTATGAAACTGTCTTTGATATCGCTAGGTCTTCGGTCAAGAAGCACGATATCATCTGCATATCCAAGAATTTGGCCGGATTTATTAAATATACAGCGCGAAGTTTCGATGTTGCTTTTTCTCACTACATACTCAAGCGCCAAATTGAACAGCAAAGGCGCGAGTGCATCACCTTGTCGAACGCCAGATGTTATTTCAAAGGAGTCTGACACAGTTCCTTCAATTACGATTCTACATACAGACCCATACGTTGTTAATTTACACAGTGAAACGAGTTTCTCTGGGATTCCTAGGCATATGAACGCGGCCCATGAGTTGTCGCGGTTTATACTGTCATATGCCTGCCGGAAGTCTATATATAGTTGATGTATGGTTATGTTGTACTCCCAACATTTTTCCAAGATCATCCTCATGATAAAACACTGGTCCGTGGTTGATCGGTTGGGTCGGAAACCATATTGATAGTCGCCAATGATGTTTTCGGCGAAAGGGATGAGTCTGGCAAGTACAACATTAGCCAAAACTTTGTAAGCAGCGTTCAATAGGGCTATGCCACGATAGTTTTCACATTTAAGACGGTCACCTTTTTTATGCAGCGGACATGTGAGCGTGGTCTTCCAATTCTCAGGCAGCTCTTCTTGGTCCCAAATACAGACGACGAGGTCGTATAGACTTGTTGCAAGAGTAGCACCTCCGAGTTTAATCAATTCTGCGGGGATTCCATCGAGACCGGGTGTCTTTCCGTTTTTCAATCGACTAATAGCTGCGTCTACTTCCTCCACTGTGGGATATTCGACAAAGACCTCTTCACCTGGAGGAGCTATTGCTCTAATGGGGGTCACGTCGTCATTCCGATTTAGCAGATTTTGAAAGTAGGTTTGTCATACTGAGAGAACATCAGCCACGTTTGTTCTCAACTCTCCATTCCCGTATTTGATGGCTGTACATCTTGGGTGGAACTCCTTAGTAAAATTCCTGGCATTAGCAAAACAGTCCCTTGAGACTCCTATTTCCGCTTGGAAGCTGATGTTTTCAATGCATGATTTCATATGTTCACGTTTCTTTTGTCGGAGGAATTTAATCGTGGCCTTCCTAGTACGTATATATTCTGCTTGAGTGCTTCTAGTGTTGCGAGCCAACCATTTTTCACGAAGCTTTCGTTTATTTTCGACGACCAGGCGGCATTGATCATCGAACCAATCATTGCGGGATGTCGGAGGTCTTCTTCCGATAGTGTTTTGCGCCGCGGTGGTTATGGCTGACTGTATAGCGTGCCACTGCTCTTCGATGTTAGAGGGAGCTTCCTCGTTGTTGATGGGCCGCTTTAAATAGTTAGTGACAGCTGATTGGTAACTCTGCAATGACGCTTGGTCTTTTAGAGCATTGATATTCCATCGAACGGTCTTTTGTGCTTGTCTGTTAAACGTAGATGACAGTTTGCACTTATATTTAAATATGACAAGCATATGATCGCTGTCCATGTCTGCACCTCTGTAAGATCTAACGTCAGATATGCTGGTGGAGTGCCTCTTAGACACCATGACGTGATCGATTTGATTTTCCGTTCTCCCATCATTCGATCTCCACGTTACTTTGTGGATTCTCTTATGTGGGAAAAACGTACTTGATACAACTAAGTTGTACGTTATGCCAGGTCGGTGACTCGTTGGGCGTTGTTATTACTAGTTAGGTGCAGGCTGTTAGGACCGATGTGCGATGTATTTTTAAAGTCGCCCACGATGATTTTAATGTCGTGGTGCGGTATGTTATTGATGACTTCCTCCAGTTCGACAAAGAAAAGATCTTTGGTGTCATCTGATTTATCTTCGGTGGGTGCATGCACATTAACGATCGTGATGTTAATTTTCTTAGTGCGAAGTCTGACCGTGCATATCCGCATGTTGATAGGGCGGAAATCGATGATATGATGCTTCACCCGCCGATGGATGAGGAAGCCAACTCCAAATTCTCCTCCATTCTGATGGCCGCTGTAATGAAGAGTGTAACCATTGGTGGTGTCATGGAACCCACTCCCAGACCATCTAAGCTCTTGTAGTGCAAGTACGTCTAATGTGTAACTCTTTGCTTGGTTCGATAGGTTCTGGAGATCTCCAGGTCTTAAGAGGCTAAGCACGTTCCATGTTCCCATTTTTAAAGCGTTGTCCGTGTACAATTTCCGAGGTCGAGTTTGTAATGAATCCGATATGGTTATCCGAGGCCTTTGTTTAGGGTTCATAACTTGGTGAGTTTTTATGAGGGGAGGTTGTTGGCTTTCCGCTCAACCCGCTTGTTGCGTGTGTGGGTCACGTACTGGTGAGTATCTTGAGGCATCCAGTCCTACCTTGAACACATTTATATAGCGAGCCGCTTGATACAAGACAGACGCCCGCTTCCTGGGAAACAGACGCTGGTTTGGCATTGGTTTTGAGGCGCCAATGGATCGCCCTGACATGTAGTGTCCATGACTATAAACAGGATTTAGCTGCTCGTCTTCACTACACCGCCTGATTCATTTAGAGTTACCCAGAGAGCACCGCGAGGAGGTATGCATCTCGGACTTCGCCCCCCAAAAATGAATATCGCCAATATTTAAAAAATCACACCATGTGTATTAATTTGGTAAAACAGTGCATGTAAATACTAATGGCCTTATTACTCTAACAAATTCCCTATATGACGTTAATTTATGCTGGCGGTGCAAATCTTTGTAGTAGACGGCAGTTTGATCAAATAAATGATTAATATTTTTTGTATGATTTTTTTTGTTGTTGTTAAACGCGGTGAAAAAAGGAGTAAAATTTACAATAATATCAATTGAAAATTATATTACGGGCTATTGGTAAGGACGATAGGGTAAACCAACTCAAGCACTCCATAAATATTAGGAAATTTCTGTGGTTAAAGCATAAAGATCACTTTACCATTGAGCAAAACCAAATCGGTTGTACAAAACCTCCACGTGTTTCCGCTATATCTGTCTACCGCCCGTGCTGAATGGATACAGAATTTGTTTCGAAGATGTACGATGAAACCCATGAAAGCACATAAACCACATTTTATTTAGTGTCGTTAAGAAAGTCACCCGATTCTGACCAGAACTGTAATGATTATTTTTAATAGCATCAACGCTTGATGCAGAAAAATTCGTTGACGTCGATAGCTGTATAGCATTGATAAAAAAAACGTTTTAGGAAAAGTTACAAGATAGTGTTAAACCTTTGGAATCAAAGTTACATGTAATGTAAACTACGCAAAATGCTGAATCTATAATCACGTACCCCAATTTACCATAAGATAACTATTGATAATATGATTTTGAAAACTAAACCTAACTAAACCTTTTGAAAACTAAAACTAAAGAATTAGAAAACGATCATTTATGGTTGTGCCAAAATCGGTTATCCAAAGACTAGTCCAAACGGTGCAATTCATAATATGGGAAGTGCGGAAGTGCAGTTCATAATATAAACATGACACAACATGGCTTACGAATATGAATTTGGACGATAAATCAACTCTAGAAATCCAACGCTTAGGCCATGTACTCATTTTAATATCATCATTGATCCTGGACAGTGAAATGTAGAAATGTTTTGAAGAAACCGTCGCGATAGCAGCAAACGAATATCGATAGATTTAATCACGTAAACGACGCTTTTAATCAAAATCAATGGACTTTATCAAATTATATTCCTTAGTGGAAGACATTATATTTGGGACCACGTACAGGTGGTCGCATTGAAAGTAAATGGTTGCTAGATGTTGCGCCACACAGTTAAAACCGAACATTTTGATTATTGGACGGATGACAAACACAGGTCAAGTTTATATTTTGTATTAAATTTTATTTATTACACAACCATAAAATATTGTTTACAGACATTTTAATTTCAATTATTGAGGGCAGTTGACACTTTGAATTTTTCATAAAATCAACATTTTAAATGTTTAGTTTCGGATATGTTTTCGAAAATAAATGACTACATAGTGACATCTGAGGCAAAAATTGTAATTTCTCTGGTATGAGAAAAAAATGTTAGATTTAGTAATGACTAAAACAGATTAGATACACGACGAATACAATATTTGTAATTCCTTGAACCATTTGAATTACTAATCTCAGCCACTTGGTTTGTAAACGTTAATTTAAAATTCGCAAAACCTTATTTTGGACTGGAAAAACAAAAAATAAATATTCTACATTGTCTACATACTCTACCAATTTTTGTCTACACATAAATCGTTTGTCTACACTATTTTCACGCCGACATGTCGACAATTACGAGAAATACGCGTAGACGCACAACACTGCATGGTGTAAAGTATAAATAAAAACCTAATACAAATTACTTCTTCGTTTAATAATCGCTTGGCGTTCTTAAAATAGTGTTAATAGTTTTAACGACTCAATTGAGCGAAGCATCAACTAAACTGTTAGGTTAAGGTTCTATAGTAATTTACGTTGCTTCTAGTTTTATGCATTCAGCTAAAAAATTACACGGTAATACGTATACAGTGAAAATAATACACAAAAAAATGTTTGTTCAAAAAACTTTATTTTTTTAATGCAATAATTAGCTTAAAATTTATATAAAAATGAAAAAGTAGTTTATAACTTTGCGGTGGAAAAACAAAATATACAAAACTAAAACATGTACGTAGTTGCAAAACGGATTAAGTGGAGTTTTAGATATTATATTAGCGGTAATAATTTTTTAAAAGCAATGTATGATAATTGTACTATTTATTTTTAAATTGTTGTTTATAGTTTTCAATTAAATTTTATTTGGTTTGTTTCTTGTTTCACGGACAATACATAAAACCAAATATAATAAAACATAATGTAAAAAATTAAAATTGGTTTGTTTTCTATTTAGTTTGAATTTTTACACAGATTTGTATGCACTTCAAATTTATTGTATTATTCGCAAAGAACTTTTATAATTTTGTTAATTCGTTTAGTATAAAGGTTTTAATTTCCAAATTTAGTTTATGCGAGTACAAAAACATCATTTTATGCATAACATAACCAAACTTTTCATTCCCTTACTTTATGTTATTATTGATTGTTTTATTTTTTGTTTATAAGGGGTAAAGGTGCGTCAGTATAGAAAGTGGTGCTCCCTGCTAATTAACCAACGAGGCTCTGCCGACGGAGACACAGCGGGATACCCGAACACCGAGAACCTAGCAAATAATATTCTCTCTTATCTTAGATTGATAGCTGCAGGTGGTGCCCCAACTGCTCAGTTGGTTAATCTACCGTCTAACGAGGCCAGCTGAAACAATTCTGGGATGAGTCAACTATTGCAATGTCCATTCGTTTGAAGTTAGAACCACCTAGACAAACACAGTTTGCGACTCAGCGGAAAATAAGATTTGGTTAAATAGAAAAAGTGGCATCCTAATTTAGAAAAGAAATCGCTAAGTTAGAGAAAGAAAATGAGAAGCTGAAGAAGACCAGACTAGTAGAAGTTCTGGAAACTCCTTTTACTAGCTTTAGCGAAATCAGCACACTTGCCTGAACTAACGCTGAGTTCAATACAGATGATAATGAACTTGCAAGAGAAACTGATTTTTCATATTTTTTTATTTATTTAACCTGTGTCTTTTATTAATACTTCCTTTCATTCATGCACACACGCACCCATTCACACAATTACAGTATACCATCTGCACATTGCAAGCTCCATGTCAGCGTGTACGCTGACACGGACGGTGGGCCAGCGCTGAATTCTGCACTCCAACAGAGGGTCTTAGTTGTGTTTATCAACATAACCGAACGTAATTGATGAAGCTTTAACCACTGCACCACTTGTCCGTTAATAAACAAACAAAAGAAAAGGCCAAGGAAAAACGAGGAGCAGAAGTCTCGCCAGAAATTGGGCAGCTCTCGAAAGGAAAAGTTAATGAAACTACCAAACTTTAACAACACCAGAAAAACTAACAACGCAAAGTTGCAATGAAGACTAAGGCATCACCGCCACTTAATGTGATCATTACAGAATTTACGAATATCCAAGTTCTAATGAAATCGACGTTTACAAACGACTATAGAGTAGAGGCACTAAACAATAATATTTGAAAGAGCTCAAAGCTCATACTGAAGAAGGTAGAGTGTTATATCTACGAATTCAAAAATAACCGAAAAATTAAGGTTATACTCAGAGGTGTTCATCCCACCTGCAAGAAGGAGGATATAATAGAAGACCTCAAAATGAAAGAACTGCAAATTGAACACGCAGTAAACATCCTTAAACGGGAGAAAATTGAAAGGAACCACGATCGTTAAAAGAGGGCTCCACCTTTTCATGCTCACATTCAACAAAAGTGATGCGAATGAAAATATATTTAATATCAAAGCAATGCTCAACATGAGGGTTAAAACTGAACCATTGAAAAAGAACTTGAGATTTATACCTCAATGCAACAAATTCCAAGGTTATAAACACACACAAAGATATTGCGGGCGAGATGTTGTCCTTTACAGTTTGTATACCTTGCAGGTTCGGTTCGGCTAACAGAACAGTCCTGCGCGTTGTGTCTGTAGGCACCTTTTATGCATCTAATTAAAGGTACCTATCATAGACGGCACAACAGCGTTTGACGTTTCATTTCAATATGTCTACTTGAACGACCGTGATAAATAAAGGTGTGATCGGTACAGTGGCAGGTACATGGTCAGCGATGTGATTGTCATTGTCTATCTCATCCTTATGGAAAAAACGTCGAAACTTATCAAAAGTGAGACTAAACTAGCAATTTCTTAAGAGTTGAAAATTAAAATTTATATTGATTTGTAAGATAAAGTTCATGGGGCTGAATCAACTAGAACGATTTCTTTTACTGCAAAAAAAGACGATTCTTAATTAGAGCATATTTAAGTGAATTGTTGTTTTCGGTTTATGTTGTTTCAGGCGCAATGTCATTTTCGGTTAATCGTTGTTTTCGGTGAATGGTCATGCCATTTTTGGTAAATTTTCAGTGAAATATTTTTTTTTGTGAATTTTCGCGTACTAGTTTCGATTAATTTTCTAGTTCAGTGAATTGTCATTTACATTGGATTGTCCTTTTGAGTGAATTGACGTTTTCGTTGAGTTGTTTTGGTAAATTCGGTTAAACGATTTTCGGTTAAATGTAGCTTTAGGTGAATTATCTTTTTCAGTAAATTGTAATTTTCAGTGAATTATAATTTTCAGAGAATTATCGTTTTTGTCGTAAATTGCTGTTTTTGTTGAATGATCCTTTTCTGTTAATTATTGTTTACTCTAAGCTATCGTTTTCGGTGAAATGTTTTTTGTGTGAATTGTCTTTTTTGGTTAATAATTTTTCGATGAATTCTAGTTTTCAGTTGTTCAGCTGTTGTTTTCGGGAAACCCCGTTTTGGTAATTACCAGTTAATTATCGTTTTTAATGAACTGTCGTATTCGGTAAATTGTCGTTTTCAGTGAATTGTCATTTTCACGAATTATTGTTTTTTAGTAAACTCTTGTTTTTGAAGCATGTTCCTTTTCGCTTATTAATGTCATTTCAGTGAATTTTCTTTTCCGGTGAACTATCGTTTTCGATGAATTATTGTTCTCGATGTAATTGCCGATAAATTGTCGTTTTCGGCGAGCTATAATTTTAAGTTAATCGTTCGGTTTTTATTATCGTTTTCAGTGAATTGCCTTGTTCGTAGAACTGTTTTAAAAATGATTTGTCATTTTCAACGAAATGTCGCTTTGTATGAATTTCTTTCAATTAATTTTTCTCGTTTTCGGCAAGTTATAGATTTCGGTTCAATCGTCTTTTACAGTGACTTGTCGATTTCGGCGAATTGCCGTTTTCGGAGAACGAATAATCCAAATAAGAGGAAAGACACAATTTATACAATTAAGTCACTTTGAGTAAGTGCTAAAGATCTCTAAAGGAACTATCTGCTGTCAGTATCCACTATTATGATTATTATTTACTGTTTTTGGCATTCCAAGTATATTTAATTATTGGCTGTAATCAATAATTTTTTCACAAAGCAGCATAAAAAATTGATGTTTATTTGATGCATGCTTGAGTCAAAATCGATCACAAGATTTTCTCTCCTTAGATAAAATACTTAAAAAGTTTCAGCCTTAATTAAAAATATTACATCGCTTGAGTACCAGACTAGAGTAGTTACTGATGTATTCAATATAAACCATATATCTTTCAACATCTTTATAATTATTTCCGTGCGATTTTCTACAAAACCTATTACATACACCTCTTTCTATTTTGAATGACTTTTTATTTCCAAAACATAAAATAAAAATTTGCTTCAAATTAATTTCCTTTCATAAACTATAAATGAGACGAAAACGTCCAAAAAAACAAGAAACAACATATGAACTTTTACGGTAAAACAAAATACAAAATAAAAAAAAAGTTTTCCGTGCTTTGTTTATTTTTTAATTTGGTTGTATTAGGTTATCTCCCAACTTCCATTTTAGTGTTTCTGATAACACTTTTATAATGACTTTCTCTCCTAAAAATATGTATGTATATGTTTGTAAAATTAAAAGTTCTTTATTAAAAATTCTAAAAAACAAGAAAATCATCGCAAACTTTTTCTGTTTCTCATTGAATTTCATTCCTTTTTGGGACTCACAACTCTACACCCGTATAACTGGGTGGTGTTAGTTGGAAGCTCAACGAAAATGGAAATAAAGGAATAAATGTACTGGATTGTTTGGGTACTTAAATATTATGATTATTACTTTTTTAATGTTCTATTTTTAATTTAAAAGTATTTTTAATGACTTTGAAAGGGATGCCATATTAAAATCAGTTTGATGGTCTTATACATTTGTGTATATTTTACAATCTTAATGAAAAATTATTATTATTATTTTTCCTTTTTCATATTTTTGTTTTTAATTTAATATAAGTTTAGTTCTGTTTGGGTTATAAAAACAAAAAAAAAATATTTTATATTCCAAGCACCTTACATATGTTGCACTGATGGACATAAGCAAAACAAGTTTATGCTTAAGTCCTTTTACATAATATTTAGCTCGGCACATTGAATTAAAATAATTATTTGAGCATTGTTTGTGTTATTGTTTTTTGAGAGCGTATAAATACATTGACTAATATATATATATATATATATATATATATATATATATATATATATATATATATATATATATATATATATATATATATATATATATATATATATATATATATAACTATATATA